>NHNX01000002.1:1154316-1705042 GCA_002786045.1 Zasmidium angulare
CCCCGCCAAAGAACTCCCCATCCCCCACCACCTCCTCTACTTCGAGCCCTCTAAACGCGCCAGCGACATGCTCGCCGACGGCACCAATCCAGACCAATCCCCTGGCGACCCCTTCGTCCGCCGCATGTGGGCCGGCGGCAGCGTCCTCTACAACCAGGCGAACCCCTTCCTCCTTGACGCCAGCCGCGGCGTCTGCGCAGAGTTCATCCGCTCCGTAACCCTCAAAGGCAAACCGGGTGACGAAAAGGTGTTCGTTTCGATCGAACGGCGTCTTGCCAAAGCCACCGAAGACGAAGTCTCCCGTCTAGCAGCTGCGACCAACGACACCCAAGCGAAGACTGATCTCGACCACCGCGTGCGCCAACGACTATGGCGGGATAGCGATACCGATTTTGGGGAATGTTCGATCCTCGAAACCCGCAACATCGTCTTCATGCGCGGCCGCACTCCCGAACAAGCCAAAGCGGACGCCGCCAAAACTGGCGGCAAGATCCTCAAACCGCAACACACACCAGACTACACGCACACCATCACACCCGACCCCAAACTCCTCTTCCGCTTCAGCGCGCTCACCTTCAACGCCCACGCCATCCACCTCGACCCGCAATACTGCCGGGAGATCGAAGGACATCGAGACCTGCTCTTCCACGGGCCCATGTCTTTCACCTTCCTCGTTACGTTGCTGCAGCAGGAGTTGGCGAGGCAAGGGAATGAAGTGGTCAAGAGCGTGGAGTATAGGAACGTGGCGCCGTTATATTGCAATGAACCGGTGAAGTTCTGTGGGAAGAAGACGGGGGAGAACAAGTGGGAGGTTTGGCCTGAGACACCTGAGGGTGGTATTGCGGTTAAGGGGAGCGTGGTTACGGAGCAGGGGAGTATTGATAAGGCGAATCTGGGGCAGTGAGGAAGTGAAGAATGTGGAGGAGGATATGTGTATGTACATAGTTAACGAGTATCAGGCAAAAGCAAACGCTTGCTTATGATAGTACCACCATCTGCATTCGCAGGAACCCGTGTAGACATGCTCCCGAACTTCGGTACTGCCATGTTCCGGAACAACACAAACGCTGAACACAGCTCGCCCACAACGCCTCGCCTTGTTACAGCATCAACAATCAACAAGCAAGAACCCCTCCTTCTCACCCATCCCCTCTCCTCCCATGAACCTCATCTCCTCCCCTTCATTGCAAATACTCCTTCGGCACAAAATTAAACGCCGTACTAACAATCCCCAGAATACTACTAACAACAATCAATCCCCAATCCAACAACCACTGCCCCCTACTCAACTCCTTGCCAAAAAGCTTCAAATGAAACGCACAAGGCAAAATCAAACAAATCGTAAAACAAGCCACCGCCCCCAACAAACTCATAATCGTATCAAACTGCGGGATCAGAATCGCCAAGAGCACAAAGACAACCACGCACACCACGCGGACGGTGATTTTGAGGATCCCGCGGGATAGACCAGAGAGGCCGTGGGTGGCAGGTGGAGTTGATGCCAGAGCGCGAGCGTCGAGGCCGAGGAAGAGTTCGAGGGTGGAGACGATGGGGCGGGCGTTGAGGGGGATTTTGGTGAGGGGGATGATGGCGACGCAGATGACGATGAAGATGGAGAGGAAGGGCGGGTAACCTAACGACAAAGGAGAATGTTAGCCGTGATGCTTGCGTGTCTCAATGAGAGCCAGGCTTACCGTCAAGGGAGAGGATGTTGCGGGTGACTTCGTCGTGGACGGTGTCGCCGAACATTAGGAGGCCGATGATGGCCATGAGGAGGTCGAGGGAGAAGGTGAAGGTGTAGGTTATGTTGACGCCTTTGCGGTATTTGTCTGTGACAGCACGTGTTAGTTCTGGGAGGTGGTGGGAGTGCAGGGTGTGTATGGGTATACGTACAAGGATGGCGCATGTCGCGATAGATGTTGGGAAAGACGGAATGGCCACCCCAAGGCGACATGAGGATTCCGAAGGAGATGGGGAGAGTCATCCAGTTCGAGGGGAAGAGGTATGTCGTGGCGGGTTGGCGAAGGGATCCAGGGGTAGTGGGCTTGATTAGGCCATCGATAATGACCGCGAGAACGATGCCAAAGCAGCTAAGGATGCCCAGAACGCTGGTGAAGGAGAGGAAGCGTAGAGGGACGAAGCTCAGCGGAATGAGGATGATACCACACACGACCTTCCACTCAATGATGCCCCAAGGGACGAGAGCGTCGAGCGAGTCGGCGAAGAGGACCACCAATGCAACGCACGCCGCGAGGAGTTCCAAGCTGAAAAGGATGGATGTGCCGATGCGGGCCCAGGGTCCGAAAGAGACGTAGGCCAGGTCTGCGAAGGTAATGAGGCTAGAATCGACGTCTGCGCATTTGGCCAGCAGTTTGGCTGTGTAGCAGGTGGATACCCCAGCAAAGAAGAAGAATATCAATCCAGGTATCCATCCTGCGTACTTCATGGCCAGTGGGAGTGCCAACAGCCCAACGCCAATCAACACGTTGACGCTGTTGAAGATGGTTTGTGGTAATGTCGATTGACCAATGACCACATTCACCACTTTCCCATCATCTTCCTCAACACGCTTGACGATCAACGGCTCCCGTTCCTTATCTGGTGCCGCTGCGTTCTTTTGCTGCTGTTGGCGGAATAGTCGTCCGGCATGTCGCATTGACGACTCATTCACTCGCGAGGACAGCGATCCCCATGTGCTGCCATAGCTTCCTCCAAAAGGTGATGCCAACGAGGGCTCGACCAGAAAGATGTTGTCCTCTCCATGTGGTTGTCGCGATGTCGTCCTGCTTAGTAAAGGCTCCTGTTCCCGCAACGACGCTGACATCTGCTGATCCTTGTCCTGGCTCGCCTGTCGAGGTAGTCTGGTCACCGTGCTATCCGTATCACCATCTTCAATGGCATCGTCCGAGATGGTCCGATCTTGTGCCTCCAACTGCTGTCTGAGCAGTGATCTTTGTGTCTTGGGTGTGCCATCCTGTTCGTCTCCTTCTGCACCTGGAATCTCATCATCATCTGCGTATCGAAAACTCGGTCGGACTGGCGTGACTTCGTGAAAGCCAACAGCTCTCTGCCATGATCTCGCGAAGTTGTCCAAGCTATTCACACCACCAGCATTCCTGATCGAATTGAAAGCTTGGCCCATGGACGATCTCCTTCGGGGCGCTTTGCCGTCTTCGCCTTGATACACGTAGGGGTTGCGGTGTTCCTCAGAGGGTCTTTGATGGTGCTCGGAGTCCGCATTGAAGTGCACACTCGAGTTGGTGGAATCTGCGCGACCACGCTCATAGGCGCCCCAGCTGGAGGGAAGCTGCCCTCTTGCTGAAGGCATATTGTTCGACCTCTGTTCCAGCTCTTTCTAGCAACGCGCTCTGGTGTTGTGATGAAGTGAGTGGGGTCGTTGGGTGGCTCGATGGTCAGCCGATGTATATCCTTCACACTAGTAGCAGAGCTGTTGAAGCTCCCGGCTTGCAATGACCGGCCTTTCCATGTATGAACTGACGGAGGAGGTAGGTATTGAGGGGAAAAAGAAACACACCGACTGATAGCGGGAGGGCAGATGTTTAGGGATGTTGCAGGTGGATCCCAGCTTCATTGAAAATTATGGACAGGGAGGGTTTGCCATATCTTATCGGCGTGGCTGATTGACGAGACGGGAATTGAAGAAAATTGCTGCTGCTGCTATTTGATTTATGCCGGCAACAAGCGCGCCGTTGAGGGGTTGAATGCCGCGACCGTTGACCAAGACGTTGCGCTGTAGAAGGTGTTTTACACGTGAGGTATAGCACAATGGATTGATTCATCCGTTGTTACACGCGGATAGTGTCATGAAGTGAAGTCGGCGGTCATTAGTCGCGCCTTGAGTAAGACTTTGGCATTCAGCCGCTGGGATTGGCGATTTGGCGATGGCGGGTCGAGGGGTCCCGCTGTTTAGCGGGCGCAGGCTGCTCGTGACGTCGAATTCGAGAACAAGTTACAGCAATACACACAAACGACACCATCACATATTCCGATACGACAAAGCAGCGAGTTTGCGCCAGTGAGTACTGGTCATCCGCTGCATTTTGGACCAAGTCAATTCGCAGGTACCTCTCACCCATTTCCTCCGCCTGACTCTTTCACCCTTCAGCCAGCACAGCCGACCCGCCAGTCACCTGCCGCCGCCGTTCAAAATTTCGCCGCTGCACCTCACCTCTCCATCCTTCCCCCACTAACCTTTGTCCGCACAGTGAGCGAGTCGACGCTCCACCACCGCAACCATGTCGGCGCCCCAAGCCAACGATGCCGAGAAGAACATCGAGATATGGAAGGTCAAGAAGCTCATCAAACGTCTCGAAGCCGCTCGCGGCAACGGCACCAGCATGATCAGCTTGATCATCCCACCCAAGGACCAGGTCTCGCGCGCCGCCAAGATGTTGGCTGAAGAGTTCGGAACCGCCTCCAACATCAAGTCGCGTGTCAATCGCCTCTCCGTTCTCTCCGCCATCACCTCCACCCAGCAGCGATTGAAGCTGTACAGCAAGGTCCCGCCGAATGGCCTCGTCGTCTACTGTGGTGAAATCATCACCAGCGAGGGAAAAGAGAGGAAGATCAACATCGATTTCGAGCCCTTCAAACCCATCAACACTTCGCTCTACCTGTGTGACAACAAGTTCCATACCGAGGCGCTTAGCGAGTTGCTCGAGTCGGACCAGAAGTTTGGCTTCATCATCATGGATGGTAATGGAGCCCTGTTCGGCACACTTTCTGGCAACACGAGAGATGTCCTGGCCAAGTTCAGCGTCGATCTGCCCAAGAAGCACGGTCGTGGTGGTCAGTCTGCTCTGCGTTTCGCTCGTCTGCGAGAGGAGAAGCGCCACAACTATGTCCGCAAGGTTGCCGAAATGGCTGTCCAGAACTTCGTTACCAACGACAAGGTCAACGTCGCTGGTCTTATCCTGGCGGGTAGCGCCGACTTCAAGAACGACCTCAACCAGTCCGACTTGTTCGATCAGCGCCTTGTGGCCAAGGTCATCAAAGTTGTCGATGTCAGCTACGGCGGTGAGAATGGTTTCAACCAGGCTATCGAACTTTCTTCCGAAACCTTGTCCAACGTCAAGTTCATCCAGGAGAAGAAGCTCATCAACGCATACTTTGACCACATCAGTCAAGATAGTGGCAAGGTCTGTTATGGTATTGACGATACCCTCAAAGCATTGGAAGCCGGTGCCGCCGAGACCCTAATCGTATACGAGAACCTGGAGATGACGCGATGGCAGCTCAAGAGCAGCGAGGGCAGCGAAGTCATCCTGCACACCACCAAGGAGCAGGAGCAGAATCGCGAGCTGTTCATGGACAAGGAGACGGGTCAAGAGATGGATGTAATTGATTCTATGCCTTTCCTCGAATGGCTTGCAGAGAAGTACCGCGACTTCGGTGCTACGCTGGAATTCGTGTCCGACCGATCTTCCGAAGGCAACCAGTTCGTGCGCGGGTTCGGTGGCATCGGCGCGATCATGCGCTACAAGCTCAACTTTGAGCAGCTTAATATCGATGATGACGAAGATGAGTTTTACGACGATTGACAAATAGATGACCTCGCAGAGGGCGAGGCGCCACGCACGGAACGACCAGCACCGGTTGATGAAGGTGTCAAGGCGCCTCCCACGCAGCACGTCGAGGCGGCTGCGACTGCTACTGTCCCAGCAGTCAACGGGACAGGAAATGAGATGCAGGCGGGTAACGAGGTGAACGAGCCGAAGAAAAAGCCACTCTCGTTCGCCAAGAAGGTCCTTGCCAAGCAGGATTCAGCAACGACGAAGACCGAGTTCAACCGACCGAAGGTAAGGCATTTTTACGATGTGTAGAGTGGGCGTTTACTGATATGATTCCAGGTGTCTTCGCCACTGAAAGCAGGCATTGAAGCCTAAGGAGGTGCTCGAGTGCGAGAAGCGACGGCTGCAAGCCAAAGTCGATCATGACTTTGGAATTCTGCCCTGATGGCAGAGTTGATCTCGCAATAGTATCTCACCGAGCACGCATTTACGATTGACGTTTTGGATTGCTTTCAACGTGCGAATGGCTTGCAACAAGAGGACACTCCTTAAGCACTATCCTCTTGGTCGGTATGCTGGAGTCGGAAAACAATGATTCAGATTGGGAATTAGCTCGCACTTCATCAATGCACACTGTCTCTACCTCGGTCGTCTGCATTTTCTAAATATCGAATGTCTTGGCGTGCGTCGAAAGTTTTGATGGCTGCTCCGAAAACGGCAGTCATGGACTTCACTTCGTGAAAAGAGCTGTTGGTGCAGCCACGACTTCCAAGCTTTTGATTCGTCGTGCTTTGATGCATACCACGCTCGATGCATTGAAAGACCCTACGTCATGTTCTATGCTTGAGACCACGACCTTGCACTGTTCCTGGACACTTTTGGTCCCGCATTCAGACTCACAAAAGAATACACATCTCTGTCGCGAACGACGATTTCTTACTACCAATGGACTGCTGAGAAATGACCATCGCAACAAAGCCATGATATAAGATCAGACCATCGACATTTGCAAGATCCTTTGCGGCTTTTTGGGAAGCGGGAGCTCTCGATTCTCCACCAGCTAGCCAGCCATGAGTGAGGACGAAAAGCCCATTGTGGCCTTCTTGGGTCCTAAGGCTTCATATACGCATCAAGTAAGTGCGAATCTGGCTGTTTCTCCGGCTTCAATAGCCTTTTTCCAACTCTGGGCGAAAATGGGAGGCTTCGAGCTACGGCTAAAAGTGTGTTGTGGAAAAAGGCAAGATGAAGATGAGGCGGACTTCTACTTTTCATACCTGCATCTCCCTACAGAATGACATTGAACAAGAGCTTCTGCTAACGTCCCCAGGCCACAACCTCGAAATTTCCATCCTCGACCTACAATCTCAACCCACAAACATCCATCGAAGACATCTTCTCCGCCGTCCAATCCGGCTCTGCTTCCCACGGCGTTGTACCCTTCGAAAACTCTTCCAACGGCTCCGTAGTCTTCACCCTCGACCTCTTCGCAGATCTCAATGGCCGATATCCCGACATCCTGGTCGAAGGCGAGATCTATCTGCCCGTGAGACATTGCCTTCTAGGACACACCGCTCCACCGACAACGACCGAGGCGAGGGGTGGAGGAAGTCCGACGAAACGAACTGATCTCCCATGGCGCCGCTCCCAACAAATCTCCAACAACGCCGCCCCCTCGACGTCCGGCACAGCAACACCCACACCCTCCCAGCCTAACCCCAACGCCCCCAAAGCCCAGCCTACTACATCGTTAAGCCACATCACAAAACTCTACTCCCACCCGCAAGCCTGGGGCCAATGCCACCTCTTCCTCTCCACCTACCTCAAACACGCCGAACGCCAAGACGTCTCGTCAACCTCCAAAGCCGCCGAACTCGTCGCTGCAGACGAAACCGGCACCTGTGCGGCCATCTCCTCGAAAATGGCTGCGGAGGTGTACGGCGACGGAGGTCTGGAAGTCTTGGCAGAGGGGATTGAGGATCGGGTCGGGAACGAAACGAGGTTCTTCGTTCTACGCGACAGCAAGTCCCCTGCGAAGCCAACCGCGACCGCCGATGGGGTTGGTGGAAGTGGGGAGGCGCACGATTTCAAAACCCTCATCTGCTTTACAATCTCCCACACCTCGCCGGGCGCTTTAGCGGATTCACTGGCGGTGTTTAAGAAACACAATTTGAATCTCACGAGTATTAATACGAGGCCCAGTGGAGCGAGGCCTTGGCAGTATATTTTCTTTGTCGAGGTTATGGGGAAGAGGGAGATGGAGGAAGGTGGGAAGGGTGGAGCGGTGAATGAGGCCTTGAGGGAATTGGAGGTGGTTTGTGAGGGGTGGAGATGGTTAGGGAGTTGGGAGAGTTGGAGGAGGGAGGAACATCATTAGTCTCCGTGAGCGAAGGGATTTGGAGAAATGGGATCGCAACGGCGAAGGGCTGGTGAAGCAAGACACTTGTAGGGATGGAGAGAATGGCAGAAGGAAGTAGCTGGTCTTGAAGGACTGAGAAGTTCGATGGTTCTTCACCATTCCAAAAAGACGATCAACGCCCCATGTTGAATGCAACCTGTGGTATCTTTCGCATGCCTTGCCTTATGCTTCTTAAAGTCTCTATCACACCTTTTCCATCTGCTCCTGATGAAGCGTGTCTTTTCCATCTCATCGCCGTTTTCGCCTGTGTTAAAATAAGACGCCTAGCATTCACTTTTACCTCCCTGCCCTTCCAAGACCGAACACCCACAAAACACCCAGCACCAGTACCCCCACCCCGTGCTCTTTTCCCTTGCTCTTCTATATGTATCATCTAATACAAAACCCTCGTCCGGATCCGGCTTCCCAAATCTTCCAGGCTCTGGTATAGATCTTTGATTTCCGAAACATTCACATTGCTGATATCCGCCATCAGATATGCCACCTCGCCCCTGCTATCCGTCATCTGCTTATCAACATTGTGATCTCCAAGAATCTCGTTCACGCGTCGCAGCACACCGGGTACGTTCCTGTGGATGTAGATGACACGGACATGGTTCGGTTCGTCGAGCGTGAGGGAGCGGAGGGTGACTTCGGGCATGTTGACGGCGCCGGTCGTGGTGCCGAAGTTGACATAGTTGACGAGGGCGTCGGCTACTTCGACGCCAATGGCCGATTGGGCTTCTTCGGTCGAGCCGCCGATGTGGGGGGTGAGGATGAGGTTTTTGAGGCTGCGGAGGTCTTCGCCCCAGGCGTTGAGCTGGCTGTTGAAGTGCTCGCCGTTCTTGCCGGGTTCGTTGGGGTAGACATCCAGAGCTGCGCCGGCGATTTTGCCGGACTGCATGGCTTTGATGAGGGCTTCGATGTCGACGACGCTGCCACGCGAGGCGTTGAGGAGGTAGGCGCCATTGCGCATCTGTGCGAGTTCCTTTTCGCCGATCATGTTCTTCGTTTCCTCGATTTCGGGCACGTGCAGGGTGACGAAGTCGGCGCCAGAGAGAAGGGCTTCGAGGTTGGGGACTTGTTGGGCGGTGCCGAGACCCATGAGGTTGACGACGTCGTAGTAGATGACCTTCATGCCCATGGCCTCTGCGAGGACGGAGAGTTGTGCACCGACGTGGCCATAACCCACTATACCCAGCGTCTTGCCTCGAACTTCCCAGCAGCCGTTGGAGACCTTGTTCCAGACTCCGTTGTGCATCTCCATGCTGCGGTCTGCCATTTGTCTTGCCAGCGTGATGATCTCTCCAATCATGAGCTCGGCCACGGAGCGGGAATTGCTGAAGGGCGAGTTGAACACGGCGATACCATTTTCTGCAGCGTATTGCAAGTCGACCTGGTTTGTGCCAATGCAGAAGCAGCCAATAACAATCAGGTTCTTTGCATGTCGAAGGACATTGGCAGAGAGTTGTGTCTTTGAGCGGATACCAATCACGTTCACATCTTGGATCTTCTCAATGAGCTGATCTTCGGGAAGCGAGCTCTTGAGTGCTTCCACTTGATATCCTTGCTTCTTCAGTATAGCCTGACCGGTCAGGTTGACGTTCTCGAGCAGCAGGACCTTGACATCCTGTGACTGGAATGGACGGAGCTGCTTTGCGCTGACTCTCTGTGGGCCACCGTAGCTGGCTTGAGGGCTGTGGAAGGAGAGTTGGGGGCTGGAGGAGAGAGAGGCAACGGCGGGGTCGTAGTGCGAGTTGCTAACAGTCCTGTGAATGGAGTTGTGGTCGATGTGCGAGGCGGCGTTGGTGCGCTCGGGGATGTTGACTGCGTTGGAGGGCATGGTGGCGGTGGGTGAGGTGGAAGAGAAAGGTTGAGAGAGTTGAAAAGAGCAGGAGTATTTATTGTTTCAAGCTGGCTATTAGTAACGGCGGTGGTGCCATTCCAGGTTCTACCAAAGAGTCATAGTGGTGGTGCTCGAAATCTTTGTTTCGAATGCCCGAAGCCGCTCTCCGAAGTCTGCGTCCCACGTGTGCCTTGCATGACGCAACCGACCTTTCCCATTGCGGTAAGGACGACGAGCTTAAACGAGAGCTACGGATCCGACGTCTCCTCCTTTGCGCCATCTCCTGATGCCACCATCTACTCAACATCAAATACAAGATCCCTCAAAAGAATCAGTCGCATTCACGACGTACGCTGCGAGAGTGCTGGAGCTGCACACCAAGCCCCGAACAAACGCAGCAGCCACAAGATCCGCTCCCTCTGGACTGGTATGGGTGTGGTCGTTCGGGAAATAGCTGTCCACCGTCTCCATGCTGAGAACCTGATACGCATTTGCAACATACTGGCCATGATCGATGTACACGGAGCCAGACGCTGAGGCTGCAGCTTCAGCATATCCCACAAAGCGGCTTGGAGAATAGACGAATGCTCCCGTCTCGTCTGGGTTGTTTGGAGTCTGTGAGGAAACGATGACTGTCGCGCCCTTCGCCTGGAGGTCCTTGGCTGCTTGGATGATGTAGAAAGCGAAGGTGTACACCGTCTCGGCGATTCCACTGGTTGATGATTCAGCGTGTGTTGCAGGAGGCGAACATTCGCGTCAACTCACTCATATGTGGTCTGGCACGTCTCTTCTCCCGTTCCAGGACAGTCCGACCTTCCATTGTCGGTCGGAGTAAAGGAACCGCCATCGTTGTGACCGAACTCGATGATAACGAAGTCGCCGTCTACAACCGTGTCCACCAAGGTAGTGAATCGACCTTCGCGAGTGTAGCTTCTGGCTGACCGCCCGGCGACAGCATCATTGACCACGTCTATGTCCAAGGAGTAATGGAGGTATTGGCCCCAGCCTGGAATTTACATCAGCACTGCGGGCCTCGCGGCTGGAATCGCTGCCTACCTTCAGTGCCACTGCCACCGCCTCCTTTAGCCATTGTGGAGTCGCCTGCCAGATAGACAGTCGCAGCATTCACCATCTTTGCGAAGGATGCTGCAGCAGTTGCTGCGCATGCATGACTACAATGCATCGTCGAAACCGCAACAGAGATCAGGTTGGTAGTCAAGAGTGTCTCTCTTCGATAAGTCCTCAAAGTCTGCTGATCCTTCCGAAGATATAGGTCTTCGTCTATATAACGACGGGACTCGAAACAGTGCAACATCAATCTGAGGAGGGGTGCAGCGTAAACGCGGAGAAAGGCAATATATCTCCGACAAGCATGTCCTCGAAACTCTGGGCATGGCACTTCAGCTTTGCACCAATCAGAGGCTCCCAGATCTCTGAGGACTCTGACCTTTGATCGATGCTGATGAGTTGAGCAGTTTTGTTGCTATTACATGTCAATTGAAGATCATACCTCTACTTAGAAGTTGTTCTCCTCGTTGTCACTTCCACCGAAACCTACTCGCTGCATCTCGCGCCGAACTTTGGAGGAATTTCTCCATCACTACTAATGCAAAGTATTGACACGCTTCAAGAAGCTTTGTGTATACTTCAACCACTTCTTGAAGCATGACCGGCTGTGTGCCTCGATTCGGGTCTGATCAGAGCTCACGAGACTGTCGGCATAACGGAATCTTCGAGCGTCACTCCAGGGTGCGTGGAGCCGATCTTCAACAACAGCACTGTGATGCATTTCTGTGATGCCCGATCGGCAGCATATAGGCCACACCGTTCTGCAATTGCTCTCGCTCGCGGCTACAACCCCCCTACTTTAACCCCTGAGTTAGCAGAATCCAAGACACTGTGCCATGAGATCTGCCTCTGCCGTCGGGCTCATCGCAGCGATCACCTTCCAACAGGCCGCATCACAGCTATCAGGATCTGTAGGCCCATTGACGTCGTCCTCCACGAAAGCCGCGAAGAAGACATGCAATGTCCTTGACTACGATGCGAAGGCAGACAATTCGACCGACTTAGGAGTTCCCCTGAATAGCGCATTCTCAGCCTGTGCGAGTGGAGGACTGGGTGAGACATGACACATTGCAAAGGTATCAGGCAGAGAAGATCATTGATAAGCCTACTAGTGGTCATCCCTACTGGTAACTACGACATGTCAACATTCGCTACCCTGAACCATGGTCAAGGCGTGGCTCTACAGCTCGACGGCATCATCTACCGCAGTGGGACTGCGACTGGCAACATGATCTTGATTGAGAACACCAACGACTTTGAGATGTTCTCGTCACATGGCAAAGGAGCGATGCAGGGGAATGGATACATCGTCCACCAGACTGGAAGTCTCAGCGGGTAAGTAAATGGTTCCCGCAGGGTGTACTGCATTGCAACTTTGTCTGACTGATCATCCCCAGAGCCCGCCTCATCCGCCTCCAAAACGTCGAAAACTTCTCCGCCCACGACTTCGCCCTCACAGACGCTCCAGCCTTCCACATGGTCCTCGACACCTGCACCAACGCCGAAATCTACAACCTCGCCATCCGCGGCGGCGACCACGGCGGCCTCGACGGCATCGACCTCTGGGGCTCCAACATCCACGTGCACGACGTCATGGTCACCAACAAAGACGAATGCGTCACGACCAAATCCCCCGCCTCCAACATCCTCGTCGAACAAATCTACTGCAACTGGTCCGGCGGCAGTGCGATCGGGTCCTTGGGCGCGAACACCAGTATCGAGAATGTGCTGTACCGCAAGGTCTATTCACAGAATTGTAATCAGGTGATGCTGGTCAAGTCAAATGGCGGCAGTGGGTATGCGAGGAACATGCGTTTTGAGACGTTCATTGGACATGCGAATGCTTACTCCCTGGACGTTGATCAGCACTGGTCAGGACAAACGACTGTCGCGGGCAACGGCGTCCAGCTCTCCAATATCAGCTACAGCGACTGGACGGGCGACTGTGCGAATGGCCAGCAACGTGGTCCGGTGCTGTTCAACTGCGCCTCGACGGTCCCTTGCACTGACATGTCCGTTAGCAAGTTCGCGATCTGGACGGATGCTGGTAGCTCGGAGACGTATACTTGCAAGAATGCCTATGGCTCTGGGACTTGCTTGCGCGCTGGAACTGGAGGTAGCTATACTACGACCCAGACTATTTCCGCGGCTCCGACGGGTTATGCGGCCGCGAGGCTGCCGGATGATGTGGAGACCAGCTATGGGTTTACGAGTCCGATTCCTATCCCTGAGATTCCGGCGAGCTTTTTCCCGGGGACGCAGCCGTTGAAGGCACTTGCGAAGTGATTGTGGTTGCTCGGAGAAGAGTGGATAGGGGTCAAGGTGGTCGCGATAGAGCTACATTCAGTGTATACAGTACTCCAGACAAGGATGTGCTTTAACTCACGAAGTACAATCATGTTGTGGTTTGCCGGTCTATTTGACTCGTTAGAGGAGTCGATTCTCGTATGCACTCTTTCAATGACAGCCCCATACGTGACTGGCACATTGTCAAGACTAAGGTGCGACGCCGTAAATACGATACAAGACATATCATCATGGCTTTGACAAAGCACTTTGGGGAGAAGTGGAAAAATCTCGAATCACATAGCTATATATTTCATCTCTGATGTGGAACAAACAATGTCCGATGCCTCACGCAGGACGAACAGACTTCTCAGAAGCAGAATCAACGCGGCATACGTACGAGAACAAAGACACGAGGCACTCGCCGTGCAATAAAATTGACACTAACAAGAAGCTGGACTGGGCACGTTCGTGCAAGAGCTGCTCTTCTTTCCGCCTGGGATTCTGTTAGCGCCATGCACCAAGATGAACGTTTTCGATTCTTACCTGTGACCGAGTTGCCGCTCCAAGTCCAGTTCGAGCATGCCCCCTTGGCACAAAGTATGTATATATCCGTGGCCGAGCTATATCGAACAAAGTCAGCAAATGCATTGAATTAATACCAGACAGCGACCTACCTCGAAACAGTCCCAGTCACACCCTTCACAGTAAGTCCAGTGATCGGTACACCACTCGTTGGAGTGCCTGTTGGAGATCCGTTCTCATAGTCTTGCTCGATGACGATGCCGTATTTGGTGATTCCT
This sequence comes from Zasmidium angulare, assembly GCA_002786045.1. Taxonomy (NCBI): domain Eukaryota; kingdom Fungi; phylum Ascomycota; class Dothideomycetes; order Mycosphaerellales; family Mycosphaerellaceae; genus Zasmidium; species Zasmidium angulare. The sequence goes on from NHNX01000002.1 coordinate 1,168,246, forward strand.
GAGAGTTTGATGTTGGAGTAGGTGACGCCCTTGACGGAGCCGGTTGCTCCCGAGACGGTTTTGATGCGGACACCTGTGCCATATTAGACATGATCGTTCGTGAACCAAATCTTGACTTGCCATTCTGGGAATTGACGATCTGTGAGTTCTCAATATTGACCGTGTCAACCGCGTTGTCGGAGCGTCCGCCTACGGATCCGATCGACAGACCGTGGCCTCCTGAGCAGTATCCTATGAGTGAAGTCAGCAGTCAGTCTCCAAGAAGTCTATCAAGAGTATGCTCACCTCCGGTAAAAGTGATGTCAGTTCCCGAGTTAATAGCCAAACAATCATCCTGATTGTAAACAGTAGCGCCACTGATAGTAACACCAGTACTGCTGCCCACATCAAAAGCATCAGTATTATGCCCACCGCCCGAGTCGCCATCCTTGTTATCAATCGAGATGGTATTCATGGTCAATTGAGTTGCACCATTGATGCTAAAGACCTGAACAGGAGAGTTCTTGATGTTGATGCCAGTGATGGTGGAAGAGGTCAGACTGTGTGCGTAGAAGAACTTGGGCTTGGTCTTGCCGCCGTTCGAGCCCTCGCCGTCCCACCAGCGTGCTCCACCGCCGTCGAGCAGCGAGCCGCTGGCGCCGGTTACGGTGATGCTTTTGCCGGAGACGGAGACGAGGGGCCCTTCCCATTCTTTGTAGCCAAAGGTTGTGGTGCTTTCGAAGATGACCTGGAGTGGTGTTAGCGATCGGCTATGAGGAGAAGGTTGGCGCCATACATGGGTGTTGGTTGTCAAGCCCGTCAAGTCCAGCGTCACACCAGATGGAACAGCCACAGACGACAGGACGATGGTCGAACAAGATGTCTTGAACTTGCTGGCTAGGGAAGCGCCGTTCGAGCCTGAGAAGGTGCAGGTCGTTGCTCTCTTGTCGATGTCTGGTGCAGCTGTAGGTTCAGGGGCTGCGATGGGGTTGGCAAAGGCTGCGATGGCATTGCACGCAAGCGCGGCGGCGAGGATTCGAAGTGAAGGCGCCATAATGGATTGTCTCCAACCAAGTTCGTGGTTTCAAGCTTCTTGAGGACCAGCAGTGGTGGATGTGCGAGCTTTAAGCATCTTGAGCGTCATCAAGGAACGTGTTCTCGCGGTTGGTGGACTTTCATTGCCATCTCGGTGTTATGCTATCCGCCTTTAGCTTCACCTGAAGATTTCAAAGCTGGATAGAACTTAGAAGCAGCATCGTTTCAAGGCGTATTGTCGCTTGCGAGCATTTGGCTCGGTCTTTCTCGGGCACATCTTTGGCGTCGTTCAGCAGCAACGGCTGACCTGTCGTCGACATTGAGCTGTATGGCCATACCGGAGCAAGGTGCAAGCCCGATTAACGCCCCAAACAAAGTTTTATATTGCAGGACCAGTTGGACCAAAAGTGGAAGGTACTTCGGCCGAATTCGAGCCGACCCAAGAGACCTTCCTGTTTCAAGGCTGACGTCCGCAAGCGAGGCAAGCACTTTCAAGCTCCAGATTTAAGATTCTCCCAAGCTTTCATACAAGCTGCATGATCGGCACTTCTGCAGAACGACCTGTCACATGTGCTAGGTGATCCTACGGCGGCTGCATGCAAGCCTCGAACTTGATAGCCTGCTTTGCTATGCCGTTTGTGGTTGGTTGGTGATCTCTTAGCGGTGTCAGACTAATAGCCTACGGCAGGCGACGTCCGGCATCGTTTCAGGCGAAGACTACGCTCCGGATTGTGTATAAAGTATGGTGCTCTAGCCTCGAACCTTGTAACGAGCTATTGCCTCGATGTTGTATCTTCAAGCAGAAGGTCTTCGAAGTATCCTATTGGCGGTTAAATGCAGTACTTCGGTACTCAACAGTAGCTTTAGCTTCTTCATCAGGTCCGGGTCGAAAGGCAGCGAGACTATAGAGGCTCACTATAGATATCGCACCACTCCTATGAAGACCCTACCCACCAGTCACAATGGCGCTCGCACCATACGGGTATGGTGAGGTTTTTCATACCCTATCGCTGCATGATTAGCTGAGTTCCAGAACTTCAGCGAGCTCTCTAATTTCCGAGCACTATATGCATACCTTACAACAGGCCTGCTGCCTACCCACGTTTATAGTGTGAGGTCGTACTGGTATGACTGCCGAAGCAGGGTAGCCCCGGTCTTCGCGAGGGTCTCAGGGTCGTCGGACGCCGGATCGTAGTCTTTCATAGCCGTGTGGTAACCCCGTCTCAAGCGTCCAGTCGTCGTGTCAAACTTCCTTCGACACTCCGATCCTCAACATGTATCTCTTCCTCCTGTTCAGTCTGGTGGCCATAGTGCTTGCAGGTAGCCGGACTACCGCACCCTCAGGCGCCCTCGTCGTCGGCAGCGGACAAAAATACACGACAATCCAAGCCGCCGTCAACGCCCTCAAGTCGACATCCAGCGAGCAGAGCATCTTTATCGAGCCAGGAACATACTCTGAGCAAGTCACCATCCCAAGCCTGTCCGGGCCCCTGGCGATCTATGGCTACACCACGAATACCGGCTCTTGGTCGTCAAACAAAGTCACCATCACGGCAGCGAAGGCCCTTGCGAATTCTGCCAACGACGATGCGACTGGCACGCTGAGAGTCGAGACGTCAAACTTCAAGCTTTACAACGTCAACGTCGTGAACTCGTATGGCTCCGGTTCGCAGGCTCTCGCAGTGTCGGCGAATAAGGGAAACCAAGGTTATTATGGTTGCTCCTTCAAAGGTTACCAGGACACTCTGCTTGCTGAGACGGGTACTCAGCTTTACGCTGGCACTTACATTGGTAAGACAGGATGAGCGTGTGATTCAGATCTTGGGCTGACCGCTGCGCAGAAGGAGCCACCGACTTCATCTTCGGTCAAACCGCCGCGGCCTGGTTCGAGAAGTGCACTATCGGAGTGCTCTCGGCCTCATACGGAACCATCACAGCTTCTGGTCGTACATCATCGGACTCCAGCTATTACGTCTTCAACGGGGCAACGATCGGAGCAGCGCCTGGCAAGAGTGTCACCGCTGGAACGTATTATCTTGGCCGTCCATGGGGCGATTATGCGAGGGTTGCCTTCCAGAACTCGACTATGAGCAATGTGATCAACAGCGCTGGATGGTAAGTCAGATCGTGGTTCTGAGTCCGATGATGGTATGTTACTGACCTGGTCCTCTAGGCACATCTGGAATACTGGCGACGAAAGGACTGATCATGTCAGTTTCGGTGAATATGGCAATACGGGCGCTGGCGCGTCCGGCACGAGAGCGAGTTTTGCTACGAAGCTGAGCAAGGCGTTGAGCATTGAAAGCGTTCTTGGTAGCAGTTATGCGAGTGCGTACTATGTAGACACGGCGTACTTGTGAGGGAGGCAAAGTGAGAGTAGGGTGCTGCAGAGAATGTATGCTGCTGAGCTCTGCATTAGTCGTAGCTCGTTTATCACTCGATTTGTGTCCAATCTCTCTTCCATGCCGGTATAAGACAATATGTGGTGCAGGTCAAATTTGTATGTAGGACAAGGAAAGGAGACGCGGGTCGAAGGTGAGCAAAGGCGAAGGAGGGCAATCCGAGACCGAGCGAGGCTAGTCTATACACGGTAAGGACGATGAGCTTAGTCTTCCACGGGTTTTGACGTCTCCTGACGTCTCATGCTTCTTTCATTCTTGGATTCACTTCCAATGCCTTTACTGCTCAGCATATCTTGGCATTTTAGTGCATTTGCGGTGGCCACTTCTTGCGCGAGTTGCGCTCGATGTGCTTCTCACATACCTTGCTCGAGATATAGCGATGCAGCCACGCGACTGCTGCTACCACAACAGTGTCTTCCACTGTGCTTTCTAAGGTAGATCTGCGGTAGGCTACTTCCTGCTCTGTAGATGCTCATTGTGTACTCCTGCATGCTTGCCCTGGAAACATCACTGCACCGACATGCTCGGTCACTCAATTGCAATACAATTCTTTCAGCTCTACAGCCACATTGTTCGCTATGGCAGTACCGGACAGCTACCTCACTACTTACAGGGCTTACAAGCTTGCTACGATCAGGATCGCAACATGGATTGTTGAGAGTGCTCGGCAGTGCGGAGCTGATCTGGACTTTATTCCCACTGCCGCCGACGCCAGCAAAGGACAAGTCCGAATCACGGATCTTGCCAAGCTGGCCATGACTATCGCTTCCAGTACAAGCCAAAAGATCAACATCCCAGACCACATCGTCACTCTCATTCGAGCCGTCGCTCTCATCAGAAGGAGGGCCGACGATTTGCTCATCAAATTCTCCACGAAAATCGAACCCGATTCTGAGGCAGTCGCTATCGGAAATGCAGATTTCTATTTTATCGAAGTCTTGCAGCATATTGTCGAAGCTCTCCAGCCGGGAAGCTCAGAGCCAGATCGCCGTGTTGACATGAATGATATGCTCGCGGCCCTGAGCGTAGAAGAAGTTCCCTCAGAAGGTACCGCCCCGGCCAAGCAATCAAAGCTAGCACCTGGCACCGAATATGAGATCACGGCCATATATTCGGAAGATGCTTTCGTCATTCTGACCTTCCTGAGGGACATGTACGCCATGCGACTTCGTTTAATCCAAGTCTGGGGGGACTATCACTGGGGCAAACTGGATCTCATGACTGCGGCTATCACGACAGACACAGCGTTCAACATGATGAAGCGCTGCTCCTCAGATGTTGTCGGTTTCTTTCATGCGGATTTCGGCTACCCAGCAATGATCGACATCTTGGCGGATTGCGTAGGCGACCTAGAGGAACCAAGAGACCACTTTGCGACGTGCACTTGCCTGTACACGGCCAGAACTCTCGCGGAATTCCACACAATCCTGAAACCCAATGTATGCCCGAATCCAGATCCAGACCGCTGGGGCGTGTACGATCCCATGCAAGACAGGACTTAAAAGTCCGAGAACGACAAGAGATTGGAAGATATAGCTCTTCTAATGGACCTTTTGCCAGAGTTTACCAAACTTTCGAGAGCTCGCATACCAATTCCAGCTCAGGACGAGCTAACTGCCGGGCTGCGCAAGATGATGGATGCAAGCACCTTTGCCGCCCTGCCTCTTTATGGTGTCTTTGCCATGCAGACTCTCCTCGACATCCACCACAGTCTGCGTCAGTACACCGGTTCTCCATTTTTGAAAATGCAGATGACTGCAGAGAGAGTTATAAAGACCATTGATGACTATTTCGATTTCTCGCATCGCGTCAATGCCGGAATCTGGCCGACAGAGAACGTTGAGAAACTCCTGCGACTTCGAAAGTTCGCCAAAAGCTGGTGTCTAAAAGACATCATTAGCTCAAGGTTCAAGAAGAGGCACCGGATCACGGGTATCGTCCAAAGACCCTTTCACTTACTCAAGAACCATCCAGTCCTTTGTGGCCTGTGGATCTATCGAATGAACGTGCTGCTCCAAGAATGTGAGTTCTGCATTCACTGTGATAGTGGAGAAGCCGAACAAAGACTGATATACACGAACAACAACAGGTGGCATAGCCCTATGCAATGCTTGGGGATCCGTCCTGTATCCTGCCCATCTCTACAGCGCCGCTCGCGATCGCGCTGATGTGGAATTGGTTTGGCACGACATGGACTATCTCCTTGGGGCCTACCCACCTCAGCGCTTCTTCATTCGAGAGTCTCTGCGCCGGCCAAAGGAACATCTCAAGCGCTTCAATCGTGCTCGGGCCTACATCGACAGTCACTGCTCATGCAAGGATAATTCAGAGCCATCAACCTCGAAGAACAAATCCAAGAAAAGGCCACGGGGGCTCGGGACGACAACGCCTGTGGGAAGGATCTTCTATAAGCGATACGTGGAATGTGGAGGAACGGCGAACCTCAGCGCCTCCAATGTCTCCCGCATGCTGTCACGGTCCCTCGAATCAAAATTCCCGAGCCCAGCCGCCTGCTCCAGATTACGAGACTTGTCAAAACAGAAACTGTACAACCCACTGCAGCTCCTCGATATTGTCCGTGAAGGCGTCGCGGCCGAAGAATTCCACCTCCTCTTCGACTACTTCGGTTTCCACCAGTGCAGCTAGAAACTGCTCCGTCGTCTGCATACAACTTTCTATCCAGACCTCGTGTTATGCTTTGGGAATAAGGAAATTCTGGAAGAAACCCGGCTGCCTCTTGTCATCGGATGCTTGTTTGAGATTGTATGGGGTTCTGATAGAGTTGCTTGGGACGTGACGGTCCAGCATGGGAATCGCGTATGGGGGGCTGCGCTTCGGATTTTGGAGGAGTTTTTGCAGGATATAGGCAGGTCTGCGAAGGGTATGCATGAGTCGAGCGAGGGTGTGAGTGCGAGGCAGGCTTCGAAAGATCGTCGGCTTGTAAAGGGGACGGAGGCAGAAGAGGCAGGAGAGGCAGGAGAGGCAGGAGGAGCAGAAGATAGGTAGCAATGGAAGTAAGACACTTTGGCTACTAGATCTTAGACATCAGTATGCCTAGACGGCGATGAACAAATCGGGCTGTGGAGTCATCGCCGTGCCTCATCAAATGTCCATGCGGCTATTGCCTCCTACTGTGCTGTACAGAGTCATGGAAAGAAGGGTTGCACTGTTCGGTCGAAACAATGTCATCATTGTTGTCTATGTCAGGGCAATAAGTTCTGCTGGTATATGTAACAAACAATGCAATGATGATAGCACCGCTCACCTGATATTATTTGACAGATCATCGAGGTTCTGAGGTCGTGCTTGGGCACCACAAGGAAGGGGACTGGACTATGACACACGCGTTCATTCCTCTATCAGTACATATGCACATGTCCTCCATCCCTCACATGCTCCAACACACGGCTTTGCTTCCCGTCCACTGCCAAAACCCTCAACAGACAAACCAACATATTCGCCAGAACGCCCTGCTAAAAGATCTCAAAGTTCTTTCTTTTCAGTTCTCGCCACACTATGCCATCCCACAGTTCTCAGACCTGCACCACCACTTTCATTAGGAGAGACTCCACTCATTCCCTACATGCTTAAACCAGCTCGGCCGGCAATCCTCCTTCTTCAACCAATCCGCGCCGTCAAAGAACTTGCCCGCCGTACACTTCTTACACTTGGGCGAGTTGGGACAGTTGAAGAACGGAATGTGGCGATACCCAATGTCCTTGAACCAGTGAATCTTGCTCACATCTTCGAAGAGACCCAAAGCAATGGAATGCACGGGAGCGTCGCCCCAGCGCTCGTAGAAGAAGCCTCCTGCGCGATCCAGGTGCTCGAAGTAGGCTTCGTAGGCGGGTGATCGCCAGAAGTTCATGTCGGCGATCTCGAAGTTGGACCAGAAGTGGCAGGTGCTGTAGCCGTGGGCGATCTTGTTGTGTTCGGGACGACGTTCGGCGTCAGTGACCCAGGCCATGGCGTTGTTCTTGTTGAGGTACTCGTTGTTCGCGGCGAGGAACTTGACGGTTTCCGGCCAGAGAGTGGGAATGGATTGTGGGGAATCGTAGATGTTGATGGTGAAGCCGTAGGTTTTGTTGTGGTCGCGCATATAGCGGAAGACGTCGTAATCGACGTCGCAGTAGAAGTTGACGTGGGGTTCCACGCGCCAATAGTATTGCATGTTTTTCAAAGCTGGATGGTGGTAGAAGAGGCCGGAGTTCCAACGACACATCTGGTGATAGGATTCCATGCTGGCGTATTGGATGTTTTGCTCCTCGAGGATTTTGGCGCTCTCTTTCATGAGGTCGCGATTGATCCATGAGGGTATCTCCCAGTGCTCCTTGGGTATCAATTCATAGTTGCATTTGGCTTTTGTGTTGGCACTTGTGACTCGTATGAACTCTTCCGTGAAGGGCTCGTCGTTGAAGAACGTCCATGGATAGTTGAATTTGTGATTCCACGTTGCTTCTAGCTCTTGCATGCTGCCCACTATTTGCTCGAGTTCGCTGTTCCTCACTAACGATAGTAATGTCGCATTTATGCGATCGGAGTTGGGGTTGTTTGGGGCGTAGTTGTTGCCGTTCACTCGATGTAGCGGTTCAGGTGGTTCTCCAGTAGCTACACTTCCGTCAGTCGTCGTCTTCCCATCCTCTCCACCTCGAGATCACCTACGATCAAGATTCGGATCTCGCACCATATCATCAACCTTGTCCATCCCTCCCGGTGCCTTTATTACGCTCGGACTCCTCACTATTTGGAAGACCAGAAAGAAGAACAAGGCCATTGTTGCGCCTGCCAGCAGGCGTATTGGTCTGGGCATTCCCATCTTCTTGCCAGGTCTGTCGCCAATGCCTGACGGGCGTGATTCATATGCGAAACTGTCTCTTTTCTTGTCCATGGGGGCATCGAGCGGGGATGGTGAGGGTTCTCTAGGATGTCTCGATAGGAAACGTGACATCGACGCCAAGCTTCAGGACGCGCCTCCTCTGTGAGATCGGGTGGCGCTCCAAGCGAGGCCCAGGTGCGAACTCTATTTGAGCCTCATCTGGCGCGACTTTTGCATCTTTCGTTCGCCGTAGACCATGGAACTTCGCGTCTGCGCGTCAAGCAGGCTCAACATGGCAACGAAGTGTCAACAATGATGCACGAACGGTGTTGGTCCCGACGACACCATGGCTCACGCCGCGACCCTCAGAAAGCTCACGGCGAGCCTGGTCACTTCTATCACCGGCCGCAATCATGAGGATGTGGCGTTCGGCAGGTTCGTGGACAGAACCTTGAAAGACCTCAAGAACCAGAGCCATGCTCGAACGAACCAGTTTGAGATCAAGGCGAAGCTCGAAGGGCTTGCTGAGAAGTTCTCTGTGTTGAACCGAGAGGATCTGGCGACAGCGCTTGAAGCGGATTTGAACGAGTTGCCAGAAGACTCGCGATGGATGCCCGAGATCTTATCTCTTCTCCTGGAGCTCTCCGATCGGCCTGTCGAGAATACGCCTCCTGGACGTCTCGAGGATGAGGATGCTTCAGCAGGTGTAGAAGAGGCTCTTACCTGGGAGGACATTATCGGAAACGAAGCGCTGGAAGATCCTGACCTTTGGGCGGATGTCGAACGAGGTTACCATTCGAGTGGTGACGACGAGTTCAATCGTGACCTTGACTCCGAGCCTACGGTCTCTACGAAGGCTACTTCTCTGGATGAACAGGATCCCGCAAGTATCGCGAGGTTGTACCTTTCGCAGCCAGATGAAACTTCTATCGAACACATCCGATTGGCGAGGGAATGGGGGACGTCTTTGAAGCAAAATGAGTCTATCAATGACTTGTCTGAGCTGACACTCGTCCGTGAGATCTTGTCCATGATACACGGTCTTCCTACGGATCTTTTTGATGTGAGTCATGCTGGCCAGGTCACGCTGTCGAACGATGTCCGCATTTGCAATGCGAGCGGCGACAGCTTGCGCGATTTGCTCAACACTGCAGCTGCCACAGGATCCGCAGTCAATTCTTTGCGACAATGGGTACCGGACACGGCTCACTCTTACCTGCAAGCGATTCACGGAGCTATTGAAGCACAGATATCGTGCCTGGGGACCCAGTTGGGCACCATCGAGCAGAAGTTCATTACACCTAGCGAGCTGGTTGCTGTCAGCGCCTTGGATGTGCAAACGGAAGTCGAATGCATCGCTAGACCACTGGCGCACTTGTCAGAGGTTGTTGAGAAAGCTTCTCATGAAGACGATCAGCAAGTCCCATTCGCATTGCTCGATGAGCTCTACCGCGAGACAGATTCAGCTCATCTGACTGGTGACGCGGCCCTTTTCGATGCTCTTGCGCCAGTATTCCTGGCGGGCTTAAAGAGCTATCTGCAACCGGTTGCAAGGTGGATCACCCGTGGAATCATTGTTGCGCAAGACTGCGACATCCTCTTCGCCAAAGACTCCTATCAAGACTGTGCGGCCGGCGATCTCTGGCGGCTGCGTTTCGAAATGCGGCGTCTGCCGGATGGCACTGCTTATGCACCGCTCTGCATCTCGACAAGAGCTATGTCTCTGTTCGCACTGGGCAAGAGCCGAGCATTCCTCAATCAGCTCGTCGGTAGTGAAGAAGCACACCGCGAATCAAGAACTGCGTTGCCCGACTTCGAACACTGCTTGAAGCAGATCGCGAACGCGTCCCTTGCACCATTCTCTGAAGTCTTAGTTGAAACGCTTGACTCCTGGATTCGTGATATCAGCAACGATTGTAGTCCCACGCTCCGTTCGAAGCTGCTCAATGATCATGGCTTAAGGCAAACACTGAATGCCCTACCAAGCCTTTTCTTCTCACATGATGGCATCTTGTTTCAAGACTTTGCAGATGCGTTCGTTGCGCGATCCGAGAACGACGAGCACTCCAAGACCCGCAATGATCTCTTCTTGATGACAGAGCTTGCTCAGGCCACTTTTGGTATGTCCGCGGATGTCGAAGCAGAGAACATCTACCTTACGGCGCACGAGAAGACAGAGGTGCCATCCGCAAGCTCGCTCGTTCGCAGGGTTGCCCGACTCTCGTTGGGCTACCGGCTGTCATGGCCAGTGCAGAACGTCGTACAGGCTTCGACCATCAACGCCCATGCCAAAGTGTTCACCCTCCTGTTACAACTTTGCGCTGCGATCCACTCCCTTGAGGATAAATTCCTCGTCTTCCGGCGCCAGCAGCCTGTGCATCCCGCGCTGCTCAAGCTCCGTCAAAGACTCATGTGGTTCTCCACGAGCTTGTTCGACTTCACCACCAAGACGGCCCATGTACTACACGCGGATATGATGCAAAGGATCGAGCGTGCGGCAGACATTGATGAAATGGTTGTGGTGCTCGCTCGCTACGAGAAACGACTTCAAGTAAACTTATTGCTGGCGCCGAACCTCGAGCCTGTGCGAGATAGTGTCATTGGCATACTGGAGCTGATTGAATTACTGGCCAAGGCAGATCGGGTTGATCGAATCGCTTCTTTGCAGGCGCAATTCGAGAAGAGCTTGCGTTTTCTGTTTGCCGGTATTCGCGGCGTGGGACGCGCGGCAGGCGAGAATTTCCTTGAAGGATTGGCGGAAACGTTGCAGTGGGGCGTTCGCTGAAGGCCCTTACCCCTACTCATCAGGCTCCATCGACGTACGAAGTCGACAGAAACAAACACTTCTATATCGTTTACGGAATTTGCGGTTCTTGATTTGCGAGGTGCACGCGAAAGCTAGAGGGCTACCTGACAGTCCTTGGTGCGTGCTGCGTCAATGCGGCATAACCATGGGCATATTTCTGCGGCCATCTAAGCAAATCGCAACCATCAGGCTTCGCGTCAACCCGCGCCTTGTAAACCACCTCGCAACGATATCCAGCTCCACCTCGTCGGTATACTCCTGGAGATCTAACACGGCAGTTTTTCCACCAGTTCTTGCCTCCATTACGACCCTGACCCGCAATGGACCTGCTCAATTCAAGATGCCTGCCGAGGCTGACGAGCAAGTCGGCACTATCATGGCCTGGCCCACTGCATGTTCTATCCTGGACGAGACATACACATACCCAGGGTCTAAAGTCTTTGAGACTCGTCAAGAGGTCGCCGAAGCAGCCAAAGCCATTGCCAAGTATCAGCAAGTGGAGATATTCATTCGGGATCCAGATCTGGGAGAGGTCGACCGTGAAATTCCGGGTGCGAACTTGAAGAGTGCACAAGAAATGCTCGGCCATGTCGAGGACGTCAATATTCACGTCACGCGGAACGTCCACTCCCTCTGGGCTCGAGATACGGCACCTGTCTTTGTGCGCTCGCTGAAAGGCTCTATCAACAACGAATGGGGCGAAAATGATGACCCTGGCATCGGCTTTGAGACCAAGTACACTTCTAGTGAGATAGTTGGCCTACTCCTGAACTACAACAACTGGGGCCGCAAGACACCGCCCAACGCAGACGCTTACTTCGCCGCATATGCCGCTCAAGCACTGAGCCTGTCCTCGCGCCTGGCACCTTTCATCGCAGAAGGTGGTGGCATCGAAGTCGATGGAGAAGGGACACTAATGGCATGCGAGTCCTCCATCCTCAACCCCAACCGCAACCCTGGGATCGACAAGGCCACGATGGAACGATACTTTCACGAATGCTTGGGTGTCGAGAAGACGATCTGGATTCCAGGGCTTCGTGGAGGAGACATAACCGACGATCATATCGATGCTCTTGCACGCTTTGCATCACCCGGGACGATCCTTCTCAGCAAGGCTTTTGACACCGGCGAGGACGGCGTCTTGGACGACTACAACGACGCCAGACGGATCATCAGCGAGACCAGAGATGCCAAAGGCCGTAGACTCAGGATCATCGAAGTTCCAGAGCCAGACCCTCGGAAGGTGCTCGGCGAAGACTATCATCCTGAAAGCGGACCTACGGTTTCGTACGTTAATTACCTGGTCATCAACGGGGCCGTGATTGTCGCCAAGTTCGGTGATGAGGAGTGTGATAGAGAGGCTGCGAGGATCATTGGACAGCAGTTTCCTGGAAGGATTGTTGAGCAAGTGAATTTGAGGCAGCTGGCGATCCAGGGTGGGGCCATCCATTGTGCTACGATGAATGTGCCTGCTTGAGAAGATCGAACCTGATGGGTATGGAAAGCAGACATGGGATCTGTCGCGCTTGGGCTGTGCGGCGACCTGTGACAGCGTACCCTAAGTCAGGGCGATGGAAGGGCGACACATGCAAGCAGCCCTTAGCTTCCGCTCTCAATAGAGCCAATAGCATTCACTTCAATTCCCGCAAAGAAGTCATCAGTATTAGCTGACAAACTTTTGTTGATCAATAAGATCCATGTCTCGTTAGAGCACCTTGACAGTATGTCGATGTTGGTTGATGTATTGATTGATTCATTAAAGGACAACGTGTTGAGTACTATGGAGCACGCGTATGTACTGGAACCTATGCCGTGTTCAGATTGAGTCTTAGGGTTGTTGGGGTTAAATATACTTATGGGATTTGCGACAGTGAGGTCGCTTTGCCCTTCAGGTGACTCGCATCTTCCTCAGAAATTGATTGTTGAGATCGATACATTGACTCAAAAATACCAAGATGCATGGGAGAACAACAGATGAATTAGTTGAATAGAAAAGCGATTTTGATCAATACTGTTGTTGAACTCTCAGGTATGTTCACAGTTTACGGGCACTCGACCACTTCGAAACGACACCGCTGTGTGTTCTGGACGAGAGGCACCCTCGCTGTCGCATTTCTCACCCAACAATCTGAATAACACGAAAGGGCATGCATGGTGGTGGAGCTTTTGCCGTTGAGGCCGATATCTCATCTACCGATCTACCCTCCCCATCATCTCCACGACTCTACACAGCACAGTAACCCCCATCAACCACAATATCCGCCCCAGTAGTATAACTACTCGCATCACTCGCCAAGTACAGATACGCACCTTTCAATTCATGCGCCTCGCCTTCGCGGCCCATAGGAATCTTACCGTGCCAGATGCGTTTCGTCTCAGGTGGAATGAAGTCGCTGATCTCGGTGGCCATGTAGCCCGGCGAGATGCTGTTTGCGCGAGCGAAGCGCACCCATTCGACGGAGAGGGATTTGCAGAGGTGGATTACGCCGGCTTTTGCGGCGTTGTACTAGGAATTGGGGTTAGCAGTTTGGAAGTGGAGAAAAAGATCGAAGATGAGTTCAGATGCGATGGGAGTGGATGAAGGGTGCTGGTGCTAGGGCAGACTCACAGCAGATTGAAGTTGAGGGATATTAGCGATATGCCCACTCATCGACGCCGTCGCCACGAAACTGCCATAACGGTAGTTGTCCAACTTCTCACCCATAGTGTTCACGCCAGTGAGGTACTGTCTTCGCCAGATCTCGCCGGCCGCTTTGGCGCAGTAGAAGACCGAGTCCAAGTCCGTTGAGACGACTCTGTGGTAGTGGTCTAATTGGCCATCGATCATGCGGCCCTGTAGTGGTCATGACCGTTAGTGTATTTGAGATGAATGTGTCGATGAGAGGAGGGGTAGATTCATACCTGTGTCCAGGGGATACCGGCGTTGGCGACGAAGATGTCGAGGCGGCCGTTGAATTGCTCGGTGATGTGGTTGATGACTCGCTTGGTGTCTTCGAAGTCGGTGACGTCCGTTTGGTATGCACGGCCTGGTATCGTTCACAGTGAGTCAACGTCCCTTTCAAATCGGACAACGTTCAGTTCGCAATCAGACAACCGCCATCAGTTTTCTATTTCATCTTGCGCTGATGAGACAGGTGAGAAAGTAAATAAACAAATGAATGAGGAAGAGATATATCAAGGAGAAGCTCGTTCGCCCACCCACATTTGACTCCGTATTTGTCTTCGATGTCTTTGGCCTTCTTGATGGCTTCTTTATTTCCGTGATACTGGAGAAATACCACGTCAGCATCTCTCCATGTTCACTGCATGTTGACAAGATGGTTGATGACGAAGCATACCCAGATGGCGACATTGGCGCCGGCCTCAGCAAAGGCCTGCACGACGGCATAGCCAATGCCCGCGCCTGAACCAGACACTATGGCGGTCTTCCCCTTGAGGCTGAACAGCGACAGCACCGACTCGTCCTTGGGCGCGGTGGTGTTGTTTTCCTGGAAGATGCCGTCCACCATCGACGCATCCTCGGGACTGGTCTTGCTCATCAGCCGGGTCACCATCTTTTCGATCTTCATCAAATCTCCAATGACAGGCCGTTCAATATCTCCACAAGATTGGATGTGCAGCTGGTGTTGCCAGGTGTCCAGATGTCGTTGATGAAGCGATGGTGCAATGGCTGGGCGATCCACTCCGGATGGCCGCATGTCAACTCCGGCTGATGACAAAACCCTGGACCTCACCGCATCATCGACCGGCTCTGCCTCCTGGCTACCATCAACACTCATCACCAACACCACGGCCGCCGTCCTTCTCTGCAGCGAAATGCAGACGCGAACACCCGTTCACGCAGGCAAAGGCGCGTCGTGCAGCAGTGCGACCTGCCGATTTCTCATCTCATCATCAGTTGACAGCAACGTCGTGAACCTCTGCCTCCTGCCGTCATACACCAAAAACAGCAGCCTCAGAGATGAGAGCGTTGCGATGCACCTCCAGGTACACTGTTGTCGTTGCGCGATACACTGGCACTGCTAACGATGACATTGCGCTCGAAATCTCCCATATGTAAACATCTCCTTCTCTTGCCAACGCTTTTTACTGTTTAACAACAACAAACGCTCTCTTCACGCTCTTTTCTCATCTCTTCATAACGCTCGTTCTATCTATCAAAAGTCTAATCACTATTGTCTTACTACTGACCACAGTCGAACGGTGCTTGACCTAGCACGCACGTGTTTCTTCTATTTCCATTGCATTCCAGCTGTTCCTGTTGTGGCAACGACCGGATTGCATACCGCACCACGGCCCGGCTCACAACATTGAGAGCGTACAGCTGCCGAACAGTGCGACCCCGCGAGCGCGAGTTTGCGCTGACGATATACTGGAAGTTCGAAAAGCGGGTGATGGCCGTGAGGAAACCGACGAATCCAGGACGATTGTAACGATATCCGCGACACGACCACGACTGCAACATTCCAGACGATTTCCCTTACTTTGCGACCGAAGGGGCCGAACATTACGACTTTGCGCACATCTCGAAGCAAGATGGCACCAGGCGCATCTTTCCAATCCACCGATGGCGGCGCATTTCCAATGGCTGGCGGCGTCAACTTCCCTCGACAAGACAGCGCCGCGGCGGCCTCGGCACCGGCTGCAGTATCACCAGCCATTGTTGGGGCGGGAGTGGGCATTGGAGTCCTCATCCTCGCAATCATCATTGCCGTAGTTGTTCGAATTCACATCGTGCGAAAGAACCACCGAAGAGCCATGGTCGAGCTGGAGCGAGGGCTGGCATCCTCACCATCAAGACAAATGGAAATGGCACGACCGATCAGCGCCGCAAGATGCGGTAGCCTGATGCCGATACGAGGACAAGCGGGATGGGATGCGCTGTATTCGAATGATAGCGTCAACGAGCCTGAACATGCTGCTCGTCCAGACAAGCGGCAGAGGACATCAGTATCGATCCCACAGCGTCTGCGACAATCAAGGTTCAGAAGATTCAAGCACCTCTCAGCCATTATGGAGAATAGCGAGAGCCCAAGGATTGACAGCCGCATGCCAACTCCTCCTTCTCCACAAGCGATCGCAAAGGCCGATACTCTGATGGGATCGCCGAAGATGATGATTGGACAAGCACGAACAGCAGACCATGCAATCGAGGCGATGGACATCACGGATGCCTACGATCAAAGACACAGTCCAAAGTTTGATGTTCTGCCGTCTTTCGCCATCAACTCGCCATCAAGATACGGAGCCGCAATCGCCAATGATGACGACAATCAGAACAGGCCGACTAAGGTCCTGAGAACGGTCTCTGCTGGTGTCTTGGACACAGACGGGGCTGTGTTTGGAAACACAGATCGACTGATCCGGAACCCAAAGCGACGAGAGCGACCAGGAATGCACACAAGATCTGTATCGCTCGGCGCACCTACAAGCAGGCCTCCATCAGGACCAGTCCCTCCTCTTCCAACCATACCACCACAAGCCTTCACCAACGATGAATTGGTCCGCATGGGAGTCTGTGTTACGCGAGAGTCGTCCGAGAGCAGCATGAACTCGGCTGGAAGCTCAGTCCTCGTCACCAGCCCAATCTTGAAGATGCACGGCAACCGGATGGCTCCAGCTTCACCGACTGTGGAGCAAGTCGTGGCAGAGGACGACCGAGCAGAGTTGAAGTCGGTACTGAACCGTCAATGGCAGAACCCATACATCTTTGGACCAAGACCGACCCAGAGTCACTCAAACCTGAGGCGAGACCGCAGTCGTGCATCAGTAAAGGGCAGCATCCGTCAAGACAGCGAAAGCGCACTCAGCCATCGCATGTCCGTTGGAAGCAATTCATCTGGAGGCACTCAAGCAGAGAACAGGCTATCCATCCCACAGATCGCCACAGCCGACCGCGTTAGCATCAGCAGAGTCTCGTCGTCCAACTCACTTGTCGAAGGCTCTGCGGGCCGTGTCCAGAAGATCGAAACCCCACCGCGAAGGAAGTCCCATCGCCAATCTTCCGTCTCAGCGTCGGGCTCTCCAGCCGCGCGAGACAAGAGAAGGAGTTCGGCACTCCGTGACATGTCAAGCAACATCACCGGTCCAGTCAAACGTCCATCCCCTCGCCGCCAGATGAGCGTCTCCACGCGAGCCTCGAGCTGTAGCAGCAATGGCAATCCCTTCCAATGGGACACCAACACCTCGAATGTTCTCCCCAAACCCAGCGCTATGAAAGGCTCGCCCAATGCCCGCAAGAGCAAAGGCCGACTCAACTGCGTCCGCATCAGCACCTTGACACCCGAAGTCTTCAGCGGCCGCAGCAGGTCTTCTAGCCCAGCTGCCGGTATCGTCATGGACGAGATCCTCGAGGAGCGAGAGAGCGAGGAGATCAAGCGTGAAGTCGAGAAGGAACGTGCGGAGGTCGAAAAGGCCGTCGCCCATGAACGTCGACGAAGCCAGCCTCCAGTGCTTCCTCGGAACGTCTCGACCGATTCGTGCTTGAGAATTCAGACCTTGCGAGCGAGTCTCACACCTAGCTCGCCAACGCTTTCGTCATGGAATACATTCCAAGAGCAGCCTGTGCAGAACACTGGCGGTCTGGCATCGCACCCATCAGATTCGAACTTGTCGGTTTCGCCACTGCGTTCGAGGAACAGTTCCAGAATGTCGAACCGATCCTCTGGCAACTTCAGCATTCCGAGATTCCCGTCCCCGAGCAAAGCAAGAGCTTCTGTCGCTGTTACGATCCCCCAGCTGGACACCGCTCCCATGCCTGAGTTCTCCATCGATGTGGACATCGAGAGCCCCACGCTAGGCTTCAACGATCTCAACAGCTCCTCTCCATTCGGACTGGCTGTGTCGTCCAGAGCTGAGCGCTCACCGATCTCACCAGCAGACTCTGCGAGTGGTGGTAGTCCAGTTGAGTTCTCACCCGTCTCACCGGTGGACATGCCTTCTTCGCCGCCGTTGCCACTATCAAAGGAGAAGGAGTACGATCCAGGTTGGTGCCCAGTCGTGGTGGACTTCACATCATCGAATGAGTACGATCCTGCTAGCCCGCCGTTCATCTGGAACGGCTTCAGCTCAGACTACCCTGACCCGGACAGAAGCTCAGGAATCTGGCTGCCCTTCGCTGTCAATACAGATGGCGAGGAAGTATCTCCCAGGAGTCGGATGCCCCGTCACACTGCGTCGAAGTTGGGCAGAGAACAGGACGACTCGCCACCCTTGAGCCCTAAGAGCGTCCCAACCTCCATCCCGGACCTTTGCATTGAAGAGCAAGAACCCCTCACAAGCGCAAACGCCAGCTCCATGCTCTCCAAGGCCACCGTCGAACCAACTTCCACGTCCAGCAGCTTCCTAGGAACTGCCGTCCCTGTCCTCGCTCCCCCAGCCCGAGAAACAGACACAACCCTCCCACAATGGCAACTCCAACCCAGACCTGCCACAGCGCCTCAATCCACCACCCACCGTCGACAACGCTCCGTCTCCAGCATCAGGACCCCCCGTCCTAGTACTGCGCGTGCCCCACCGCTCCCAACGATCCCGCAGTCCTCTTCGCCAGCCTCACCACTGGCCGTCCCAGCACCGCTAAACACGCAAACCCGCACCGAACCCAAAGGCCCCCGCTCCGCCCCGGCCAAATCCGTCCTCAAGAACGCCATGGCGCTCAGGAGAATGAACAGCGAAGTCCAAACCGACATAAGCTCCCACCGCGAGAGTCGCAACTTCGTCCGTCTAGGCCGTGAGCCAAGTCCTCTGCTCCCATGGGTCGGCTTGGAGGCGGGAGACGTCTTCGACTACGATACGCGAGGCGGTGCAGATGCCGAGTACAGCCCGGCGGTGTCTTCATCCGAGGACGAGGAAGAACAACAGCGAAAACAACGTCCACGTTCAGAGGTCCTCGGTGTCCCACAAGTCGACGTGACGCCCGCGTCCGAAGATAGGAACAGCAGGAGGAGTCAAAGGAACACAGCTTCAGCACTCGACGAGTTATCCTTCGATGCTTTGGAGAAAGTGATCGAAGGCGCGCTAGCGGGTTTCGACGCAGAGCACCAACGCTACTCTTCTTCTTCCTCTACCACAAAGCCCAAGGCTAAACCGTCAGCCTACGCATACGGCCAAGGCTGCGATATCTCACCGACTGCAAATGAGCGTCGCAAGATGAACCGCACCTCCTCCGTCTGGGACGACGGCGAGAAGTTCTGGACGGGCGGTTATCGACCAGAAAGCTTGGAGCTGCCGCAGTTCCAGCATGGAACTTATGCGAGCAGTGGGAGTTTGACACCCAGAAAGTCGCCATTGGCTATGGCGTTGGAGTCTGAGGGCGATGGGACGGTGGACCCAAGAATGCTCATGTCGACGCCGACGCCAAGTGTCGCGATTCAGCAGGCAACGCCGAGGAGTCTGTATGACTCGGATGGGTTCTTCAGAGAGTGATTTATTTCGTTGCGATGATGTTTGAGACGATTTGTTTTGTGATATCCCTGCGATGCGATGTTAATGATAATGTTTGGGAAGAGAGACATTGTTCGTATGTCGATAGTCTTCATATGTCGAAGAATTATTGAAACCTTCATCCACGCGACCTAGCAGGGTATCTCTTTGATGAAGCATAGGTACCTCCAGAAACGCCTTCTCATGCAAGGAACCAATAAAGCACATCACATCGCCTCATCCAGTCCTCTGCCACTTCGTCTCCTCCTCATCGCCCTCCTCGGCCCCGTCGACCTCCGCTGCCGTCCTTGTAGTTCCTGCGCCAGCACCTAACGACTCTCCATCTTCCTCACCTCCAAGTACCTGCATGCCTGTGGGCATCCTGAAGTTTCCATCCTCATCCACAAAATCCGCCATATTCTCGCTCGTAATCCACCCCGTGGCCCCCGGTGCCGTCTCATCAAACCCAACACCCTCTCCGCCCTCTCCGTCCTCATCATCGTCGCCGCTCGGATCAGGATTTAGTTCCTGACACTCTGATATCGCCTTGAACAACGCCGTAGAGTAGTCATTACTGCTCGTCGTGCCGTTCGTCGGGGCTCCTTCACTTGCCTGCTCCTCCTCCTCATGGTGTTCGATGCTCTCAGGCGTCAACCGCATCTGCAAGAACTCGATGTCTTCATCTGCGGTATCGGCATCGGAGAGGTTGAGCTCTAGTAATACGTCCTTGCCATCTTGGGCTGTTACGGTGATTGTTGGGTATGGGATGTTGAGGCCGAAGGATTGGGTCGTTGAGAAGAGGGTCAGGTGGCGGGATGTTACCCAGATGTCGATGGAAGCTCCTTTCAGGCTTCGTAGAGAGGTGTTGGTGGTATCGGTGCTTGTGAGGGTGCCGGTTGCATGCAGGTGCAGGACGGGTTTGGCGGCGAAGAAGGTGGTTGGAGTTTGAGCTTGGTGGGCGGAGAGGGGCGTATAATCCGAGACAGAGGGCGCGGTGGTTGTTTCTTCCATCGTGGCGTTTGAGAGGTGTTGTCCGAGGATATGTGTTTGTTGACTTCGACGAGGGAAAATTGGCCGGCCGCTGTTCAACAAGGTTTCTTCTCCACGCCGCGCTAGAGATGACGTGCATTAGCGTGGGCTCTATTTTGGCGACGACACCTCCTTCCCGGACTCACAGAGATGAAGTATTTTGTCACCTTTCAGCAACTTGGTAACAGAGACGTCTGAGTTGTACCCGAATGGACTCATTGTATCTTCTGCGTCTGATTCAGAGACCATTCTGACACGGTGGACGCTGAATCCAACTCCAATGCCCATTGCCAAACCGATGAGGGTGCAGAGGAAAAAGAGCAGCACTCTGGGACATGAAGAGCGCCATCTTGATGGTCTTTCCGCAATGCCGACCTCGGGGATTTCATCTGGGCCGTCAAGTGCGATGTCGATGATCTCAGGGCGGGGGTGATAGGATGGCGGTGGTGTGCGGCAGCGTCGCAGGTTGGCGCTGTAAGTACTGGTGGGGAACGATGGGTATGTGCTGTTGCAACTCATGTTGCGAAAGTGATTTTGAGATGGCTGTTATGGCGGTGCCGACAGGAAGTTGAAAGCTGATGTCAGAGAAGAAATTTATGGGAAGTGACCTTGATGCCCCGGTAAGAGAACTCAAAGGGCTGTTGCGACTTACATATAATTCCAGTGCGACCCTCTTGAGACCTCCATCATATTAAGCCGTCCTTCTCAGTCGGCTCCTTCCCGCATTGAGTCTTCCTCCGAGCTTGACCAGTACGTTTGATAAGCATCACATCACTCGTGCACCACTGGCAATGGAGGGGAACAGATAGTGATGGAAATGGGGAAGCAAGACGAACGATTAGAAACTGCTATGATCACATCTTGTTCATACGCGGCTGTACTGCGCTATGGACTCCGGTATAGACCCTCAAAGGATCTTCGAGCCCTCGAAAAACCAAAACAAAAAGCAACCTCGAAAGCTTCATCGAACTCTTCAGTCTTCGTATACTCCCTTAACCTCGAAGTACTGGCCTTGTACTAACTTAGAAGAGCAGGAAACAGCACACTACAATAGCCCAAACCGAAAGCGCACATTCCTTGACGATTATTCAGCGGGAGCTGCAGCGGAGGCCTTGGCTCGCTTCGCTTTGCCTTGAGTCGTCTTTACCTTGATGAGGTCGGCAAGGTTGGCCTGTGGCTGCACGAAAGTCGCCTTTCCCTTGCGACCTCCACGCTTCTTGTGAGCTCCCTTCGACTTGAGCTTCGCAGCTTCGGCGACGCGGTCGTACGGAAACTTCTTAAGCCAGAGTTCCATCGTGGCCTTGGCATCTTCGACGGGGCTATGCTTGCCACCTTGCTGGATCTTTCTGCCCAATTCCACCTCAGTTGCATAGGCCAGTCCGGGTGTGCCATCGCCCTGCAGGTAGCTGTAGATCTGCTGGGTGTCGTGCAGGGTCACGCCATTTGACGGAGAGAAGGCGTCCTTGGACTCCGCGAAGTAGAAAGATGTAATGTCGGCCTTCTTATCGTGGACGATGATCGGACGGTCCTTCATGAGCGCCTTCAACTCTGCTTCGAGCTTCCGCGCCTCAACGGCACCGTTTTGAAAGAGGAAGTCGGGTGGCTCCACGCCGAAGTGCGGCGAGTTGCACCGCTTCTGAATGCCCTCCTCCTTCGGGTACGCCGGGAAGGTTTCAACGACGGTCTCGCCGGCCGTGTTGACTAGTGCCACTCTACCTAGACGGTGATGCCACTTCTCTTCGCCGCTCTTGCGATATCTCTGGAACTCCACATCGCACGCAAGTGGCTCGCCAGGCAGAGCGCGCTCCCAGCGAATTTTGGGCTCACTGGCGCGACAAGGCCAATCCAGCTTGTGGATGGGGACCTTGACTCGTTCTGGGACTGGTGCAGGCGCGTCCGCATCGATAGCAGTGGTGTTGTTGTGGTTTGTGACGCTCGTGTCGCTGGTCGTGGCTGAGTCGTCGATGTGGCATTCGAAGCTGCTGGAGTCCTCGAAACCGTTGGAGCTGCTGTTGGAATCTCCAGACATGGTAGCGGTGGACGTAAAGGTGCGATGGGTATGAGGCGGTAGTGGTTATGGGCGCGAGTCGACGTTGCTGCGATTCGAGGTAAGACTTCTACTCTTGCGGTCGACTGTGTTAACGGCAAGTGGCAGGCGAGTTAATGGCAGGTCTGCAGGCTCTTCTCAAGCTGATATGGACGCCGATGTGAGATTTGTCGAAGTTGAAGGGGAAAAGGATCGGAGACGTCGAGGCGGTGATGGCGCTTATTTATCCTCTCGTTCACCTCCTATGACGTCCGACGCGATTGCGCTCTTAGGCGGGCCTTCACTGCCTGCCATTCACGATCAAGCGACAAAGATCCCAGAAGCATAGATTCCACCTCGAGGATTCACCTTCAGCGCATATGCTGGAGCAGCAGACGACATCTTCGAATCGAGCGCTAAGCGGCTTTGGTGGAAGGAGTATATACGTATAACGTGCAAGCGGGAACCATATACGAAGAATACAGAACGAAGACGACAGCGACAGCCAGCGGAATGGAGCCGTACCATTTCCTACTCTCCGTGCTGGGATAAGTCGGCTAATATACCTCTACTTCATACATTGCTACGTCAAGGATTGCTACATCAAGGTCCAGGCCACGCAAAGACAGCTTGCTTGACATCACGTCTCGTCGAGCAAACGGTCTCGGCTAGCTGCAGTTACCGGGCTGAATCCAAATCAATATGCGAGAGGATCAACATCCCATGCGATCAAATCGATGGAGGTCCTACGAACGTTACTCACGCCCGCATCGCCCACAACGACTTCATACTGTTGCGAGGACCTTTCGAACAATGGAGACTGTAGTGAACGCTGAGTCATGTACAACATGCTTGATTAGTCGTGCGATCGATACCTACGACGATGCCCAGTTGCTTTGTCCCGAACAAAGGATCGCTGGGCTTGAAGATGCCAGCTTTGTGTGCTCCCGGAAAGAAAGGTACACAGTGGAAGGCGACGCTCGATTCGACTCTCGATAACATACATCATATGCAGGAGAAAGTTGAGTGGCAGAGCGTGGCAGAGGGTGCGCTGGATTCGGCCCCTGACTCCAAGCGCCGAACCACTTTACCTTTACTCATCTCTCTCGCTAACCTCAATAACGTATCTATCCTACCTTGGCGGCCACGCTACTGCAACATCACATCAGCCACCGTCAATGAAGCAGCTGAGACTGCCGTGTGGCGCCTCCAAAGCGGCTGAGGCTTGCCGCTAAATCTGCACAAGCTGGCGCTAAATAGATAGACGTTGTAGCTGGGAATGCCTGCATCCAAATCTAGCGCTGCAAGGTCCATGGAAGTACAAAGCTTCTGGCCCTACCACAGTAATAGTGCAACATGGCGCTGTCGAGGCAGCTGAGTATGCTGCAAACCGTCACCAATTAGGCCAGGCCCAACAGAGCTTGCTACCAGAGCTGCTCACCCTTCTTCTGCAGGAGCCTATGGGAGCAACGAAGAGCGAAACATGGCCGAATAGGCCTCGGAGGGAGACTGAAACGATTATTAGTATCGAACTGCACAGTCCACCTAGTGCCCACGGAGCTTTGAGGTCCTGGACATTGGCTTCATCATTCGCAGCTGAGCTGTTCCTTGGTGCAGCCTGGCCAGCCGCTCCTGGTTGCATACGAAGTTCTATATAAACATGGGATTCTACGCAACATGAGAAAAGTCCAGTTCTACACGAACACTTTCAAGTCCATTAGTAGCCATGGCGACTGCAACCCTTGGAAGCATCCAAAATGCTGTCACCAACGTCCAAAATGGCATCAACGATCTCAACAAGTCAACTCACGACATCGATACGAATACCACCGGGATCGGTCCGCAGCTGAACAACCTGCAGGATAGCATCAAGGCTTTGCAAGCAAGCTTGACATCTGCTTCGGGCAGCACTCCAGACCCGACTGGGACTCTCACTTCGACAATCGGCACTCGTACGCATCTCTTCTTCCGGAAAGTACGCTTCATATTGACCACACACACAGTATCCACTGCAGTGAACACACTCGACACGGCTCTGACCAAAGCGCTTTCAAATCTGCCCGTTGACCCTGCGTTGCTCACACTGCTTCAATTGATCCAGGGTGAGATGCTAGCCCAGAGGCCTATTCTAGATACTCTCACAACAGGTCTCGCCCAAGTCCAGACAGCAGTCAACAACACGATTGTCGATCCATTGAAGACTATCACGAATTTTGAGAAGTCGTGCACCATCGTCAACCCGGCATTGACCGGCATTGATTCCACATCGACTGATCCGCCCTCCACGACGCTGGCAAGTGCGGTCCCGTTCCCGATAGGACAACCATTGGGCTTGAAAGCACTACTACCTGGTGCTGGATCACTATTACCCGATGCATCGGCCTCGAATGCCCTGAAAGCTGTTCCATCGGGCCTGCAAGTCCACGTGCTCTGGTCTGTGGAAGTATGGGACTATGGCAGTTTGCCCTCGAATAATGGTGGTTGGGTAACTGCCAAGGTTGCATCTGATACGACAGATACCGCTGGCCACTACCAAATCCTTGACGGTGATCTGTAAGTTGGGCATATGTTCGCATCGTCTGGTTGCTGATCATCTCCAGCACATCGCCACTTCTGACCATCCTGCCATGGCCAGCGCCCTTCGCCACAACAGGACCTCGATACTTCCGTTTCAAACTTTCAGTCCAACCGTGGTGGCCAGGTCTGGCGGTCGACAGCACGACTACGTCGACACAAGGCTTCGTACAAGTACCGCTTGCACTAGTCTGTAAGATGGACTCGTGGTCTTCGGTCCTGCCCGGAATGACACCTGGCATTGGTCTACCAGACACAGGTTCCATAACTAATCTTGCTGGTGACCTCTCTAAACTGCGCAGCATGTTCAACGTCAAGCTTAGTAACCCTTCCCCGAACCCTGGCCAGCCAAGCTTGTTGTCTGTATTGCCGACCGACCAGACAAGTCTTCTAGCACAGAAGGTGGACAGCATCGTTCACGCAGATCCGGACATACATCTACAGGTCAGCTGGGAAAGTTGTAACAATCTGGTTGGATGTATGCTGATTTAGCCCAGGCTGCCATCGATGTGGGAGCCCCGATCCAGAGCGTGATCTCAGCTATAACCACTGCCGTGAAGTCATTGTTCAGTATGTTTTGCGCGGAGCACCACGAAGCAACTCACTGACGAAACGGTAGGCGGCGGAGGTTCTGACCCCATACCTACAGCTATACCGCAAGGCGTGCTGGATGTGAGCAAAGTTTTGACAGGTGCCTTGTCCATACCTATTGCATTTGATTTCAGTGAGTCGCTTATGCTGCCTCGGGGGCAATGCTGACGAAGAGCAGATGGTCACTCGATCACGAAGACGCTGAAACCGAAGGACGGCTATCTTGGCCCTTTGGTATCGGCACTACCAAGCACCCCATCTTTGGGAGGGTCATTGCCAATTGGCCAACTTATGACTACGGTCAGTCTTGTACGACACCATGTGGAACTCCGACCTGACGTGATGCATCAGATTGCCATGACATCGCAAAATCTCATGCTGTCAGGCTTGAATGATGTCGCAAATTCTGCGACAATGTCACAAGTGCAGCAGCTGACTAGCTGCGGACTGAGTCTGCTGCCTTTGCCTGACATTGGTTCAATCAGCCAATCTTCCACGACGCCGAGGGTCGCCACCTTTCAGGTAACCTTGAAGCCACAACTTAGCTTGCCAGGCTGCAAGGATCCTGTCACCCTAACGATTCAAGCCGGCTCGGTCTCCATCGAAATCCCACGAGTGCCATTACCAGAGCTTGTCTTGTTCGCGAGGGACAACTTAGACTCAACGACCAACGTCAAGACCGATGTCCTTCTAGTCGCCGATCCGACAACCTCGCAGTTCTTGCCAACAGCTGACTTGGTAGGTGTTGTTGCATTCGACTGTGTTGCAGTACGCTGACGCTAGCACAGATAGTTCCAGAGGTTCGAACGTTGGCCAGTGTATCGAATACAATCGTTTCTCTCTTCCCTTCGAACTCCACCTGGACGACACTCGGTCGCCTCCTCTCGGCCTTTCTTTCGCGCCTCAGTACCGCCAGTTCTGTTACTTTCCTAACTTGTCCGAATTTTGATACCTCTGGACAACGACGATTCGCGCAACAGATGTTTTCCAAAGACTGGTTCAAGTATGCAAGCGGCGGCTATGACGGAACGAATATCTCGGCAGCTATCTACTTGGGAGCTCCTGATCTCGCCAGATATCGTCCGTTCTTACTTTGTGCCAACAGTCCTGGTCTGATCTCGTTTGGAGTAAGCGGCAAGACTACAGGTAGATTCGGGATGATACTGGACCTGAACATGCAGGACAATCAAATGTACTGGTACGACGGCTCGACGGCCAGATCGCTGCAAGACTGCCCTTCGGGCTTCACTAGCTACAACGACAAAATAATGGGTATCGAATGGAACGAGGGTATGCCTGGATGGAGAGCTCCTGACACAGGTTACGGCAACGGGACAGCATCGCTCAAAAGTGACACTGCTTCCACCCTCTACCCGGGACAGCAACTGATATCCAACAACGGAAACTTCACATTCAGGGTACAAAATGACTTCAATCTGGTGATATACGATCGCAACAACAACGTCAAGTGGACATCGGATACGATGGGCAAGCCTTTCGATCGCTTCTGCCTCAACACGAACGGAGAATTGTGCGCGTTTAAGCAGGCGGGCAATTTTGCAGATACGGTATGGAAAGCTGGTTGGTGGCAGGACGGTGGCGGAGTGCACACGGCTACGTTGCAAGACGATGGAAACTTGGTGGCGAGCAAAACCGATGGGACATATGGATGGGGCTCTACACAGTCGAAAGGCAAGATCACTTGAGAAGTAGTCTGCAGTATATGCGAACAGGATGGGGAACGAATCTTGATCAGCTTTGCGCCTACCATGCGTCCCCAAGTGTGTGAGTGCTGTTACCACAGATGAAAACCTCGACGGATCTCGAAATGTATCTTCATGTTGCTACTTGCCGCCTTTCTCACGATGCTGACGACTCCAGGGTCCCATAAAGGCCTTAGGCCAGGGATGCAGCCTTACTTTCAAATTTCGGCTGTCTGCCGATTTTACAGCCACTATAGCTAGACGTATTGACATTTATTGTTTGTACCACATCGTACTGCTGCAGATGTGTCTTCAACAACTGCGTCTCATAGCCTCCGTTGTTGGGTTGCTACGTTAGTCGACTGCTTCTCACAACGCAAAATCAACGCAAACCGGTGACTTGAACGGAGCTCAGTGATGCAAGCAGTCTCTCAGATGATGTTGAATGACGAGGATATGAGAAAGGTGCGCAAGCTACTGAAGAACATGGGAATAGTATTGTTTCGTAACCTGTACTAGACTACAACCTTTCGCGTAATCGTTCGTCCCAGTGATCAGAACGCCCCAGAGCAACGTCACGATGGCATCGCCTCATTTTCGACCAGAAAAGGAACCCAACCCCATAGTCAAGATGCGATAGTACAAATCAGTCGCGTCCATACCCTCCAATCGAGACATGCTGCAGCCTTCTTACTTCCCGAGCACTGGGAAGTCGTTTTCATCGAGCGCGTACGAGCCATTGGATTTGCTCTCTTGTAAGCGTTTTGGCGAGCTGCCGCGCGAGGTGCTCTGAGTGGTCGAGATGTTGCCAAAGCGCTTATGAAGAGAATCGGAGAATGACTTCGTGCCTTGGTCGACGTCGTTGTGAGCGAGAGCACCGGCAGATTTCTTTCCGCGCTTCTTCTTGCCTTGAGGCTGCTTGAACTTGACGTAAACCTCAAGCGCAGGCTCAGCTTGTGCTCTAGGCGGTTGATGTGGTGCTGGATGAACGCCAAGCTTGGCAGCCTCAGCGACGCGATCGTATGGATTCTCGAGCTGCTGTAACTTCAATGCAGCTTGCGCGTCTTCGATTGGGTCGTGCGCACCGTTCTGGATAGTGTCTGGGAACATTGAGCTGTATGCGAACGCCAGCGATGGGCGACCGTTCGGAGCAAGATGCGAATACATCTGCTGCGTGTCGACCAACTTCACGCCATTCGATGGCATGAGAGCATCCTTCTCGTAAAAGAAGCAGGATTGGTCGTGGGTTCTGTCGTGTACGATGACCGTGCGACCGCTGGCCAGCTTCTTGATCGCCTTCTCCATCTTCCAAGCGTGGACAGCGCCGTTCTTGATGAGGAAGTCTGGAGCCTCGACCTTGAAATTTGGACCAGGATAAAGCTTCTTCACACCTGGCTGACTGGGGTACGCCAGGTACACATGGAGCACGACCTCTCCGGCGGTGTTGACGATGGCAATACTGCCGATGCGGTGCTTGAAGCCCGTCTCGTGAGTTCCGTAGTTTTGAAACTCGACATCGATAGAGAGCGGCTCGCCTGAAAGCACGCGATCGTAGCGGATTTTCAATTGGGTTCCGCGACACGGCCACGTAATGTCAGCGATCGGGATCTTTGGTGGCCGACTTGGCGCAGAGCCGGTCTGAGTAGATGCGGCGACGGCTGTGATCTGAATCGTGCCGCTCATGAGGCCGTCCAGCAACTCGTCCTCGCTCATGTTGATATTGTTGCCAGGCATGGTTGTGTTTGGCGCGGTCGAGTGAGGTCGGCGAGAAGTTTGTGTTGCAGTGGTCGAGTCTGGGGTCCTTGAAGTGGTCTAGAGCAAAACGCGTTGTTCTAGAAAGGTGGCAGTGGAGGCTTGTGATGTGATTGATCTCTTGACTTGGTGCCACTGAGGAAGACCAGGGTTGCTGAAGTTTAGAAATTAGGAGCGAGCAGAGGGCGAATACTTAAAAGGTTGAGGTCATGATGCGTGGCTTTTCACCTCTTTCAGCGCGTGACGACAATCTCATTGTGGGTCATTCACGATTCGCGACAAAGACCTTGCAAGCTTCACTCGCCTTTAGCGAATCACCCAAGTCGCAAGAACCGAGTCACGAGTACGCGTCAGAAAGTCCTGTAGCATATATCCAGAGTGTCTGGTGTGATATACCAAAGTAGCTGAGGCTCGGGCATTTCAAGCTCCATGAGCGCGTCGCAAGTGATAAGGCTAGCTTGGAGCCTGACGATCGGCGGCCGTCAAAAAGGTGAAGAGACTGCGCTAACAACAAATACAAGTAGCGCATAGGTATAAGTAAATAAATGTAGTATATAGAGAGCTAAGTGTGAGGGAGGCACAGCACCCTGGCTCTGGGAAAAGGATACTTTATAGATTATGAAGCTGAAATCGAGCAAACTCGGAAGAGACATTGCTGCCACACCTCTTTGTCTGTAGAGTCTCACAGCAGCACATACCACAGAGCAGAAACTCGTGCGAAAAAAGGCAGTAGTCTATGATAGGCTGATCTGCCAGACTTGGTAGCATATTGTGATCTTTTGGCCCAGCATCCAGAAAGGTAGTATATATGGCCTCGTGCAATGTGTATTTTGAGGATTCCAAGGCCAAATGTGGACAGAGAAGTAGAGGTTACAGTGATAGCACTGCATTAGGCCCCTTTCGAAGAAATCAGGCTTGTTCTGGCGAGTAATCGACGCTTGTCGACGTCAAAGTCTTTTGCACCAGATTAACCAAATTTTAGACGACTTGGGGGACAGCTGCAGCCTACTAGACTACTACACAGACAAAGGCTGCTGCATGAGGTTGTATGTCCTTGGCTGTTTGGGAGCGCATAAGGTATGTGATAGGCGTATGTAGCCATTGTGGTTAATCAAAACATGCAGAGGATGCGATGCGAAAATCGCAATACATGCTTTCGAACGGCAAAAAGATGTCTGAGGGCGATCCGCCTTCGCTTATTTCCCGCAAAGGAGTTTCGAGGATCTGTCAATAACAGTCGGCTCGCTAACACGTATGCACTATCACGTAAGGACTCATTTGTGCGGCTCAGGCCAAGTCTCCAAGATCCGCTTCTCGCCCGTGATGCTGAACGTGAAGCTAGCTTTCTCGGGGGTCGTATCGATAGCAATACGGTACGTCCCAGGATAGAGAACCCGTCGTCCACGCTCATCCCAGCGAGTCAACGCTCCAAGCGTGAGAGGCATGCTCGCAACCTCAACAGTGCCAGGTTCAATGTCTTTCAGCCGTTCATAGGCGACTAGTTGCTTGGTGGGATGAGGCGCAGGTCCAAACTCGCCAGAGACAAAAGCGAGAGCAGAATAGTCTGAGCACATAGTCCCAGTGTTGTCAACAGTGACTTTGATGCGTCCAATGATGCACCTGTCAATATGCGGCGTGCTTCCACAACTGCAATTGGCAATGATCTGGTCGATGGAAAGGTCGTTCAGGTCTCTTAACCAAGCCTTGACACTAAAGTTAGTGTAGTGAAGCCCGTAGCCAAAGGGCAGCACCGCATCGCCCGTGTACCACTTGTAGGTCCGTCCAGGGCTGTTGGAATGCGGACGTAGTGCCATATCAGTCATTGAAATCGCATCGGTGTAGCCAGCTGGATACTGCGTGACAGGAAGGCGGCCTGCCGGCGCCACGTTGCCGAATAAGACGTCTGCAATTGCAGGGCCACCGTCTTGACCAGGGTATCCAGCCCATAGGATTGCTCCAATTCCAGGGTTGGAGAGGAAGGCACTGTCATCCAGCTGTCCAGCCCCAGTCTGAACCAGTATGAATGGCTTGTCCGATCCAGCGAGAGCATTGATCAACGTAGTTTGTGTTGCGTTCCATGCAATGCTGGTACGATCCAAGCCTTCAGCTTCCACTAGCTCATCAATTCCGCCAACATAGATGAGAACGTCGCTGGACTGTGCTGCTATGAGAGCTGGTGCTGTGTCGTTGATCTCCGTTACGAGTTGGACCTCAACTCCTTCGACTTGCTCAAGGCCATAATAGGGCGAGTGCAGGAACGGCGCCACTCCCGAATACCCGCCCTGCATTTGCGTGGTTGCATTTGCCCAGTCTCCGACTAGTGCAACTGACAGTTTCTCGCTCGAAGTCTTGGCTGTCAATGGTAGGGTTCGATTGATGTTCTTGAGAAGCGTCATCCCCGCGCTCGCAGCCTTACGTGCCAAGGCTCTTGCTTTGTCGCTGTTGACACCCGTCCAGCTGATCGAGCGATAGGGGTCCTGCGAAGGCGCATCAAAGTATCCGACCTTAATCATAGCTCCATAAGCTCGAGTAATCGCGAGATCAACAAAGCTCTGATCTACCAGCCCTCGATTTGTGGCGTTGGGGAGGAATGTTGGGTAGAAACGTCCACAATCGTTGTCCGCGCCGGCCTTGATCGCAGCAGCGGCAGTCTCCTCGGCTGTGCTTGTGAAGTTATGCGCTTTAAAGACAGCATCTAGAGCGAGACAATCACCAGTCACAAAGTGATCGGGCGCACTCCAGTCCCAATGCCCTCTCAAGAGGTCCCTGAGGAGCCAATCATTGACGCAGCTTGGTATTCCGTTCACAGCATTGTACGAGCACATTACAGATCCTGCTTGCATATCTCGAGCACATGCTTCGAATGAAGGCATGTAGTATTCTGCCAGATCCTGGGTCGTAACCTGGGCGTCGAAGACGAACCGATTTGTGTCGTTCCAGTACTCGAGATCGTATGCTGCATAGTGCTTGCAGGTAGCGACCATCTTTTTGACTTTTGAAACATCACTTGCTTCCAGTCCAGACACTAAAGCCCTTGTGTAGGACGAAACATGAAAAGGGTCTTCGCCAGGAGTTTCCTTGCCTCTGCCCCAGCGAGGGTCTTTGAAAGGGTTTATATTGGGCGTGAAGACTCCAAGACCGGCATGTCCACCATTGCTGAAAGCCCTCATCTCGGTGCTAATTGTGTCTGCGACTTGGTGGACCAAGTCGTCGTCAAACGCCGCCGCTATGAGGATGGGTTGCGGGAACGATGTTGCGTAGGAGTAGCTGCCATTAGGCTCAAAGACTACTCCAGGAGCGCCGCTACCAACGCCGTGGAGACCCTCATTCCACAACTACAAACCAAGTGTAAGCTTGAGACTGAGTCGCAATGACTTTCAACGCACCCATAATGGAGGTAGGCCAAGCCGATCAATGTTCGGCAGATATGACGTGGTCGCATTGAACTTTTCGGCCGCTGTCATTGCACTCACCAGGGCGAAAGCTCGTTCGTGGATGGCTACAAGACATTAGTCATGGTTTGAGGTCTGGTGGAGGTTGCATACTGAGTGAGGTGTCGCAGATCGCATTATCGCTCAGTGGTTTTGCTTCACAATTGGGTAACTCTCTGACTCCACCAGAGAAGAACGGAATGAGCGACTCCAAAGGTACCGCCAGTGGAGGAATTGACCCGGGTGTCACAACGAGGGGAGGACTGAGGGCCATGATGAGACTTCCGATGAGTGTGATTGATGTCTGGGGAGGATGCGATCTTCTAGGAGAGCGTTCTTGGAACTCACCTTGTCGAGGCTTCCTACTTTATATCGAGAAACCAGTGGCACACAACGCAACCCTCCTCGCGCTAGCCCCCATGTTCGTCCTACTCGATCATAGGCAGCGCGGGTCAAGTTGCGGGTAAATGCACAAGTTTACTTCGTACATCGTGTTCCTAAAACTAGCGCTTCTCGTTGCCTCGAATGGTGGGTGGACATACCAGCGCCAGTGATGCTCGTGTAAGGCCACATGCAGTGCACGTCGTACACGTTATGCACGTCGTATACCTTATGCACCATCTTTGTCTTGGGCGAGTGAAGACGTGGATCAACGCTCGTACATCGTATACGCGTGATGGCTGTCCTCAGTCGAGCAGGATGCGATTGCTATACACGTAGTTAACTGTACGAATCGTAGTGGTCTCCTCCTGGAAACCAGGTGAACTTACCAGCGCTACTGTTGTTTATGGCAGGACGAGCGACGCTCGGGTAAAAAGCTAATGCAGGTCGTATTCTTGTATTGGTATGCAGCTACAAGTGCGGAGTTAGTACGCTCCAATCAGCTTCACCTTTGCGTCCTATTCTACCGCTCTCTGCCGGGTCTATGCAGCGTGAGTGTTCTTGCGCTGTGTGGCCCGAGAGGTCTTGGTAAATATGCTCTTGATTTCTCTCTTTCTCTTGAGACTCCCTTTCTTCCCCATCTCTTCCAATGCCATCGCGAGCTGCTCGATGGCTCAGAAGTCTTTACTGTTGTCGGGAGATGAGGCTCTAGGGCCATAGTGAACCTCGTAAGTGGATGTCTTGGTGATGCCGCGGCGGTGAAGCTGAGGGTGAGGTGGGAACGGCTCTTCGATCGATGTTGGGCTCGTCGAGCGCTTCAACTTCTCCTTGATCTTCTCCTTGACTTTGTTGATCTGTTTCTTCACCCACTTGAAGGCCATCTGATTCCTAGTCGGCGCAATGCCCTACCTCTCCGGTGACAATCGCTTGCACTTGCGGGTTATGTCTTCGGTCGTATTGCTTGCTTGTGAAGTAGTCTTGAATGTCTTGAGACTACCGCGTGGATTTGCTTGCGGAGTGTGATGGTAGTAGTCTCGTCAATGTCGTGAACTTGATCTATATGGTTAAAGGTGCTTGCTAGAGCAGAAACAAGTGCTTTCAGGGTGAAGTGAAGTTCGACTTGCCATTCAGTTGTCCTCAATACAAAGGCCTTGCTACAATCTCGAAAGACTGAGGCGCTCCAGTGAATATACTGCTACCTTCTCTCAAGTTCCTAGAATGTCCCGGATGTTCATTACACTGTCACGGCGACTTACCATTCGATGCTGATGTTCTCGTCCACCTCGTGGAGTTGTGTCTGGGAGCGGTGGCTCTTTGATGTGCACTTACCATCGGTATCAATATTGTCGCTAAATGTCAATGCCGTTATAGCTCTTGGAGCGCCCTTTGCACCTGGGGTCTATCGCGGCGATCAGCTTTTTCCTACCGGATTTTTTGCCCCTACCTCTTCTGACCAGAGCCCGTGTACTTCACCATCACCCAAAGTCGTCTACCGGCCGGGCTCGATCGTCGACAAAGCTATTCGATACTGGGCTGGAGACCGCATCGTGGAGGGTAGGAGGGCGAGGCGTTTGGAGGAGTAGTCCGACTGTAACGAGAGGCTTGAGAGCTGTTCAGTCACTGCATTTGTTGGGGCCAGATCAAGAGGTACGTAGCATTGCCATTGGTACCTCTCTTCATTCCGTCTCCTTTCCGTACGACTGCTGAAAGATCACGAGCGTTGCTGCAGCATCAGGCGCAATCGTCGTCGTGAACTTGTGGTCTTGATATCGCTAGCTGAAGCACCACGAGGACCAGACTGCCGGTGCGGCTTTGTCGTTGACTGTGCATCTCTGCGTGCAGGCATGCCGAACGGAGCCTCTGAGGCCCTCCGGTGGATATGGCGCGTGTTAACAATGGGCGAGATGTGGTTGTAGTGCTTGCGATGGTTTCAGGCATGCGGTGACGCTTTCGTGGCCTAGCAATCCGACCAAGCTGGTGAACTTCGCAGTAGACAGCGTTCTTCCCTCTCATCCGCGACCAACACGTCCTACGGTTATGACCTCAACCGATATATTCCTTCGAATGCCCGACTCCATCGCCAGCAGATCTTGAGGCGCTCCAGGAGTCATGCGCTCCGCCGCGTTGGTGGGCGCAGTCGCTGCTGCGAGTGCTGGCCGACATTGGGCTTCAAGGTAAGCAGCCATCCACTTTTCGTCTGCCCGAGCAACAAACATATCTGTCAATCAGGTGTCGGTGCAGATTAATCTCGGAGTACCTACAATGCTCCAGAAACGATGTAAAGATTTCTACGATCGTTTTTGATGGCCTGCTGGCTTTCCGGCGATTATTGACCCAAACGTGGGCAGGCTTGCGGAGACGCATTCGACCTCTCCTCCACTGCGCAACATCACGAAAGGCTGCAAAGGCTACTGATCAGCAGTCTTCTTTCCAAGCACATTGATTCACTTGTCTGGGGCTACTGACATTCATAGGTCTCGTTGCGCGTCCATTCAACTGCCATGCTGCTGCGAGCCAGCGAAGCCGAACCCCCTACCACGTTCCCTCTGAAACCCACGACCTTTCGCCAACAACCTGCCGACGACCTGCGAGCAAGAGCAAGAGCAGATTCAGGTCTCAGAGACATCGCATAAAGAGTTGGATGCCCTTGAGTGACTGGGAGAGCAAATGAGGATAGAGACGAGGGGCTCAAGTCCCACCGAGTCACGGACAGGCCAGGAGATACTGTGATGGGTGAGAGATCCATGTCGACACCTAGATGTTGAACGTCATGGCTGCTGTGCTGTCATCAGTGAGCAGGCTAAGTCAGCGGCTACGTGGTGAGGCATGAAGATCTTCCTGGCATGGCCCGGGTCGATCTTTGCGCTACAGGCACAAGATCGAAACCCTTGCACGCTCCAGAAGAAAAAGGGGGTGGTACATCTGCAATCGCATATGAGCCCGTAGAGAAAAAGCAAGGTAGACTACGCTACCTTTTCCGCTTTGAAATGGCTTTCCTACCTTGAATGGCCGCGAGGCAACCCCCATAAGTGCTACCACCATATCGCTCATGAACAATTTCCGTATTGCTCACGATCGATTTCGGCGGAGGCAAAAATGCTCGAAACCACCAGACAATCGTTGAAGACGACCTGCAGGCGATTACGGCTGCAAAAAGCCAAAAAGAAAGATGGAAAAAGAGAAGTCCAAGAATCGAACCTAGACGCTTTAGTGCTCGCTTATGAGCGTGGATGCAAGTCTGTCTGTAAACCATTAGCCCATATGCCCTTATCTCTTCCGTACTATGCGCTCAAGCGCGGCTACCTGAACGCATAGCTTTGGAATTAGAGGAGGCAACTTATTTGCAGACTATATAGGTCAGTTCTCATCCACTTGCGTCCGAGGAAAGGGCGAGACTTACCGAGCATGATGGGCAACATACTTTCCATGTCACCTCTTGAGTTCGTCGCTTGTGCCTTTCGCCGGCTGCCGAGAGATCGGACCAAAGAGCAGTGTCGCCGCGGACACTTCACACAAGGTGTTCGGAACTGCATTGATGAAGCTCTTCGTGAGTCTGGCCGTAGTCGATCTTGCGATCTCCATATCGCACGTGGAGCACTGCACTATCGTTTTAAGGTACAGCTTCCTCGTTCGTCGCAAATTTGCGGATCTCCAGGCAACCTCGAAGGCTGATAACACCATAAATATCCACAACCTGACGACGATGTTGGTGAAGAGATCGTTCTCCATAACCACATCGTCAAGCATAAGGAACCCACACTCGACGATATTGTGTTGCTGGAGCTGTACGACTTGTGAGGGCAAAAAGCCACCCCCAAACGGCACTTAGCCGAGTATCGATCTCAGCGTACTGTGAGCCCATGTTCCGTTGGTACGGTATTGTAGCAAAACGTGTGACGCATTGGCATGTCGCCGGGCAAACAATGGCGATGGCCCTTTAAGAATCGCCAAAAAAAAAACGTTCTAGATGGCAAAAGAGTTCGCATGCGGGCAAGCCGCATGTTACATCTCTGACCTGTGAAGTGTTAGCGGGGTTTCTTGTGAATACGTCGGCGGCTGGCAGCAGGCGGCAACAGCAGTGTTAGTAGGTTAGTATGTCTTCCCAGTAGACCATCCTGCCCAGTGGGCCAAATGGCCTACTGGGAAGACAGAAGCACGAAACAAAATGGAGTTTATATACTCTCAAAGTCGACAGCGGGCCTCTTGACTTAAGAACTTCGCTTTCCCCTGCACTCCGAGATCTTTTGCTCCAGCCCAGGTATAGACACCGGCGCAACTGGAGGTTTGAGAGACACGTCTATGCACCTCCAGCATCAACTTCTGGAACCCTAGTTGTCGTTGCGTGGCGAGATATCCGTGGTAGGGCGTATTGGTGAGCGTTGCAGCCAAGTTGAACTACGCCGGCCGGCCGGAGGTGTTGCGGAGCTGGATGCGTGGATGCTTCTTGCCATTGACCAGCACCACAACAGACAACAGTCTACGCAGGGCAGCAATCATACGTCCTTTGTCTTCGGTCGAACCATCACCACCTCCGCGAGACTGCCAGCAACCCCCAAGAGCAGCGTATGGTTATTGACTTGATCCGTTCGAGAGCTGGACGATCAACTCTTGCGACAGCGACAGGCCAGCGCTCATCAACGATAGCGACCAGAGCATCGTTGCCACCACCATCTGCCTCTTTCGAGCCATTACAACCTCTGCGACACAACGCCGAGTGTCCAACAACAGCATACAAGCGGCAAGTAACACCGTGGGGAGACTGTACAGACAACTCTTTCGACAGCGGCGGGCCTAGGCCTCATCGACGACAGCATCCAGACATCGCAGCCATACACACACTCTCTCTCTCTCGGCGAGCCATCCAGGTCTCCGCAGTACCACGAGCCGAGCAGTCGCCGACAACAGCACATAAGGAGGCCTCGGTCAGTACAAGGACTGCACAGACCATCCTTGCGACAGCAGTGGATCCAGTGGCCATTAACGACGGCACACAAGAGCATCGCCAGCATACGATCGTCCTCAGTCACCTCCTGCAATCATTGAGAGCGTCCACACCACAGCAGTAGCGTCAAATAAAGACCGTGCGAAGAGCCGAGCAAACTGGCCAGGCAATAGCTCTTGAAGAAGCAGCCCACATCCCGCCAAATACCCCGATCAGAAGAGCAAGATACTACTACTCAGTAGCACGGGCACAATAAGCAAAGATGGGTTGGATCTGCTGCCGCTGCTCAACGGCCAACCCCACCGCGGCCTTCAACTGCACGCGCTGCAAGCACGGCGGTGACTGCTGCGTGGACTGTTATAGCTACAGCCGCGGAGGGAGCGCCCACCAGGGCAGAAGAGATGTGGCACAAAGCCCAGAGGAAGAGAGCCCTGTGCGCAGCCTGGCCAGCTGCAGCCAAAGTCAGGAGAAGGGCCGCAACACCGGCACGAAGGATCCGTGAGCTGGGATCGATCTCTCCAAGTATCTCTAGCTGCATAATTTGCTGCAATGGACTGCACTGTTGCTTGTTGGCATGGACGCAGATCAAGTCGTCGAGGTAGAGAAGGGCAGCAATACACCTCAGAGATATGAGTACTATCACATCACGGCTGATATGACCACATCTTTTCGTGCTTCCAGAGCGACAAGGTGAGCATTCCTCAAAGACGACAAGAAGCCTTCTTTCTGAAGGCCTCTTGAGATGCCTTGGCCATCAGGAAAGCTCGATCGCCTGCGAGGCTATGCCCATTTCGTCCAGAGACATGGCAAGCCATCGCAAACACGGCGTTGCCCGCTTGGTCGCGCCTGGAGAGGCAACAAGGGACAGATCGTTCGCCACTGCTGCTGGCGATGCCCCACCAGGTTTTCCTCTGGCTTCACCCTATCCAGGCATGGACGCAATGCTGTCGAGCTAGGTCGCGGCTCGGCGCAAGCATCAGGCATGCGGCCGTATCGTCCCGCTGTGAACGGACAGACTCGACTGCATGAGTTGAAGCTGCTGCCTTCGAGACGCTACGTCCCACCACGCGGTCAGGACTGACTGATGCCAAGCTGCTCGAACGGGAGCAAGCCGTACTTCAGCATCTTTGGGGTCCCAACAGCTATGCTCTTACTCAAATCCATCCGAGGACATCAAGATCGGTCGATGCTGGTTTGTGGGCATTGGCCAGCAACCTTCTTTGGAGATGGGCGGCGTGGGAGGGCAAGAGCATCCGAGTTGTTGGCAGGCCAGTCGACGAAGGAGCTATCTCAGAGCCAGCGGTTCACGACTCTGCTACCAACCCACCAGCACCATTCGAGCTTCTCATAACCGCCAACAAAGGCTATGATCTCTTTGCGGTTCACGGACGAAGAGGCAAAGCAAGCTGTTGTTCATCGCCCAGTGCCTCCCTCCCGGTTTCGTATGGGCATTGGGTTCGTATGGGCGTTGGATGAGCGCTTGGCGGTGCTGATGATGATGTCTTCTGGCCCTTGGACCACCTCTCGTGCCTTCTTGCAATCTTCGAGGACCCAGCGATCGGAGCTGGCGGTACCCGACAGAGGGTGCGCCACGACGACAATGTCGACTTCTAGAACCTAGGCACCAGCTCCACGAGACGAATCTGGAACAACTGCGCCACCAATGCGATCGATGGTACGTTGTCGACCTTGTCCAGCAGGACTGCTGCTTACCGCTCAAGCATCCTCCAAGACGAACAGTTTAAGCACTACTTCGTGAATGACACTTGGCGCGGCAAACCTCTCAACTCCGACGATGACAAGTGCTTGACTGAATCGACTGCGGTGCGACCACTGCTACGTAGTGGCCCAGGTCGTCTGCAAGGGTTCCATCCCAGCGCGCGATGAAATTACGATACGCCTGTCGCCCCCGCGGTTCGTGAGCATCTTCGCGTACTGGTCGTACAAGCCAAAGCCGGGCCTTGAGAACCCCAAGTACACCTCGTCTGACGTCTCGGTCATCATCCGCACCACGTTCAACGA
Source organism: Zasmidium angulare (assembly GCA_002786045.1). Classification (NCBI taxonomy): domain Eukaryota; kingdom Fungi; phylum Ascomycota; class Dothideomycetes; order Mycosphaerellales; family Mycosphaerellaceae; genus Zasmidium; species Zasmidium angulare. The sequence goes on from NHNX01000002.1 coordinate 1,208,156, forward strand.
CGACAAAGCACTCCTGCTTTGCATCGAACGCGAGCTCAGCAACCTGGACCTCGCCGTCTTCATCGTGACGGCTAACAAGAACGTCGGAAGCCTCCAAACCTTCATCGCTGTCAACACCTGTACCACCAAGGTCGTCGTTCTTGGTATCGACAAGATCAACAAGCGTCTCCAGATCCTTAAGGCATTGGACCACGTCACGACGGACATCATCATTCTCGCGGATGATGATGTCTTCTGGCCCCCAAACTACCTCTCGTACTTTCTAAACGTGCAGGCAGTGCCTGTACTTATCCGCCTCAGGCGTGCTGGAGAAAATCGTCCCGTTCTGGCATGGATCTTGCTTGCAGCTGCCTTTGGTCGACCCAAACGGGAAGTGCAGGCCGTACGATAATCGGTAGTCGGACTGTGCTCGTGACAGGACTGTGCTCGTGACAGGACTGTGCTCGTGGCAGGACTGTGCTCGTGACAGGACTGTGCTCGTGACAGGACTGTGCTCGTGACAGGACTGTGCTCGTGATACAGGAGCACATCGTCGACGATGGCTGAGAGGTCCAGGTGGTAGGCGCAGGCCTTACATTTTCGATAGTAGCAATGTGCTCGTGACACAGGAGCACACCGATGCCGGGACATTCGACTCAAATGGGGAGCGCAGGCCCTACGTCTTGGATAGTGGGACTGTGCTCATGACACAAGAGCACATCGTCAAGTCGTCGCAGACAGATTCGACTTCGAGCCCAGCGTAATGATAGGTCCTCGCCGTTGCGGTCCGGCGCGCTATTCCGACTGTTGGCCTTGAACGTCGCCCGAGCTCGACCAAGCTCTGCGACAAAAGTGGAATGAGGACGATTTTCTGCATTGACCGCTCCCGGGTAGGGAGATGGTCAAGAACATCCTCGTCCTGCTATTCGGCAGAAAATGTCTTCGGTGCTACCTGGAACCGCAACCACATCGACAACGTACGGAGCACCTGCGAAGAGGGTTGCTGTCCAGAAGAAGCACCTCTGCAAATTACAGTCCGGATGCAAGCGCCAGGTTTCAAATTTGAGCTTACGGTTGCGTGAGCCATCCGAGCCACGCCGAACATGACCAGAGGCGCGGTCAATGGTGTCTTCGACGACGGCACCCACCGCATCAAGCACCCTCAGCCAGTCTTCGATGTGCTCGTGCCCAACGACCGCGACCGCACGTCCTCGTTTTCGCAAGCCACCACACTCTTTCGACCGCTCACGCCAATTCCGCTCACTCGCAGCAACGGTCATTGTAGCGAGACGAGGGCGATAGGGCTCGTGGCATTGCCGTAGGCTACGATGCTGAATGAGCTCCTTTCCTTGTGGTCTTGTTTGGCGGCCCCAGACGATGCTTTTTGACATCTGCAGGTTAGGATGGACATGGCGGGAAAGGCTCGCCACGACTGCCGTGAACGACATCATCATTCGGGAGAAACTGCGCACGTGCGGATCCAGCTACATGTATATGGCCTGTATCCGTCGTGGCTGCTGTGAACGACATCGTCATTCAGGAGAAACTGTGCAAGCGACGAGCCAGCGTAACGGCAACCTGGCTGTGTCTCCCATCAGCGGCCACTCTGACATGAAGGCAAGGCAGCAATCGGTCAGTATGCTTGGGAACACTTCGTACGGCGCACGCCAGATCCTAGCCGCAGATTGAAGCCGCGATATATGGACTGCTGTACACAGCTTGGTTGCATAGACAGATGTACCATATCAGAAAGTCCAGATCCAGAGTTCAGTCCAAGATTCAAGTTTCAGTCCAAGTTGCAGATGCAGATCCTGCCTAGAGTTGCAACTCGTGGCACGTTGCCTGTCTTCAGTAGCAGTGGCACGCTCTCGCCTCCTTCACGTCGTCTAGAGACGGAGCAGAATTCTCAAGCTGCGTCCAGAGAAGATTGACGGTGTATGGATCTTGGCAAAGTCAAATTCTGGGAACCGAGGTCTTGCTCGTATCATGATCGAGCCACTGCGTTCTGAAAGCAATGGGGCTCGTATTGGAAGGCCGCAGGTTGAACAGACGTATACCCTACACGTCTTGAGCGGCGGCATGGAGCAGCTGAACGCCTCTCGACTGTGTAAGGCTTCTGGATGAGATTGTGTCCGCGGAGTCCAGCTCCAATGTCGAGCTTCTCTTTTCCCCAGGATGATGCATTGCGTTCGTCTTTCATTACTCGGCACCTTGAGGTTTCAAAGTCTGACCAGGAAGTCAGACTCCAAAAGTCCGCGCGACATGCATCTGCCGAGGGCCAAGCAGTGACTTGGTCCCAAGCCGATACGGGTTTTGGCATGAACGATGCCGATGAGCCGTGTTTCGTGAGAAGGGACCTTGTCAATCCGCATCGACGGTGCTCAGCAGCACAAAGCTTAGGACTACGCCCTCGCCGTCGTCCCAGACTTCGTCCGGTGTTCGCAGGGTGCGTCAGGGTTGTCTCTTCGTTATAAGCAAGTGGCAATGTTCGACAGCCGAGAATAACGGCCTAGTACTCCCATTGCTTAGCATCGCCCTCATATGCGGCAGATTGGCTCATGGCACGGGATGTCTCAATGTTCTCCTGTGCCACCGACTTCCCGGCAGCATCGACCCTATGATCTCTTCTCCGAATTCCAGGGCTCTACTCGATCGCCGAAGCAGGGCAAGAACTTTGTTCCGGTGTCCTTCGAGACTCACTTCGATTGTCGTCTTCGAGCAAGGCGTCTTTGTCGTCGCTTTAAGCAGAAGCTTGTCATGCTCCTCGAAGTCTCGACGCATAGCACAGCCAGGTGGATGGCGCTTTGGCATTCGTCCATGGATTCGTTGCATGAAACCCTGTTCCGAGAGGCGTTCCGGCTTCTTCGAGTCAATGCAAGCAGTGATCATCTTGTGCAGTTGGCGTTGTTCAAGCTCATTGCCCAATCTTCCGGCTATTGGTGTATGGACTCGCAAGTCTTGCAAAAGAATGTGCCGGACTCCTGCCCGAGCAGATGCCCCTCGACTTGCTTGTGTGTTATCCGCAAGCCAGCGCCCTTGATCCGAATGGTTCTTTGTTACTCTTGCCATGCATTGGAAGTATGAGGTCGCTTCAAGCATGTTACCACAGCCAGCACGAAGAGGTGTTGTTGGGACTTCGCGGCAAGTTGCATGCCCGCCGGATGCTCGCAGCTGGTGCGGCGTACGACGATCCTGGTTCTATGTATGCACACCAGTGTTTTGGAGTATGATGCCATCGTCACAATACTCGTGATGCCCATGGCCATTCGGGGAGGCCTGCCACCGCTTTCGCAGGGGTATAGAGGTTGTTGTGCGATGATTGCGTGCGGTGCGACCAGATGCAGGTATCCAGGCTTGCGTCGTCCTGCTCTTGCTCTACCTCCTCTTGCCTGTCCGCGTACAATCAGACGAAGCATCTACCGCTCGGAGAATGTGGTGCTGGTGTTCTCAATGGTCGGTATCGTCACTGCAGCCTCAGTAGGCGTGCGCAAGGCGTCTCGCTGTCGTACGGCGGAGGAGTCGTTCGCAGCGTCAGGCGGAGTTGTCGGCTTCGTGGTGGATTGGTGGCTCGCCTGGTCACCAAGGCCGTTCTATGAGGCTATTGCTCGCGTGACGATGATGATGAGGTTCTGTCAATTGGTCTCTTGCTCAGCACGAGCATTATCAGGGTGTCGTTGTCGCCATGGGCGTGTACAGGGCGTGATTAGCTACGCTGGCAGTGCAGTCTGCTCGCTGCTTCGGTGATGGTTGTCGGCTTCGCTGCAGATCAGAGGCTCACTGGGTCGCCACGGTCGTGTAATGAGCTCTTTGCGCCCGCAATGGTGAAGATGAGCATATGTTGATGGTTCTCATGCTCAAGAAGTGTCTCATGATGATGCCGTCGTCGCTGTGAGCGTTGGGAGGCCGTGGAGGGCTATCGTCGTCGCAAAGCCAGAGCCGAAAGCCTCAGGCGTCCCAGGCGTCCGCTCTCCACCTCACGGCTTTGGAAGACGCTATCACATGCTTGAGCATGAGCTCTGCCGCCGCTCAGAAGAGCGTTGAGATGTCCTCACTTCCTCCAACTCATTGCACGAGTTCTCATACCCACGGAGGGCGTGGGCTAGGCTAGGAAGCTGGAATGGCGAGGCCAAAGCAAGAGGTCTCCGCTGCCTCTCAGTGCTACAGGACGCCAATAAAGGCCTCTACAACACTCTCGACGTTGCTCATAGAAGCGTTATGGTATCCTTGGTCGCCTCCATCGCTCTGCTCCGGTCTCCTGCCGCCGCTGAGCGCGTGGGCAAGGCGGGAGCGTATGTCGTCGCAAAGCCGAAAGCCTTCGCTACCTCGACGGAGTGCCCCAGGCTACTAGATGCCTCAACAACACCTTCAGCGGCTTTCAAATGACCATCATGATGCCCGCATCGTTCTCCATATCTTTCTCCGAGCCTGCTATCGTTGCTGATTTGCACGGGATCGCGGGTGGGCTGCGTGAGGGCGGAGAGATAACGTTCGCGGCGCTGAGCTCTGGAGCGTCCTACGCTTTCGATATGGTCGAATGACTTCGCAAAGCATCTCATGGTCATCAGAGCATCGACAAGGTGCTGCTTATTGCTCTCGAAGATCGTGATCATTATGAAAACGCTACATGACCGAGTCCTCGAGTCCGAATCCTTCAAACTTTGCGGCGTTCCCAGCCCAGCTTTATCCCCGAACCACCATCAACGGCGACGACAATTCTTTGACAACCCTACACACGTCTCGCAACACTCATCAACATGCATAGACAGTGCACGAACCTCACCGTCGCCTCTAAACACTGTTTCGAGCCTTCTACGACCTTGGAGCCTCGCACAACCCGAGGGAAAGAACGAGCCAATCTCGTGCTGACCTCTCCCGCTTTCTGGAGAAGACGACGTTGATTTAAGCTACGCAGATCTCCCGTGCTGTGGCTGTGCTTGCAGGGAGCGTGCATGAGCGTCGCTGCTCGCTTCCGATCCCGCGGGACACGGCAACGATCGTTGCTGGGAGGCCAGGACGTCACCTCTCAACGATCTGGGAAGATGTGGGAGACTTGCGATGAGCGCATTGTTGACGACACGAAGCGACAGAACGACGAGGAAGTGCATGGGTCATCGATGAGGCAAGAGAGGAGCAGTCAATCGTGGTGATCATCATAGTCAGTGACCCCAGAGGAAGCCGCGATCGCAGGCCGAGAGCCATCTACATGTACTATACCGCGATCCTGTCGTCACGCACCCATTGATGAGTCTTCGCATCATCTGTAGTCTCTAGCATCATCATTGCAAAGCTACCGAATGTCCACAGTCCAGAATGCCTCCAGCCTATAGTCTGCAACAAATTACCTTCGCCAAGCATACAGCACAACTGCGCACTGTGAGCCAATACATCTTCTCCATTAGTAGCTATCCATCGTTATCGGGATCTGGTCCTCATCCAACTTCAATCAAAGCATCATCACCGTTATGTAACCCCTCCTTTACCGACCTCTCCACCCCAAGCCAAGCCTTTGGAAAGTTCAGTCCTACTTCGTCGTAAGCTACCATGTATATGCAGGTGACTTTACCAAGGTATCTGCGACTGCTTGCTGGCAATGTTCCAGGCGGAAGTATTCTTCTTGCCGACAACCTACCATATGGGAGTATCCAGCTGCCGTCCTGACTGGCATGCAGGGATGCGTAGAGGTATCAAACTTAATTTGTGAGGGATGAGGGATGATGGATGAGGGTAGTGAGAAGTTTCTTTTGCAGGTCGGGAGCATCTATAATGTACAGATGAAAGCAACCTTACTTGTGAACTACAACCAGCACGATCTAACTCTACCACCACACACTGGAACGTGCCCCAGAACTCTGCCCTTTTGCAGCAGTATCAAGCAAGTCCCACGAACAGAAGAGGGCAGATCTGCAATCACGACCCCCAACTCAACCGATCCCCCTAAGATCGATCCCTCTTCGTGAAACCTCCCAACCGATCCCTGAAGTCTCCAAAATGCGTGCTAGGCTTCTTACTCACATCGTCCCTGCCATTCCCGCCCCCACCGCCCCCGAAATCCGGCAAAATCGACATCCGCTCCCTACGCGGTGCTGGTTCCGGTGGCGCGGTGAACACCTTCTCAAGCAGCTCTGCGCCTTTAATCTTATCGACTCGGCCGAAGCGTGTGTGTGACTTGGATGAGTCGAAGAATTCCTCGCCTTTGCCTTCGGCTGCCAGGCCCATAAGGTCGGTAGTTTGGCGCAGGGGCGTCAGGCTGTCGATGAGGCCTGGGGCCTCGGGGAGGGCCTCGACGTAGCTGATAAGGTCATCGATGTCGACTCTATATGCGGCGACGGCTTGAGGGGAGATGCGGCGGACGTTGGGGTCGAGGGGCAGGGAGAGGAGTGCTTCGCCGACATGAGTGAGGGCTTCGAAGTAGATGCGTTCTTTCATTTGTTCTGGCAGTCCTAAAAGGACCATGCTCATCGTATTGGAGAGGTAGCGGGTGAGTTCTTGGATGTAAGGGCTGGCGGTGTCTGGGATGTAGTTGCTGAGCCACTCGTACTCGGCCGTCTCGATTAGGTCATCGATCTTGCTGTTGACGAGCTCGAAGATGCGGGTTTCGGCTCTCTTCTTTGCGGCATTGAATTGACTTGTGGCGTTCAGCTTGACTGGACCGGCGGCGCTGCTGCTAGACCGAGCCTCGACGAGGAGATCTTCGAGGTCGTTGCACGCATCCTCGAAGTGGTTGAGGTTAGTGAGGATCTGTACGATTTGCCCAGGGTACTGTGATGAGAGTCTATCGACCAGGCTCTTGCACACTTTATCCACTAGGAGTTCGTCCAGGCTTTCCTTCAGGGTCTTGTCGATCACAGTCGTGTGGCGGAAATGGTCGTCGGAGAAAAGGTAGATCTGGTTAAGAAAGTTGCGAATGTCGATGCATACCAGCGGATACATCTGACTGAAAGGGAGAACGCATGGGTATGATATGTCTTCAGGTCGCTCTTGTCCAGCGGGCGGCGTGTACCACGAGACGGATATGACTTTGGTATACTCGTCTGCGTTGTTGATCGGCATTGGCATGTAGTCGTCCGTCGAAACTATCTGTATCACGGTGTCAGTGAAAGTCCATCGGTATATCTGGGCATTACATACCTCCTGGAAGTCATCACTAAATCTCTTCTTCAGCAGCGAGCTGTACTTGTCGAACAGCGTGAGTAGCAGGCTGTCAAGACTATTGACAGGGTAGCCCCAGCTGTCCATGGTCTGAATGAACAACGCGATCACGCCCTTAATCTTGAGAAGTTTCTCATCGTTGTCGACGTTGTGCAGAGCGCTGCTAATGAGTGAGACGACAGACTGACACATGCTGTCCCACAGCTCATCGACATCGCTCTGGGCACGGAAGTTCTCTGTCTTCTGCATTGTGGCTTTCTCCACAATGGCGAATCCAGCAGCACCTTCGAGTAAGCTGCTGAGACTACTGCTTTCATCGTCCAAGAGATTGATGGCTTGTGGGATCAAAAGATCTTTCTGTCGTCTACGGGTGGCGGCGTAGTCGGCCCTGAACTTCTCCGTCTCGCCAAGAGCATCGTGGATATGAAGACATTCGAACAGAGGCGAGAAGTCGACTTGAACCTCTTCGTTATTGAGGACGTCGAATTCCTCAGGCTCGTCAGCGACGAGCTCCACTGCTGAGTTCAGTTTGAAGGAGCCAAGATATTCGTCCTGCTCGCCGCGGTCCTTCTGTCGCGCGCGTCGCATCTCAGTGTGGTAGAAAGCGACCTCACCAAGGAATTGTGATGTCTCCCGGATCCTATACAGCCAAGTATTAAGGTCCATCATGACCGCATCAGCTATCAAGCGTTGGGTAGCTGGCACCGAGCGCTCGATCATCTCAGCAATCTTGTAGCGCGTGACCTCTCGCAGATGCACATTTTGAAGCTCATCCAGTGCTCGAAGTGCTGCATAGTGGTTCTTCTTCCCCAGCAGATCATGCACTTGATTGGCAAGACGTAGCACCTCAAGGCAATCCTTGAGCGCTTGAGTTGCCTCGTCAATGTTCTGACGGACACCTCGCGATTCAACAAGAGCCTTCTTCTGCTCAGCAAGTTTCTCAGTGCTGGCCTGAATGCTGCGACTGAGCTCCATGATCTCCGAGGTCAAGTTCACAGTGCCTTCTCGGACCGACTGCAATTGATTGACACTGTTGATGAACTCTTGATGATTTGAATTGCAGATTGTCTCGATCTGGCCCTCTCGATCGGCCGATACATGATTGAGGGCATGGATGAGTGGCGTGACTTGGGTTTGCGTCTCTGCATTCTTCAGTAAGGGGATGAGTTGGTCAAGATAATCTGACTCTGAGGAGGAGAGTATGATCTGGACAGGAGCAAGTTAGCAGTGTTTCAAAAGAGACATGCAAACGACTCGCAGCCTGCGCTTCCCATCTGCGTTGCTCAGGTGTCCTCCCTTGACGGGGTCGAAATGAAAGCATCTTGCCGTGCGAAGTGATGCCACAGATGAGAGCCTGCAATGACTTGTCCTGGATGGCGGGGGGTGAGTCTGGTGTGGTTGTGAACATTACGTACCTGCTGAACAGCTCCTGTGAGATCATCATACTGGTCGCCAGCTATAAGCCCAGGCATCGCGGCTGTGGACAACACACGTGACAGCTCGAAATGAGTGAAGGCGCGGGAGTCTCACTGCACAACGTCGAGAACACAAACGTCGATGCTTTGCTGCACCCCTCTCGTCAACGAGACACCACGCCGCACCTCGAGGCTCCCCAAGTCGAGTACCGCGACAGCTCCCTGTCACCCCGAGCGGAAGAATCGAGGCGAAAGAGTCCGTCTATGCTCGCCAGACAAGCACGACTTGCGACCGAGTCACTTTCGATGGACCTGGCAATCTTTCGCGATGCTTTCCTCTCAAGAGTGATGCCTATGTCAACGTCAGCTGAAGTCCCTCGATATTGGGCTATACCATCACAAGGAACAATGGAACCCGGCACGAACGTACGACAATGGGCAAACCGCGGAGTCCACAGTTTTGAGATCGATCAAATGCAAGACAATGACAACTTGGCTTGATGATGGCCTATTCGGCTGGCAATATGGACAAGTTTGACAAGGTGAGGTCGCATCCCGACTCCTCCCAGCCAGCTTTGGCCGCCTCCCGTCAGCCGCTTAGCGAGAGGTGGCGCAGGCGCGGAAGGCGCCATCCCTGCCGCCGCTAATGCAGGCACGATCGCGCGAGTGGGACCCTGGTCCAAGCTCCTCTATCAAAAAGTTCCCCAGACCGATTGTCCTTGGGAAGGCACGGTGGGGCTCTTGCACGCAGTATGCAGCACGCTGAGGCGATAGCGATGCTCTGCACCAGCAAAAAAGCAGACCTGCGCCAATATGGGGTTCTAAATACTCTCTGGAAAGACGGCAACCAGGCTGCGACTTCAGAGGAATGCATTGTGGGAGCGTTGACGGCGTCCAACGTTCTCAAAATCGCGACTGGCCATCGTCCTGCCAAGCTGAGCTTCCCAAGAGCCACCACATGCACAGGAAGTCGTCATACAGCTCCCAGACCAGCTACAACCTCGCGGAAAATTGGCTGAGCCTCTGGTCTGCACATCCTTGCGATTACAACGTATACCATGCCAGGCAAAAAGAAAAAATTGCGACTCCTCAACCGGTACCAGCGATGACGAGCTATGAGCATGAGGACCTTCCTCAGATGGCAGAGCAAGCTGCTAAGCGTTCCCTCCGCTCACGCCATTGGCAGACACCGTGAAAGTGTGGGTCCACCACGGCCACGCCTGGGCAACGCAGCCAGTCAGAGGCAGGTGCCTCGATTGTATGCTTTCGTCTCGTCCCTCAGCTCCTGCCCTTCTGCTTCCTCCCACCTCTTCCAAGACTTCGCACGCACACACACGCAGCTTGAAATTGCACCCTCGAGCCGTCTTCATTCTTTCTGATACCCTCGCAGCCTTCCTTTGAGCATTCAAGCACGCCCTCATCACTCCTTCGACCTTCACAGGCGTCTTGACCAGCAGCTTTTGCTTCCTCACCACTCCTACACATTCATTCCTCGTCAATACATCGCAAAGACCAACATGGGCTCCATTGACGCTACTCCCACCCCCAACTTCCACATGAGCACCCGAGACATTCGCAAGGGCAAGGGCTACGTTCGCAACGATTCCCACGACTCGCACGACTCGCCAGCCGCTGAGGTCGGCGGTGTCACCGTCAGCATGGCGAACATGGAGCTCACCAGCCCAGAGTGCAGGTGAGTGCATCTTGCGATGAGAGCAGCGAGCTTGACTGACATCGCACCAGCTCTGATCAGAACCCAAAGGTCGCCAACGAGAAGCCAGTCTGGGGTGGCCCGAAGCAAGAGCAGTCTGTCGCCGATAGCAACCCATTCGCGACTCAGCGCATGAGTCCCACGGCAGACCCGTTCAAGCCTTCGTTCTACAACGGAGCCAGCACCTTCGGTCACCACGTCTCAGCACCGCAAGAAGTCGGTCCGCGTGACTACGGTGTCGTTGCAGACGCCGCATACACGCAGCAGGGTGCGACGCAGCCACTCATCGTGCGCTCTACTCCCACCAATGTGTGGAACGGCAACGGCAAGCAGCCAGCCAACACCAACGACATCAACGCCGATGTCATATTCAGCACCGATCAGGGCTTTCCATCGCGTCACTTCGCTAAGATCGAGCACGCGTCCATGGAAGACCTCGCGGGGCTCGAGCAGGAGATGAGGGAGGGCAAGGTACGTTTACGAGCCCACACATGCGAGCTCACTCACAGTACTGACGCCTCGATAGATCCTCTGCATGAAGGGTGTGAAGTCGGAGACCCACAAGGACAAGTTGAGCATCTACGCCTGCTTCGATGACATCCGCGACGCCGCCAAGTACGCTGAGCTCACGGCAGGCTCTCATTTGCAGGTGCAGCCCATTCCCGACGGCCTCTTCAAGGAGATGGCGGGTCTCCAGAATGTGAACCGTCACCATGTCGGCGCATCCAGATATGATGGTCAAGTCCTGTTCGTGGCCACCATCGACCGACACCAGAGCTCTGGCCCACACGCCGAACCACGCCTCGACCAACAGGGCGTTGTCGATCTCGTCCACAAGCTGGCTGACAACTTCGGCCAAGTCATGGGTTTCCAAGCCTACCCGCTCCAGCATGGACATGGCTTCCGTGTCGAATACTTCAAGATCTCTGCTGCAAAGGAGGCCGTTGACCACCTGCGCAAGCCAGCGAACATTCCTCACTACCACCGTGGTTGGGAGGTTGAGGCAGCTTCCTTCGCCGACACCCTCGTCAGTGGTGATCATACAGGTGAGCGTGCGAGCAAGGTCAACACGAGCCCAACTGGTCGCACGGCCTGGAGCTACGACGCCGCCGGCAACCTACGCATCGAGAAGCCAAAGGTCGTCGTTCCCAAGGCCGACCCAAATGTCGCCAGCCCAACATGCACCGACCTTGTGCCGTGGTCGCCAGTTCGCCCCCGTGGATATGGCTGGTCGTCCGTTCCAATGCCAATGACTGCGACGGCGTACGATGGGTCTGTGGTAGAGCGTAGCTCCTCATATCCCATGGACGAGGCCGCCATGATGCGCTACATCAACAGCGTCGCCACCGATTCTCGCGACCTGCAGGAAGTCCACATTGATCGCATCGCCAGCGGCCATGACGTCCGTACCACCATCATGGTTCGCAATCTTCCACCAGGCTTTGGTGCCCAAGACCTCAAGTTGGCTCTTGATGTCACCAGCGTCGGCAAGTACGACTTCTCGTATGTCCGCATCGACTTCGAGAAGAGCCAGAATGTCGGCTACGGCTTCATCAACTTCATCGAGGCCGAGGCCATCATTCCGTTCTGCGAGGAATACCAGAACCAGATCTGGCCCCAGCCCTTGTCAGGCAACCCTCATCACCGCCATCACCGCCGTGGGCAGATCTCGTATGCCACCATTCAGGGCACCGACTGCCTCATCGAGAAGTTCCGCAACTCGGCGGTCATGGACGAGTGTCCAGACTACCGTCCCAAGATCTGGTGGTGCGACACGGATGTCGGCGTGAGCCCAGAGAAGCTCAGCACCGAGAAGAAGTTCCCAGGACCGAACAACCAGAGCAAGGTATGTGTGACAGACGAATACCTTGTGAGACACATGACTGACACCTCTCTTCTTGCAGCACAAGCGCTCGTCCGAGAACGCCGGCCACATTGGTCTCTTCCAGCCAAACTCGCGAGGTGGTGACCGCTTCCGCGGCGGCGATCGAGCCCGTCGCTCCCAGTACGACCGCGGCACCACACGTCAGATGGTCGAAGACGCCTCGTACTACATGCACGCTGCCGGCCCTGCCTTCGGCGGCATGGCGCCGATCGGCACGCCAGCCGTCTACGGCCACCAGAACGCATACCAGGCAATGCAGTACTACCCGACGTACCCTCAAGTCGACGGTGCTGGCTACAACATGGCCGGCTACCAGCACGCTGCGTACCCAGGACAGTACCCAGCCCAGTACTCCAACAACTACCAGACTCAGTACCCGGGCTCGTTCGCTGGCGGCCCACACGGCTATCCTTCTGGCAACACTGGCTATGGTGCTCTGGTTCCATTCGCGGGTCCAAACCATGGTCGCCCAGGCTATACCGTCAACAACCGGGCGTCCCAGCTTCGTACACTCACCAACGGACGCCTCGCGACTCGCCCTCGCACCAACGTCACGTTGGCCGACCCTTCGCGCTACGACCCTGCCCCAGGCGTTCCGCGCAGCATCGTCGCTAACAACGGCGAATTCTCATCCGGCCAGTACTTCGGTGCCAACAACGGCTATTCTGGAGGCCAGGCTTCGGTCAACGGTAACCAGTACCAGTACTCTCAGTACTAAGCAACACACTTGACGATGTTTGGAGAGCTCGAGATCTTCCAACTGGATGTCATGGTGACGGCTTGGTGTGAAGGGTACAAATCAAGACTGGATTGATCGAGAGTCTTGGTGAAGACGCCTGGGCTTCACGCAGCACCTTCATGCTTGCTCTTCTTCCTGTGTTATTGCTTTCGATGGCACACTGGCGCTTGTTTTTCTTCTTCTGCTCAGATGACAGGTTACGAGACTGATGGCCATTGCTGGCTCGTCGACTTCGGCCATTGCTCCAAAAGGCGTTTGGGTGGGATGAATAGAGATAGAACTCGCTCAGTAGAATAGAAAGTAATGGTAATAGTGTTCAGCGTTCAAGATGTTCATATCGATCTTCCCACAGTCGATCTGATCTTGAGTTTCCATGCTCTCGGGCACATCATGGAGGCGGTCGGTCGCTTGCATCCTGCTGTGCAATCTTTGCACACCCTCGTCGCAGGCTTGAGTCCATACATGTACTCTCTGCAAGGTGAAGGAGGTACATGTACCTGCCATCAGCTTTTCTTGGTCATGTACAATTCGTGCTGACGGGAAGGATCGTTGCTGTCCCAGCAGGCCTGTTGGCAAAAGTCGCGGACATCATGACCAGACTTCACCTTCGATCGACAGCAGACCACTGGAAGACCACTGTCAAGCACACGTGCACCTCATTGCCACAAACACACTCCTTCAGAGCCCCCTTCTTTCACTCCTTCATGTCACTTATACAATGCCAGCGATGATTGTCAGATAATAGAGCACCAGATTGTCCCACGAAGAACCTCGAGAACTCCGGCCCCATGGCGCGTTCGCAGCGCGTCCAAACGATCGCGTTGGGCCTCGCGAATATACTCCTCCCGACTGCGGTCCTCGTCTTCGCTGCAGGTTTCTTCCCATATAAGCCAGTGCTTCCAGGCCTGGCCACGTTTGAAGAGCAAGGTGGGCGTGGACATGCAGGAGGGAGAGGTGCGCCGGTGTTCGACAAGGTCATCTTCATGGTCGTTGATGCGCTGCGAAGTGACTTTGTGTATGGGTACGAGAGTGGGATGGAGTTCACGCAGAGGTGAGACGCATGCACATCATCATTGAGAGCACAGATTGATGCCCATACAGCCTCATTCGTGCCGGCGCCGCGATCCCCTTCACAGCCCATGCAACACCTCCCACGGTAACCATGCCTCGCGTCAAAGCCCTCACGACCGGCTCCGTCCCCTCCTTCCTCGATCTAATCCTCAACTTCGCCGAGTCTGACACCTCGTCCTCGCTCGCCGCCCAAGACACCTGGCTGTCCCAGATCCGCGCTCGCAACAATGGCCAAATCGTCTTCTACGGCGACGACACCTGGCTCAAGCTCTTCCCACCCAATGCCTCCACCGGCGAGTCCTTCTTCGCAAGGGAAGACGGGACGAGTAGTTTCTTTGTTTCGGTCAGTGCTTCCCCCCAACAATGTACGAATGAGAAGCCAACTGGCCGTGGTAAATGTTTCCATAAGATTTGAAGTACGTAGAAGCTGAGTATTGAATTCTTTCTTCTTGAACAGGACTTCACAGAAGTAGACAATAATGTCACTCGCCACGTCGCGCCCGAGCTTGCAAGGTCCGATTGGAATGCTATGGTTATGCACTACCTGGGGCTGGACCATATAGGTCATAAGACGGGTCCGCAGGGGCCGAATATGCTGCCTAAACAGAGGGAGATGGATGGGATCGTAAAGCTAATATACGAGGCCATGGAGAATGAGGAGCATCATAAGGATACGTTGCTTGTACTCTGCGGCGACCACGGTATGAATGCCGGAGGGAACCATGGCGGTAGTGGACCTGGTGAGACGGAGCCTGCGTTGCTGTTCGCCAGTCCGAAGATCAAGGCCGTGAGGGAGAAGAAAGAGTATGAGTGTCCCACGTCGCCGAAGGAAGGCACCGAGTTCCATTACTACACCAAAGTCGAACAGAGTGACCTGGTGCCTACGCTGGCTGGGTTGATGGATTTCCCGATTTCGAGGAATAGTCTCGGGGTCTTCATATCCGAGATGAACGCAATTCTGGGCGAGAGGGAAGGTGCTGTGCAGGGGCACTTGAGGCGAAATGCGAATCAAATCATAAAGATCGTGGAAGCCACGTATGGAGAGGAGAGTTTCAACAGAAGGGTTCAGGCTTTTGAGAAAGAGAAGCACGCCTCTGGAGACGTCTGTGAGGAGAAACCGGAGGGAGAAGCACGACTTGCGTGTCTATGGGCCTACGCCGAAAACACACACCAATCGAGTGGCCTTCATACGGCAAAGCAGTCAGCACTGACGGCATTCCTTTTCGAAGCACAAGAGACTTTAAGCGGAACAGCGAGCTCCTACAACATCCCACTTATGCTCGGCGGCATGGCTTTAACAACAGCCATCCTCATCCTCGCGCTCCTCTCCTTCCCGACATTTTGGCCTCCAAGCACCGCAGGCCTCTCCCTTGCCCTCACAAGCTTCCTCTACGGAATCATGATGTTCGCCAGCAGCTACGTCGAAGAGGAGCAGCAATTCTGGTACTGGCTCACGCCTGCCTGGATCCTGCTGCTCACGGTGCAGGCGGCCTCAAAGACAACCTCGCCGCAGACCAAGTACGTCCTCGCAGTATCTGCTACGGCGATCCTCGCGGTGCACAGGTTCTGCGTGAGGTGGAATCAGACGGGACAGAAACATGCTGGAGAACCGGATATCGTGCATTCTTTCTTCCCTGAGGCACATATCCTCATGTGGCTGCTTATTCTGGCGGCGTACGCTTGTAATAGCTGGTTCCTCGTCAAGCGGGCACTCGCAGGATTACTGGCTCCCGAGATCGCTGTACTGGTCGCAGTGGTGTTGGAGGTACCCGCTGTGGTCTTCAAGCTGAACTTCACGCAGGCAGATGCGCCTGAGTTGGTGCAAGGACTCGCCGAGCAGATCCGAGAATTGACGAAGCCGTTTGGCCTTGTGCTTCAGGCGAGAGTGGTCTTTGCCGGGCTGGCGACTGTAACGATCGTGGTTGTCACGCTGGCTGTGTTGTCTGCGAGAGAGAGTAAGAGGTTGGGAATGAAGGAGGCGGGACTTCTGCCTTCGCTGGCGGAGAGGTTGCATGTTCTGCTGACGCTGTTTTTGATGACGCAGAGCAGGGCTCCGAATGTGCCGCTTTTCCTTGGACTGGAAGTGCAGAAAGAGGCTCTGAGCCGGACCCTGAACGTGGATGTTGGACGAGATGGAAGAGGACGACGGGTGACGGCGGTGGCATTGACGACGTTGCTTCTCTCGCATGTCTACTTCTTCTGCACTGGTGGGTCGAACTCCATCTCCAGCATCGACCTTAGCAACGCGTACAATGGCGTCGCGGACTACAACATCGTTGCCGTGGGCGTCTTGCTCTTTGCGAGTAACTGGACAGGGCCGATCTGGTGGTGTAGCGCGGCGAGTGGACTCCTTAAAGCTAAACCAACGATCACACCAAAGCTGGCACAAAACGGCCGGTCCTGGATCGACGACGAACGCTCGAAACTTCATGCGGAGACGCTGCAGACGATGATGGGACCAGAGAAGTCCCGACAACCGCCAAGCCAAGCCGACGGAGGCGACTGGCCGCTGTACATGTCCTGCATGACAGCCTTCATCTCAGCGGGTCTGCTGGCTGTCATGGCGGCTTGCACGGCGCTTCGGACGCATCTGTTCATCTGGACTGTGTTCAGCCCGAAATATCTGTATGCCATGGCGTGGGCAGTCGGTTGGCATTTGATCTTTAATGTCGGGTTTGGAAGCTTGATGGGATGGGTTGCGGGTGTAGCATAGCCAGAGCACATAGCTTGTACGATCCGTGTGGATAGTGTTCAGCCGAAGATGTCGTCGATGGCGTTGCCGGTCTTCTTGCGTTTCTTTTTACTTCGTTTCTCTGGGTGGTCCGAGGATCGCTTCTTGGCTGATTTGGGTACGTCCTTGGGCACATCAATCGACTTCGAAGTGGAATCGACCTGCTTCTCAACCTTTGGGACCTCAACCGCCTCATCGTCCTCCGCCCTTCTCACAACCTCGCCCTGATCCTCTGCATCCACACTCACAACAGCACTCTTCACACCACCCTCCTTCCCAAACTCTCCCAAAACCCTCTCAGCCTCCTCCCTACCCATCTCCTCAAACTCCCCCGTAACCCCTAAAATCCCACAAACTTCTCCCAACACCGCCATCAAGACGACCCCCAGCACCGCAAACCTCCCATCAGCCACAAGCTGCCCAAAAGCATGCTGCCACCTCGGAACCATAACGTCCCTCCAAAGAACCAACCGCTTCTCATGCTCAGAGATGAGGCGGGCATCTTCACGCTTCTTGAGCGTTCGTGCGAGATTTGATGTGGGGGCGAAGTTGAGTTGGTCAATGGAGGAGGTGAGGTGGTTGAGGGCACGCCGAAAGAGGGAGAAGTGCCGGTACCAGATGCTGTGGCGATGTTGGTTTTTGTTGCGGTGGTGGAAGAGGTGGAGGAGGGTGGTGAGGTGAGCGAGGGTTGCTTGGGAGGGTTGGGAGATGTTGAGGGCTTTTTCTGCGGTGGCCATGGTGGGTGGTGAAGGTCATGGAGAAGTATATGAAGTTCTTTCTCTAATCTTTTGAGCCGAACGATTTACAGGTGTGAGTTCATCGTGGTACAGTCGTCTTAAGCTTCTGCGAGATTCTTGAACTTTGTCAGGGCCGATGTTGAAGATCTCTGCTTATCCAGCGAGCTCTAGATGAACATTCTGGTCTTCATGTGATGGTGCTAGTACATTGTCCAATCAAGTGCAGTGGATTGTGCAAAGGCGAGTGAATCTCGCTCGGCTCTTCTTCTGCCGAGACTGCGCCGCTGCGGCAGGAGGGACGCATGATATGACATCCCACTTTCACGATAACAGCCTCACCACTCCATCTTGCCGTTGGATACCGTATATGGTCGTGTGATCGCTGCAAATCGTCGCCTAAAGGATGGCATAAGCCTTTGTCGCCGCTGCTGAGCAGCTCAATACCAACAAACCCCTCAACCACACACAAAACCACGTCACCATGGACCGGCGGCCACCCGAATACCACCTGGAGGTCTGCGCCGATAGAACGAGTGTCCGCGATGTCGTGAAAGGTACACCTACGACTCTCAATACATAAAGTATCTTCCGCCACCAACTAACTATCACTCAGGCATCCTCCACACCATCTTCTTCCACCGCTACTTCACCCCCCTCATCCCCTCCACCCACGAAATCCTCGACACGACCCTCCCCTACATCTCCGAAGACGACATCGACACCCTCATAGAAACCCGCACAACTCAACTCCTCCGCGCCCTCGACGCCCAACCACCCTCCGTGCGATCCCCTCCCCCCTCCCTCGTCCAGATAAACTTCCTCGAGCGCAAACGTCGCAAGTCCGGCTGGTTCGTCACCAAAGCCGACGAAGAAACGATCTGGGAGACATGGTTCTTGACCGTCGAGCTCATGACGGCGAGGAGCGAGCCGGAGGCGCAGAGGAATCGGAGGTTGATGGAGAGGAGCCTGCAGAAGGCGGCGATGAAGGTTATCGGGATTGTGAATCGCGAGAGGGGGCACATTCCGCCGATCACGACGAATGAGAGTAATCCGTTTCCGTATCAGATTCTGGTGAATCCAAGTGGGAAGGACGGGGTTGTTGCGGGGTTGAGTGGGAAGATGGGGATCTTTTGAAAGGGCCAGTTGATGAGGATATGGTGAATGAACGAGGAATGATGGGAGGTTGAGAAGTGATGTTAGAACATGCGAGATACCCGTTATTGGCGTTTTACAGGAGTATCACGGATATGTTGAAAACAGGAAGATGATCGTGGCTACTGGTGAGGCTCCATACACGAAATGAACGTTGTGAACTTGACCACTCAGAACGAATACACAATAACAGGGCTCAGCATTCGCCGCCCAGGCTCTATCGATATTCCAGGCTACATGCGTCGACCAACCGCTACTGGCTCTTCTTCGCCCAAGCGCTCTCCGTCTCCAGCCAAGCCCTGTAGTCCTTCAGATAAGGGTACTTCCTCTTCAACTCAGGAATGTTGGCAGCAAAGCCGTCACTCTTGAACCAGTTGAGCATGATGCCCAGATGGTGGTGCAACAGCCACTTTAGAATACTCCCGACAAAGGCGTACGTCGCCGGTATTTCCTTTCCGTTCACTTCTTTGAACACCTTCGCCATCTCTCGAGGTGTGAATTCATCCCCAGCCAACGAGATAGCCTTGTTCCTGTACTCGTCACTCTCCGCATTCAGGAAAGCCTCAGCAGCAACCTTCCCAATATCACTCGTGGAAACCATCTGCAACTTCGAGTCCTCTCCATTCAGTCTCCACATCGACACGAAAGCCTTTCCGAGGAAGCCATCGACCATGTTCTCGTAGAAACATACCGGCCGCAGGAACGTATACGTAAACTTCCCATCCTTCGCCTTGGCCAAAATATCCTTCTCAATCTCAAACTTGCTCGCAAAATGCGGCACAGGCGTCGGATCCGTCTCACTCTGCCTCCCGCGATCCGTGCTCGTGAACACGATGTGTTTCACGCCCGCCTTCACAGCGGCTTCCGTCATGGCTTTGCCCTCTTTCTCTTCTTTGACAGTATCCATTGGCATTGTGACGCTGAAGACACCCCATGGTTCGCGGACTTGGCGGAAGATGGCGTCTGGGTCGGAGAAGTTGCCTTGGACTACGTGGACGTTGGGTTTGGAGGCGAGGCGTTGGGCGCTGGCGGAGGTTGCGTTGCGGGTGACGGCGTAGATTTCGAAGGGCTGGGTTGGTTTGGAGAGAAGGGCTGTTATGAGGGCACCGCCTTGTTTGCCGGTTGCGCCTGTTACGATCAGGCGGCGGATTGGGGTTGTCATCGCGAAGGTTGGGTGGGGATGGCTGTAGTTGTTGGGAATAGTCTTGCTCTCAGTATGATCGATTGAGATGGTAGAGAGAATATATGGAAGCTCAGTCTTTTGATCTTGTGATATACACAAAGCAAAGACGTCCCTACATGTGTAACACCAGCCATGTTATATACTTGCCGCATGTCCGTGGATTCCGTGTCGATAGAAGCGTCATGGAGATGTACTATGTCGGGAAGATGGAGAACCGAAGGACATCGAGTGAGTCCGTGTCAAAGTTCTCACACTTTCGGGACATCCTTTTGATGAGCAAGTTGCAGGACGGACAGTCTGTTCATATGAAGACGAACTAGAGAAGGTGGCTCGGGAGGTGTGTTGTGAGGCAGGAAATGCCCACTGTGAGGTTCGAGAGCTCCACACCGGAGCCCATCGTGGATCTCCACTACTTGCCCCAGCTCACAGCGGAAGTCCACGAGATTTGTCTCTGATGCACTGTGGATGTTGTACTCCACTCGTGGCATGCGCGGGCGGATAGTCTATTGATCCGCAGACGAGGCAAAGTTGGCCCGGTCTTGTGTTTTCTTCCAACGTCACCTTTACTCTCCACTCTGTTATACCTTAATAGTCCATGTTTCGTACACAATACGATCGTGTGTGTCTCGCTTCAGTCTTTGCCGACGTCGCTTCCCTACAACCCACTGGCGAACTCGCCACTCATGGGTCCAACATCAAGCCAGAGGACTCGGAACGGCGCCCCTGGTCGACCATATCCCTGTCCTGCACTCAGCTACCATAGGCGACAAGAGGGCATCTGAGCAGGTAACAATGTAACAATATGTAGGTTCTCTCCATTGTGTTCCTTCAACAGTAACAGCTTCCGTAAAGCCTCTCCGCCACATCTTTCCTTCACGATGCAAGCCCTCAAGATTGCAGGATGTCTTCCTCCGCTTTTTTACTCGCAACTGTTTGTTCAGATATCTCAACCAGCCTCAGACTTCTCCGAGCAGACGGTCATAGTCACAGGCTGCAACACAGGGCTTGGAAAAGAAGCTGTCCGCCATCTCGTCCGATTAGGGGCGAAGAAGATCATTATGGGCGTTCGCACCATCTCAAAGGGCGAGGCTGCTGCTGAGGAGATTGTTTCAAGCTGTGATGTCGCGAACTCAGTGCTCGAGGTGTGGCAGCTTGATATGGCCGATCCGGCGTCCGCCAAAGCCTTTGCCAAAAGAGCAAAAGGGCTTAATCGCTTAGATGCAGTTGTTCTGAACGCAGGAATACAGTCCATGAAGTGGTCGACTTCAGGCGAATACGAGTCGCATATCGCTATCAACACGATCAACACCACTCTTCTAGCGATGCTGCTTCTGCCGAAACTACAAGCCAGTGCCAAGGAGACAGGCCGACGAGGCCGTCTCACAATTGTCGGATCCGACCTCATGTATTTTGCCAACCTCCACGAGCTCGAAACCAACGGGAGCATCCTCACGAAAGTCAACAACGAATCCCAATCTCGGATCGGCCAGCGTTACGGCCTCAGCAAGCTCCTCCTCTTTTGGCTTATGCGCGAACTCGCGAACCACAACCCTGTGACCGAAGAGTCAAACGTAATCATCACTGTCGTTACTCCAGGTGGCTGCGACAGCGATCTTTTCCGAGACGAGGTCGATCCTAGGCTCAAATCAATCATAAAGTTCCTTATGGACTGGTTTACCCGTACGGCAGAGGTCGGTGCTCGGACATATATCCACGCGATCAGTCCTCAACTACTTGGGGAAGCGCATGGAAGGTTCCTGATGGATGCAAAGGTGGCGGCTGATGGGATGAATGTGTATAGTGCGCAGGGGAGGAGACTGGCGAAGAAGTGGAATGAGGAGGTGTTTGTGCTGTTGCAGAGGGATGCTGATTTGAAGAAATAAAGTTCGTAGCAAGGGATAGTAATACTTGCCGTTCCTACAACGCCTTTTTGTCAATATTGGGACTCGAGTAACAGAGGAGTCGTCGCACAGATCTCGCCAACGCGACTACAGTACTTTCACCTTTTAGAGACACCGTACTGTCTTCTGTGGAGACCCACTTATAAGGCGCTGCTCGAACTTCTTTTAGCGTTGCTGGCATGCAAGAGACGATCGCAGGCGCTGGTCCCGATTGAAGTCATTTCTTCAGCGGTGTTGCGAGAGGCAATCCGAGGCGCCAAAATCGACTGATTTGACGGTAGGTGCATCTTCGTTGGGCTGCTGAGGGGGCAAAGAAAGAGATGTTGCTGCGTTTCAGGGAAGTGCGAACACCAACGAAAAGGGGAAGGAACATGAAAAAGGAGAATGTACCTGGCAGTAGTAATGTCAACAATCTTCGCCTGCGAGACAATCTCTAGAAGGTATCGGAGCGCTAAATGACGAAGGAGGAGAAGGCATGGAAGATGCAAAGTCGAAAAAAGGAGAAGACACACCACCTCTCTTGACAACCGATCGACGTGGGCGTCAAACGTTGAACCAAAAGGACAGTATGGAAAGACTGGGGATCGAACCCAGGCCGCAGAGTTAAGGTACTGACAATGATGCGTCGCCCCGGGACAGTAGAGAAAGATATCTGCCCGAAGCCCCTCTGGTATGCTACCGCTACACCACCTTCCCGATTTTCAGGGCTTTTGCCCCTGTTCTGACACGATTGGTAGGAGAGAGCATTCTTGGCATTATAAATGTCACTTGAGAGCTGGTAAGCATGAAGGTCTTGGGCGTTTTGTGGTTGAGAGGGGGTTGGGTGGTGGGTGGGTGGGGCCAGGTCGGATTTGGTCGAAGGTTTGGACGACAGCGGGTCGACGACTTCACGGCTTCGTAGGCAGCTCTGATGTCGAGGAGATTGGCCTCTTCATTTACCTGGCAGCGATGAAGAGAGTGGAATGGCAGTCGTCTCCTCCATCAGTACAAGCCGCAAGGGTTGTACGTTTTGCTTGAGATGTCGTATATCAAAGGTCCTGCTGAGAGAAACCGACATTGTCACCGTTTCCCATGAACATCAGCCTGTCCTTCATGCCTTCAGCCCGTCTTGAGATATCAGGATCAGACAGGTCGGTAAAGTCGCACTTCGCGGCCCATTTCCCGATGCCATGCTGGAGGATGTTGCGAGCTCTGGCAGGGTCGTCTCCGACCAAGCCCATAGTGCCGTGTAGCGTCATGCGCTCGTTGGTACTGTCGTAGACTCCCCGATGAAGGATATTGTTGTTGTAAAACACAATATCGCCTGGATGCATCTTCACAGCCATCTGTCCAGGCATGTCGTCTTCATACGGGTCGGCACTCCGTTCCATGTCTGTCCTTGCACGCTTGTGAGAGCCAGGGACGACGACAAGGGAGCTGTCCTCGTAGAGGGCGAGGTTCCATTGAGCATGCACCATAGGCTCCTTGAGACGTTCCATTTCTTCCTCGGCGGACACATCCGGACCTATATCATCTCTGTGCCATCGTAGCGCGAAGTCTTGGTCTGGCCGCACAAGCATATTGTACAGCTCCATAACTAGATCATGTTCTGAGCACTCCAACAATGCTGTGACAGCTTGGACCATGGTATCACCAAAGTAGGAATTGGCAAACACGTCCTTGTCTTGCTGTGGCATATCGGGGTGGAGAAGGTGCTGCACTCCCCATATCCCTTTGCTGACATCTTCATTCCACGGTGGAAACTGCTTTGGAAGACTGCGAAAGAAGGGCCACTGGCCTGATCTCGTTCGCTCCACAGCGCGACGTCCAGCGGCACGGAATGTCTCGACTTGCTCATTAGTGAAGGCGGCAGGGATTCGCACGAAGCCGTCACGGGCTAGAGACGCTCTCAGACCCTCTGGTGATGCTGACGCCATTCCAAAGAGTCGTTGTGCTTTGTATTGCAGTATCAGTGGAGATAGAGAGACAAAGGACGCGTTGCAGCGGCCCAACTCCAACGTGGCTGCGATCGGCTCAGCCACCACTAGCACTAGCAAGCAAATGACGCCGATGGCAAGCACATGACAGACACCGACTCCAGTCACTTCACTCACTGCTTGCAAGGCTCCGACACGTTACTCGACACCTCTCCTCACCACCAATATCCCTACTTCAACAACCCAAATGTCTACCTTCGTCACCACATCAACCCCCAGCCACACACAAAGAGTACCTTGGGAACGGTACCCGAGATAACGACTTGACAACAGACCGCCGACGACGAACCACAATACTCCAGATCGCTTCGATCGCATTTCCTTCTCACTTCAAACAACAGATCGCCTGACATGGCCGACTATATTAGCGACTCGCCGAATCAGAGCGCGCCCGCCGGCCACAGCTCCAACCAGCGCACACCTTCCTCCGCCCACAACAAGCGCAACAACCGAACTCGCAAGCACAACCCGCAGACCGACGGTACAGTGTCGGATGGTGCTCTCGCGCATCCAGCTTCCCCACGAGCAAGGAAAGTCCAGGGACAGCCACATCAGCAGCGACAAAGCGTAGCAGGCGCAAGAGCTATACCCATTCCACAAAACGGCAACATGGGCAACGCAAATGGTCAAAAGCCACGGCCGGTATCCGTGGGTGGGAATCTTCTTTCTCCTATGACACCGGCGAAAGAGCAGGCATACGCAGCGAGTGCATTTCAGGCATCACCCGCGCCTTCGTCGCTTCCTATGCCCAAGTTCCATTCCAAATCCATGCCGAATGCAGCAGACCCGTCGTCTTTACATGCGTCAACAGAACATCGCATGCAACATGGTCAGACCTCGTCGCCTGAGTCGGATAACGCCTCGCCGGCTCCTCCTCCCCGCGAAGCACAGCATTCGCCTTTGGATCTCTTCTTCAAGGCGGATAGAGCGGAGAAGGAGCGGTTGAGAAATGGTAGCGCACCCATGTCACTGGGTTCGGGTGCACGATTTGCGCCGCCGCCTGCAGGACACTCCAATGGCACACAAAAGTTTGGCAAGAACATGTTTATGCAGGAGCTCGACGGCGATGATACAGACATGCCCAGTCCACGAACCATTCCACCACCGAACACTCGTCCAAATGCGAACCGTCAACACTCTTCACCGGCTGCGTCTACTCGTCCTCCCCCAAGCGACCAGGAGCGACAGGCACATACCAAAGCGCTGAAAGATCAGCTCTTCAACATCACCGCCACTCCTCCGCGTGACCATTCACGCGGTAGCTCTGGCACGCAGTCACCCGAGGGCATGTTTGGGTCTCCTTCACCCTTTCAAAGACCTGCGCCAGCACCTCTGACTCCACAATCCTCCAACGACTCGCAGCAGAGCCAGTATCTGCACTACAACCCGCGAGTGAATCTTTCACCTCTGTTCCAGAAAGCTCGAGCCGATACACCTCCACGTCAGTCTGCCCTTCGTCAGGAGGTACCTAGTGATGTAATTTCCAACCCCGACAGTGCCGTCGATGTGCAAGCAAATCATGCGCAGGGACGGCCGATTGATCCTCAATCTTTTGCACGCTCTTATCTGAAGGAGCAGATTCGCACTTCTGGCCCAGCTGAAATGCCACAGCTTCCATGGGGCTCTGGTCCGGCACCAGTTCGTAGCCTGGGAAGCAACACTGGCACTGGTCCAGCTACTATTCCTAATCAGCACGGAGGAGTTCCATCTTCTACGACACCACGGTCTAAGGGATCGAAGGATATAAAGGGAATGGAAGACGATTTACGAAAAATGCTAAACATCAGTAATGTTTTGGGTTAATGTAACCATTGTGGGATGCATATTGGGGTGGCATCGGCATCAGAAACACTTTGAAGCGAGGCGCTCTAGGAGTTGATCGATTCTTTGCCCACGGACTCATGAGCTGGACTTGTGCAGAGGGCCAGCTTACGATGGATCCGGAAATGCATTGCTGCCAGCAGCATAAGGAGTTTGGGGGCATCCTGGATGGATCACGACACTCGCTGAGTATCTCATATGTCTGGTGGAAATGACCCTCGTTGAATTTCATATGTCACGAGCGACTTAAGATGTTGTACCTGTGGAGACAGTGCAGGGCAGCATGAGCTTTGTATTTAGATAGAAGTCCAACTCACGTCATTCCTTCACATCTGATCCTTGGGCATTCTTGCATGTGACACTCACTCCGCTCGGCGTGGTGGAATTTAGCTCTCGGGAAGGTACGGCTAGCCGCGGGCAACTAGCGCCCGCCACGTGAAACCGCACAACGCAAACACCTCTCAGTGGACCGCACTTCTCGAGCCTTCCTTTTCCATCCAATTCGCTGTTTGAGCTTGCAAGCCACGAACTTCAGCATCGTTCGTTCCGACGCCACAGACCTCCAATCAGGCCACAGGAGCGCGAAACCGGCGAAGCTCGCTCCGCGAAATGAACATCACCCGAAACAAACATCATGGCCAGTAATGGATCAGCGGTCCCAGCTCCGACCAGCGTGCAAGAAGTCGAGCAGGCGAGTGCTCGCCACAGTCTTTGGTATGGACGTCAAGCTAATAGTGTACACCAGCTCGTCAAACGCCTCTACGCACCAGGAAACCCCCGCACAATTGCCCAAGTCGACGATCAGCTCAAGCTCCTCCAGCACTCTCCAGAAGGCTGGCAACTAGCAGATGCTCTGCTTGGCAGCAGCGATGTCAATGTGCGCTTCTTCGGAGCGCTGACGTTCCAAGTCAAACTCAACAATGATGGGTCAGTACCTTGAAGACCCTGAGCTGAGGTTCTCAGGTGTGTGAGACCCTATTGCTTACTTCTCGCTTTGGGGGTCGTAGGGCGAAGCTTGATGCTGAGACTGCAAAGACGGTTGGGACAAGATTGGTTTATTGGACTGTTCGTCGTGACTTCTAAGGATGCCAGGGAGATGTGATCTCGAAATGGAACTAATCATGCATAGGTCCAACGCGATCTCAATGGAGAGGGGATGCTGGTCCGAAAGAAGTTGTGTGCTTCGCTAGCTACATACTTCTTGCGGTCTTCGGTGCAATGGTCGAAACCATTGTTGCATCTCGCGGCCTCTTTCCAACAGGCAGATGCGGTGCCAGAGGAACAACTTTCTCCTTCACACGATGCTATCGACCAGATCCTTCCATCTTTGACAGACTCACAGCTAGCTACCCTGCTCTGGCTATCCGGTTCATTGGCGACAGAAGCAGCGAAGACCGACAGTACCACACCCGAAAGCCTACGACTACATGCTTTGATGGAGGATATGGTGGCTTCCGCAAGCAAGATCATTCGCCATGCATCGAAACGACCGGATACGGTGGAGCAAGGAGGTAGGCTCAGAGCTGAGAGCTTAGCATGCTTCTTGAACTGGGTCAACTACGCCCAGCCAATGTGGCACGCACAGCAAGAATCTCTTGACCATCTACGCAATCTGGTTGAGGATCTGGCACCCATGTTGACCGAAGACTCACCACAGAATGAAGCGATGGATGTGTTCAGGGATATCCTGGAGAGTTTCACGACATTTTTCAAACCCCAGCACATGCGTCTCATTGCCAACATTATCAATCAATTCGCGGCGCCCAAGATGCTGCAGCTTCTCCAGGAAAAGGAGCCTGAAGTCATCCCATTTGCGCAACTTATCATTGCATACGGAATTGCGAACATCCAACAAGTCGTGGAAGAGCCTCAAAACGAATATGGATCTGGGAATATCGTACGACTACTGTTGGCTATCTTCGAAGCACCTGGCTATCCTGGCGATGACGACGAAGTCTCCATACACAACATAGAGTTCTGGAACACCTACATCGAGTATGTCAACGAGGCCATGTATTCGCGCGATCCAGATCAGCCAGCTCCCGCTTGGATTGAGCATGATAGACTGGTCTGCATGGAACTGTCGAAGCTACTTCAGAAGAAACTTGTTACGCCTCCACCAGAAATCGCGCAAGAATGGACAGACGCCGAAGGCGACGCCTTCAAGGAGTTCCGGATGGACGCCTCTGATCTCATGCTCTCGATCTACGTACGACTCGGAAATGAAATGCTTCAGCAGTTCATCGCGTTGGCTCTCTCTTCGCTAGCAGCCAAAGACTGGCAGAACCTTGAAGCGACCCTTTTCTGCATCAACACGCTCTCGGATAATGTCTTGGAAGATGCCACTGCCGAGCAGCTGCTCATCCAGATATTCAGCTCGAGCTTGTTCCGCGACATTGCAGATTTCAATCAGCCTATCCCGACGCAAGCTCGACGAACTGCGATTGATACGCTGGGCACATATGGCCAGTACATTGAGCGCCATGCCGAGTTTCTTCCAGACACCCTTCGCTTCCTCTTCGCCTCGCTTGAGACTTTCGGCCTTTTCATGAGCGCAGCCAAGTCTATCGAAGCTCTTTGCTCGACCTGTCGAAACAGTCTGACTGGCGAACTGGATGGCTTCCTTGCACAATACAATCGCTTCGCTCAAGGCGAGACCAGTGAGCCGTACACCAACGAGAAAGTCATTAGTGGAATTGCTGCGATAGTTCAAGCTGTCACACCAGAGAGTGCGAAAGTGCCACCGCTGTCTGCGCTATTGGACATCGTTGACGCTACGGTGACGAACGCAGAACAGCTCATCAAGCAAGGCAAGATGGAGGAGGCAGAGTCATACGGCGCATCAGCCATCGAGTGCCTTGTCAGAATCGGCAAAGGCATGCAAGTGCCTGATGACGTCCCTATTGACCTCTACGATGATAACGAGCCTGCGAAAAAGGATGAGCAGAGCTTCTGGCGAACGCAGGAGGGTCAAGCAGTCCAGCTCAGGATTCTTGGCATATGCCAGACAGTACTTCTGCTACTCCCTGGCTCAGGAGAAGTCGTGGACGCGGTCTGCAACGTGCTCAAAGCCGGCTTCACCGAGACAGTGCCAGGACCGTTCGTCTTCCCACCCGAAATGACTGTCAGCTTCCTCGAACAATGCAGCGTCGCCACTCCTCACCTCGAATCTGTCCTCGGCATGATATGCACGCTCCTCGTCCAATACTCTCGCAGAGACCAACCACGCATCGACGTCGAAGTCGCCCGCATCTATAAGCACACTGTCACGTTCATCCACGCCCTCGGTCGACCAACTCAAGACCCTTCTATTGCGCAAAACTGCATCGACGTCTTCAACCGCATGTCCACCCGCTATGTCAATGTCCTTCTTGACACCGCCTCAACCGGCGATTCCGTCCAGCCTATTCTCGACTTCGTCCTCAAAGCCCTCGATGGCCCTGACCTCATGCCCAAACGCTCCGCCGCAGAGTTCTGGGCGCGCATGGTCCGTCCGCCAGAGAACGCGACTGACGAAACGGTCATCAGCCGCGCCGACCAAGTCATCGCCGCATATGGTCCTCCACTCTGCCAAGCTCTCGTCAATCAAATGACAGGTCGAGCGCAGCGCTCCGAGCTCGATCAACTGTGCGAGCCGCTGAAAGCACTCACGACGAATCGAGCGCAGACGAAGGCTTGGTTGGAGGCTGCGCTGTTCAGCGATGCTCTGCCGCCGATTGCGAATGGAAGTGTGGGCGACGCAGATAAGAGAAGGTTTGTGCAGCAGGTTGTGGGGCTGAGAGGGGAGGGGCGACGGACGAGAGATGTGGTGAAGAACTTTTACGCCGCTTGTCGAGGGACTGTCGTGAGTTTTTGATGTGGGAGGCAGGGGATGAAAGTGCCAGAGATGAGGATGGGTAGTAAGTACGTGACGAGCGCGTTTTTGCTTCGAGGATACCCGGGAGGACATAGCTTGCTGAAAAGGCTGTCTGAACTTTTCCAAATCTATTCGCAATTGCGAACCCATTGGTTTTAGTAAGTGAGATCAGATGGTGCTGCCAAATTGCTTGACTGAAACACGAGGGCAAGCCGTGCGCAAGAGGATGTTTACCGGGGTCCCTCGTGGACGTCTATCGAAAGCGTGCGTCTATGGGTCGATCATGCTTCAGACTCATCTCGCTCTTGTCGCGTGGGAATGAAGAGCCATGCTCTACCTGAATAGTCGAGGAAGACGGCAATCCTAGCTTCTGCTCGACATGTTTGCGATCCCGTCAAAAGGCTCTGGGAGACTGGGACTCCGCGGCTATGGCATAGGAGCAACGTCAGATGCTGAGCGCTACACGGTACGCTGTTGAGTTGGAGACGAAGACGGTGTGTTGATCGATAGTCACAAGGTAGAGCGGTAGACGAGAGGGCGTCCGGCTCGATTGTTCGATGAGATTCGAGGGTGGTAGACGAAGCAGGGAAATGAATACACCTGCGGATGGAAAGAGACATCAACTGAGTAGTACTGGTGTTGAGAGAAGACTTCGATCTGGCTACAGAAGACAGAGTGAGCTTCTACATCTTCTCGACATGCGAGAACCAGCTACTCCCTAGACTCTAGGCTCATCGAGAAGACACCTATGCTCGCCCTCGTCTGCCGTCGCAGCGTGCCACCAGCTCGCGGCCTCCTGCTCAGCTCGACGACTGTGGTCGCGATCATCGTCATGCCCGTCTCTGTGTTCCGCCAAAACCATGCAGGTCAAACGGCCACATCAACATGGAAGCAACGCCGCCTCTCGCTTGCATCGTTCATCATCAGCTCCTCTACGCAGCAAGATCACATTCATCCCAGAACGAATAGTACTCCAAGAATGCGTTGAGGAGGATCATCTTGTACAAGCCCGCCTCTCAACGTGTATGATGCTGTAGTCGGAGCAGCTGCAGGGAATGAAGTCTCGTGATGTCTTGCAGCCTCGCTTTCCTCCATGCTAGCCCAACGGCCTGCATTAGAGGGATTGCAAGATTGTGGTCTCGTGGACGACGTCGCTGCACATTCGAAGCGCAATGTGTGATATGGAAATGGTCCTCTCTTGCGGACTGTTGAGCTTTCGAGCGTGGGTTTTGCTCGATTCGACAACGAGATCTCCCCTTTCCTCGATTCGACAGAGTCAAATCAGTGAGCGAGTGGTCATCTCGATATCAACTCTACTGCAGTACATCGTCCGCATTCACTTCGAAGTGCTGATCTCTTCGAGGACAACTCCTCTTTCGACCTGACCGTGAAGTACAGCCCTCACGTTGTGGACGAATAGTACACAGAGAAGACGTTGAGGAGGATTTCTCATCTCTGTCTGCTTCCGCTGCTCAGCCGTTTCGATAGACACGGCAGAGTTGGTCTTGTGATGTCTTCATTCTATGCTCGCCGAGCTGAGTCGTAGAGCTTCGCGTCCAAAAGGGGCTGAACAGTACGCAGTAGAATAGAAGGATCCGAGCATGAGGTCTCGTGAGCTATACCGCTGCACGTCAAACACGTAACCTGTGTGATTGGCATTGCATGAACCTGTTACATGTCATGCAGTGTTTCGTGCCTGTTCGTCGTCGTCGTCGTCATCGCCGCAATTACCGGTATGATCAAGCGATTCTGTTGGGACAATTGTATACCGGCTTTGAGAGCTGAAGTCGAAATCTTCAAGCTCATGTGACATTTTAGCTGGGGTGCCTCATCTGTTCTGGGCAGAGAGGAGTGGAGCCCGTGTAGTCATGATGGCGTCTGGCTTCGAGTCCAGAGTCCAGAGCTTTGGATTGCGCTACTCCAGCTTTGCGGTAGCTGGCGTTTGTTTCAGGGTGGGTTGGGGACGAGATCTGGATCTGGAGTCGTCTATCGCTATCATCAATGGTCAATATCGTTTTGCTGGAAGTGATACGTTTGTTATGCTGAGTTCCCAGTCGTTTGCAGTCCGTATTCTTAAACCCAAATGAGCGTAGCTTGAATTTATCTGAAGCTCGTGATGTGCATGGAGTGGCCTGCTTTGTGGCCTGCAGCTTGGGGTCTACATGGCATCTGGAGAGACTCCACAAAGCGGCACGAGGACGAGTGTGGAGCCTCGCTATGGGGCTGAGGAGAGCATTGGAGTTGCATGTTCGATGCAACTCGCATACTTACCGACGACTGCAGTAGGTAGTTCTTGCGGCCTTGCAATAAGCTACTAATCCGGCTGCTAGCTGCTCAACCATGTGTTGAATTCGGATGTGAGAATCTTGGCACAGATCTAGCGAACAGATCTGGATGGCTCTGGGCGCGTCTCGCTTATGGCGTTACTGTCCCTCCTAAACCCCCCACCAATCCCCCGACATGTGACAGCGTCTGCCGCCGCTTGTAGATCCGTCGAAGCCGAGCGCCAGTTGGGCTGTGCTCTGCAGCAGGTGGAATAAGCTGCGAATGGAGAGGGTCTCACGGTGGTTACATAGGCGCAGATCGAGCACCGCGCAAAGCCGAACGTCAGGCAAGGGCGCCGGCAGACACGTGAGATGTCTGTCGTTGGTTGGCCCAAGTACGACGATGAGGTTCTGATGATTCTATGTCGCACCACATGCTAGGATCTGGTAGGATCAGGATCAGGATCAGTGTATGACAGCGCGAGCAGCCGGTCATGTCGATGGCGCGTGTAGTTTTTGAAAGCTCGCGGAGCTTTGGCTTGGGCCGCCAGAAGTATCGAGTACCTAGTACTTTGGGTGATTGTTTGGACGGTGATTGGGCGGGCATCGGGCAGGCGTCATGGTGCGTCCTAGGTACCTGAGAGAAGAGGCTGCAGGTCGCTGCTTCTGGGGAGCGAGAGCTGTCGGCAGCACGGGACGGATTCATGCAAGCAAAGAAGTGGACACTGGGGTCGAGTTTGCTTCGTCTGACTGCAGCAGCACGGCTGGCGCACCAGCAAGACGACGAGCAGCAATGGTGAAGACGCAGGAGATGCCCGTCACCAGCACATAGCCGTGGAGAGTTGTCTGTGGCACTGTTTGTGCGGCGAGAAGTGCGGTGCAATAGCAGGATGAAGTGGTGGGGATTAAAATAGCAGACAGGCTGTTGGCCAATAGCTGCCGGGCAGACTAGCGGAGGCAAATGAGGCAGATGAAGGCGCGTGACACATTTTGCAGGAGTGTTCGGCACGTGGGAGTATATGCGGACGCCCTCAACACTTTTGCCTCTCAACCACATGTCGACGCTCGCGGCGTGTGCAGCAGCAGAATGGAATGAGGTCTCGGTGATGCTGGGTGGAGGAGCAGTCGGCGGTGGACAGGCTGGAGTGAATGTTGCTCCTACAAGCCGACTCGGACAGCTGAGCAGAGGTCATGTGCGCTGCAGAGCCGCTCCAAGGGCTCCACTGTTTACTAAACCAGCGTCATTTCTCACGGGCCCGTGCCTGGGTGAATTCATTGATCGATTGATGGGAGCGTTGTCCCCACCCTGCTCATTGTATTGTTTATTGCTGCGGAAGAGAGGTCAACAATAGAAGAAAGAGCAAGCAGCACGCACGACGTCCAACAAGTGAAGTCAAGACCAGTCAATCAGGCATTCTGCATTACTTGAGCTCGACGTAGGCACAGCTGCGGTGCGGACTTGTCGAGAGGGGAAGGGCTCTTGAAAGCGTTTCGAAGCTCGCCCATCCATCGTCACCTGCTCGCCGGCCCGTCCAGCGACACCACCACCGCCGCAACCCACCAACACTGCCTGCCGCTTCCCTTCACCACCTCATATCCTCACTGCTGCTGCTATTCACATCCGCGCTGAAACACTTCACTTGCCAGTCTGACCACCGTCCGCCTTCACTCTGCATACCCGACTGCACGCCGCACCGCAGTCACCGCCAAGACTTTGCTCCTCCGCCGCCTTGTTGCGCGCCTGCCCCCATCGGTCAGCAGCAGCAGAAGCACCACCTCGACACCACCTTCTTCCGACCACCGCTTCGACACTCACCACCACACCACCCACCCCCCTCGGCGCTGCGTGCGCCGCACCTCCATTCTCACCACCAACCCCCCGCCAACCACGACCACGGACTTCCAAGGCGCAGACCCGCGATCGCCTCACCAGCTCCTCAATCGAAGTCCACCCTACTCGCGATAGCAACACAAGCCCTCGCGCTTCCACAACCGCACCATGGCTACAAACAGCAGGCCCTCGGCATTTTCTAGTCTCAGGATGGGTGGTATGACGCTCGCTTTCACGTGATGTTGACCCGTCGAGCACCCATTGAACTGACCACGCGAGCAGAGGTTATCCGCGAGAAAGTGCAAGATGGCCTGACGGGCGAGACGAAAGAGATGCAGTACACCCAGTGCAAGATAGTAGGCAATGGCAGTTTCGGTGTCGTCTTCCAGACCAAGCTCTCGCCCTCGGGAGAGGATGCGGCCATCAAGCGGGTTCTACAGGACAAGCGTTTCAAGGCAAGTCTCCACGATTCGGCCACTCCCCAATGTCGTCGAGTTCCACAGAGTGGAGACTGACCTCCTCGCAGAACAGAGAACTCCAGATCATGCGCATCGTGCGCCATCCCAACATCGTCGAGCTCAAGGCGTTCTACTACTCCAACGGTGACAGGGTTCGCGATCTCGATAACAAAATGGGGATACAAACAGCTCTGATCGCGGCGCAGAAAGATGAAGTCTACCTCAACCTGGTCCTTGAGTTCGTCCCCGAAACCGTGTACCGTGCCTCGAGGCACTTCAACAAACTCAAGACCACCATGCCCATCCTCGAGGTCAAGCTCTACATCTACCAGCTGTTCCGCTCTCTCGCCTACATCCACTCCCAGGGCATCTGCCACCGAGATATCAAGCCGCAGAACTTGCTTCTGGACCCCGCTTCGGGTATCTTGAAGCTTTGCGACTTTGGAAGTGCAAAGATTCTGGTCGAGAATGAGCCCAACGTCTCGTACATTTGCTCGCGCTATTATCGCGCCCCTGAGCTCATTTTCGGTGCCACCAACTACACTACCAAGATCGGTATGGCAAAACCGACCCCTTTTCAATCAAATCTCCGTCTGTTCGGCCACTGACTGTTTTGCAGATGTCTGGTCCACTGGCTGCGTCATGGCGGAGCTGATGCTAGGCCAGCCGCTGTTTCCAGGAGAGTCCGGCATTGACCAGCTGGTGGAGATTATCAAGGTGCTTGGCACGCCGACCCGCGACCAAATCCGCACCATGAACCCGAATTACATGGAACACAAGTTCCCGCAAATCAAGCCGCATCCATTTAGCAAGGTAATGCCTGTTTGGGACAAAGATGATGAAAATATGAACTGCGCTGACCCTCATATGGTTACAGGTGTTCCGTAAGGCCGACCCGAATGCGATCGACTTGATTTCACGGTTGCTTGAATACACGCCGACGCAGCGCCTGTCGGCTATTGACGCCATGGTCCACCCATTCTTCGACGAGCTCCGGGATCAGGGCACGAGACTACCGGATTCACGTCATACCAACGGCGCCAGCAAGGACCTCCCCAATCTCTTCGATTTCTCCCATCACGGTATGTTTAGGTTGGGCCTCGAGTGTTTCAAACTTGTCTTGTGTACTGACTCGCTATCTTCTGCAGAGCTCTCAATCGCTCCACAGCTCAACCATCAGCTTGTGCCAGCACACATCAAGCCGGTCCTAGCCGGCAAGGGCCTGGACATCGACAATTTGACGCCTTTGACCAAGGATCAAATGATGGCTCGTCTGGACTGAGAAAAGGTCTAACGAAGCTGATGAAACGATACACAATCGAGCATGGGGCCAAAGTTCACTCTCCCGTCATGAAGTCACGCAGCGATGCATTGTCACAATTGAGATCACACAGCCGGCGTTACGCGGACCTGGCGTCTACGGCGCACGAAACTGGACATGGAAGAAGGGCGAATTTGGGAAAACCCGCTGCTGGGCGGAAAATATCCACGATACACTGCACGGTGTGCTTGCACTCTTCCTCATTCAACTCCTCATCCAACAAGATCAAGACCGAGAACACGAAAGTGCGAATGTTAGCAGTGTGCGTGTGTGCTGTATGTGTGTGAGTGTATGCATGTGGACGTGCGTTGGTCCAACTCGGAATCTACGACTGCTTGCAAGAGTTTGGAGTGAGGCACGTGCTCTCACAGAAGGGTGAACGGACGGTAGACGATGCTTTCTTTCGAACGGCAAGGGCAGGAGCTGGAAGGCGAAACTACACGGGAGGAGCTATGAGGCTACTCTGGTTCTTGTTCTTCTGCTGGCAAATGCCAGTGACTCTTTTCCAACGGCGAATGTGATACCAAAAGGCGAATGGGCGTGCAACACCAAAAGGAGCTTCGATCGATGAAGGGATGAGGGAGGGCAGGAACGCAGGGAGACCCTCTTTGAAAGTTCTTGTGTGTGTGTATCTGCCTGCGAGTGTCGTCGTGCTCTGTTCTTCTTCTACTTTCTTCTACTTCGTTCCTTCCATTTCCTCTCGTCCTGAGTGCAAATGGGTGAGTAGTAGCATGGCAGGAGCTATTCGCCCTGTTCCTTCCAAATCTGAATTCGGGGACATCGGACTGCGTCCTCCCAGCGTGGTTTGCAAAAGGAGTGATGACTGCTTTCGATATTGGTACATCTCTTACACAGGGGGTATCTTAGCCTTCCATCACCACAACCCGCTATACCTGTACATCCAAGCCTTTCCCTAGCCGCAAAACGCCATCGCCATGCCGCAATATACAATGTCCACCTCATCTTCGCATCAAGCCAAAGCCTCAACATCAACCCCCGAAACCGTCTCCTTCACGACCTTGCCACTCGCCCTCCCATCAGCAGCACCAGCAGTGCTACCTCTCCTAACAAACGCCAAAAGCGCCAACGCCCCCGTAGGCGTAACCCCCTCAACCCTCCTCGCCTGCCCCACACTCTCCGGCCGGACCTCGCCAAGCACCTTCTTCTCCTCGAAACTCAGGCCATGAACCTTCTGGAAGTCCATATCGCTGGGTAATCTCAACCCTTCATCCCTCGCGAATGACGCAGCGGCGGACTCTTGCTGGGTTATGTACGGTGCGTAGGTTCCTTCTATGTCGATGCGGGAGAGGAGGCGTGGAGAGAAGTTGGAGAGTTGCGGGAGAAGGGCAAGGAAGGATGTCGTGGAGATGCCCGGGTAGCGAAGAAGGTCGAAAGGCGTGCGTTTGAGGCTGTCGGCGCGGACGGGGAAGTTGTGGGAGATCCAGGTTTGGGAGGAGAGTGGTGTTTGCGTTAGAAGGGCGCGGATCTCCTCGAGTTGTGAGGTCTCGGACTGGAAAGCTGCCCAGCGTTTCGGGGTGATGATGCCTGCGGCGTGGCCTTTGGCGGTGAGACGTAGGTCGGCGTTGTCGGCGCGCGCGGACATGCGGTATTCGCTGCGCGAGGTGAACATGCGGTAGGGTTCGCTAACGCCCTTGGTGGTCAGGTCGTCGATCATAATGCCTATGTAGCCGTCGGCGCGGGAGAGGGTGAAAGGAAGGCGGTTCAGGGCGGAGTTGCCGGCGTTGATGCCTGCGAGAATGCCCTGTGCGGCGGCTTCTTCGTAGCCTGTCGTGCCGTTGATTTGGCCGGCGAGGAAGAGGCCGCCGATGGACTTTGTTTCGAGGGTGCTACGGAGACCGCGAGGGTCGATGTAGTCGTATTCGACGCCGTAGCCGGGTTGGAGCATTTTGACGTTCTCGAGACCGGTGACGGTTTTGAGCATGGCTTCTTGGGCTTCGGCGGGGACTGTCATGCTGAGGCCGTTGGGATAGATGACGTTGTTGTCGAAGCCTTCGGGTTCGAGCCAAATGAGATGGGCATCTTTCGAGGTGAAGCGAATGACTTTGCTTTCGAGGGATGGGCAGTATCTGGGTCCTTTGACGGTTTCGCGGATGTGGATGCTCTTGTCGAGGTTCTCGCGGATGATGGCGTGGGATTTGAGGTTGGTGTGGGTGCTCCAGCAATTGAGCTGTTCTTCGACCTGGACCTTTTCGTTAAGGTACGAGAAGGGTGTTGGAGGTTCGTCTCCTGGTTGTAACTCTAATCGATCAAAGTCAATCGTTCGCTTGTCCAGCCGCGGCGGTGTACCTGTCTTGAGTCTGCCAAGTTGAAACCCGGCCTCTCTCAATGACTTGGATAAGCCAAAGGTCGCAGCCTCGCCCATGCGACCTGAAGGGAACACGTCCAGGCCAATATGTATCTCGCCGCCCAGGAATGTCCCTGTTGTGATCACCACGTTCTTCGCATCAATGACCTCGCCAGATTCCAGCCGTACTCCTGTTATCCGCCCATGTCGACCGTCTCTCACTGCTTCCTCAGACCGATCAACGACGATATCCGCGACCTTCCCCTCTTTCACGTCCAAGCCAGGATAGTTCAACATCTCCTCTTTCATGTACGTCTTGTACAGGGCGCGATCGATCTGTGCCCGAGGACCCCATACTGCCGGGCCCTTCTTCCTGTTCAGCATCCTGAACTGCACTCCAGCCTTGTCGGTGGTCCTCCCAACTAGTCCATCCAGCGCATCGATCTCCCTCATCATCGTTCCCTTTCCAATGCCTCCGAACGAAGGATTGCAACTGCATACTCCAAGGTTCTCGTAGGAGGGTGTGATGAGGGTCGTACGTGCTCCAGTCCGTGCCGCGGCCGCTGAGGCTTCGCATCCTGCATGGCCGCCTCCAATGACAATGACATCGACGGGAGGTCTGAACACAAGTCAGGACCAAAACGGCAGGGTCGTGATAGTGGCACTGGCCTACCTTGACGGAAGATCTGTGACGGTGGCAAGGCCGCGACGAAATGCAGCTGCCGATCGTACGCGAGGGGCATGGCCCCAGAGCATGCGCATGCGCGCTGAGAAGACCAGAGGCATGGTCAATATGGTGGTAGAAGGCAGAGTTCAGGGAGGACTCGGCCTCGAAGTTTATGGCGGCGGCATGGATAAAGCTTGAGGCTTGAGCGTTGATGCGGGAAAGCGGAGCCAACGTTGGAGGCATGCGAACGGGCGAGGATCTGCATGACGCCGACCTCAGCCTATCTTTTTTTGCTATTGACAAAGTACATCTTCAAGTATATCTTCACCAGCTCGTCCAACTTTTCGCCGTTGAAGATCTGGCCCGTCGGGTGAATGGTGCGTCGGCAGAGACAACAAAGGAATCCACGCGAGGGTCGGAAGTGGCTGATGACCTCGACCTGATCCTGCCCGACTGCTTTTGAGGCCACTTTGCATGTCGCGTGTCATCTGCGAGGTCCTCTCTTTCAACTTCTTGGAGACAGCGCTGTTGGGACCCATGAATGATGCGGCGTCAGGATGATTAGGATACTACGGCATGTAGTCGTCCTCGCTTGGATCATCGGTGCTGTCGGCACAACTGCGCGAGCCAGCAGCAACAACCATGGCGACACGGCATCGCCTACAAGACCTAGCTCAAGTATAACCAGCACAGCACCTGCATCTCTGGCAACACCTGGACCGTTCACATGGAGCGGCAATTCGACGTGTCCAAGCCGGACGGTGAATTACATCACCCATACCCTTCCGAAGCAGTGCTTGAGGACCGATCGAGCGCCGTACAATTCGACCACGGGCAGCAATGCGACCGAATGTGCTATCATGACTGCAGCAACAGCATCAGTATCAACGTCTCTCGAAATTACTACTGGCAATGGAACAGTCCCAGCCACCAGCACAAGTGCGGCGACAAGTAGCACCGAAATCAGCGCTTCGACCATCGCCTCTCCTAGCCCAGAACCGAAAGCAGAGTCAACCGTCGAGGATGATGCCGACTCTCCACTCGACAATGCCAACTTCTTGTCCTTCGAGGAATGGAAAAGGCAAAATCTCGCCAAGACTGGACAGTCGCCCGAAGACGTCGGGCGTGCTCAAGCCGCTGATCCGTCTCGCCCCCGGCCGGGCATTAACAACGCTCTCGATGCTCTGGGCGAGGAAGGTGAGATTGATCTGGACTTCAGTGGCTTTGGAGGTGTGGTCAAGGCACCACCCGGGGTCGACAGCCAGGCCAATCCCTCCGGTGCTTCCACGCATGATCACTCGCCCGGAAACACACTCTCTCGGTCCAAAGATGCAGGCAAGACATGCAAGGAAAGGACCAACTACGCTTCCTTCGACTGTTCCGCCACGATTTTGAAGTCCAACAAGGAGTGCAAGTCAGCTTCATCGGTCCTCGTCGAGAACAAGGACAGCTACATGCTCAACGTCTGTTCTGCTACCAACAAATTCTTTATTGTGGAACTTTGTACCGACATCCAGATCGACACGATCGTGCTGGCGAATTACGAGTTCTTCAGCTCGAGCTTCAGACACTTTCGCGTGTCCGTATCTGATCGCTATCCCGTGAAGATGGAGAAGTGGCGAGATCTGGGCACGTTCGAGGCTAGGAACACACGCGAGATCCAGGCATTTCTGGTGGAGAACCCTCTGATTTGGGCCAAGTACCTTCGGATCGAATTTCTCTCGCAATATGGAACCGAGTACTACTGCCCTGTCAGTCTACTCAGGGTGCATGGGACCACGATGATTGAAGACTTTCGCCATCAGGCTGGATATGCGACCAATGATGAAGAGGATGTGCAGCTCGAAGCAGAAGCAGAAGCGACCGTTTCGACGGTACTGGAGCCCGTACTGGTGACTGAAGAGGTTGCAAAGACAACGTCACAAGAATTGCCGAGTGAGGAGTCTATGACGGAACATCTGACGGAAGGACCTCCACTCGAGACAGCAGCATACACTTCAAACGTGCCAGAAGCTGATATCGCCCTAGCCCAGAACTCGAGTGCTGTTACCCTGGATGATACTGGGGCCTTGAAAGCCGTAGGTGTCTACGAGCCGATCAACCTCAATCTCACCTGCAACAGCGTGACAACGTCGAGCTCTTCAGTTGAATCGACACCACCGTCAGTGCAGCATGTAGAAAGTGCTTCACCCGTGACACCGACAACTTCTGCAGCCACCACAAGCGAGAGTTCTGAAGTATCTGATACGGGAGCGGCGAACATCACGTCTTCAGC
The DNA here is from genome assembly GCA_002786045.1 of Zasmidium angulare. Taxonomy (NCBI): domain Eukaryota; kingdom Fungi; phylum Ascomycota; class Dothideomycetes; order Mycosphaerellales; family Mycosphaerellaceae; genus Zasmidium; species Zasmidium angulare. The sequence continues at coordinate 1,248,583 of NHNX01000002.1, forward strand.
TTCAACCACAAATGCGAACCCTGTCAAAGACAGCGTGTCCTCGCCTGAGCCTTCTGCGACTGGAGAGGCAGCAACCGCGTCGAACTTGACCATACTCGCTCCATCAACGAGCATTGATAGCATCATGAACAGCACACACACGACTTTAGCAAATACGACCATGACACAATCACATAGCAGTTTGTCGACCCCGGCCGCGAACGTGACTAGTAGCTCGTCATCTTCAAACGTTAGTGCTCAGCCATCCCAGGGAAATGGGACAGCAGCGAACTCGACCCGCGTCACTGTGGCAGCTTCGACGAGCGCACAAGCAGCCCAGCCATCTACCCAGGAATCCTTCTTCAAGTCCTTCCACAAGCGGCTGCTATCACTCGAAAGCAACAGCACTCTGAGCCTCCAATACATCGAGGAGCAATCACGTATCCTTCGAGATGCTTTCAGCAAAGTCGAGAAGCGACAGGTCGGCAGCACTACCAAGTTCTTGTCACAGCTCAACGAAACGGTCATGACCGAGCTGCATGGATTTCGCCAAGCGTACGATCAGCTTTGGCAGAGCACGGTCATCGAACTTGAAGGACAGCGCGAGACGTATCAAAGGGAAATGCTTGCCCTCAGCGCGAGACTCACCATGGTCGCCGACGAGCTCGTCTGGCAGAAGAGGATGGGTATTGTGCAGTCGACATTACTGCTACTTTGCCTGGCTCTCGTGTTGTTCGGTCGCTCATCAAACGGGTATATCGAAATGCCCCTGATGCAACAGATGGTGAACAGATCCACAGCCGCGCTACGAGGTGGCTGGGAATCACCACCCAACAGCCCTTCACCCGACAGTAGAAGTCCTGTCAGCCTCTTCAGGCGAAAGCTATGGCGGTCGAGCACTGAGCCTGCAGGTGAGGGCGGCAACCTCACGGACTCGGAAACCAGCAGGCCACAGAGCAAGGACGGACCAAACGTACTGGTCGAGCCGCCTTCGCCGGTGTCGCAGGCGACTCAGAGTGATTTTGAAGACGATTACGTGGGCGATAGCTCACCGAATACAGAAAGAAAGGAAGTAGTAGCGTCGCAAGGGCCTGTGAGTCCGAAGCGCAGGAAGAAGCCTAAGAAGCCTCCGAATTGGCCGAAAGAGAATGGGCTGAATCAGAGGGTTAAGAGTCCTTTAGCGATGTAGATGATGGCCACATGTAACAACAATTCGTGATGCATTTCATACAAGAAATGGTCATTCTCGCGTAGCTGCCTACCCACCTACCTGATAGAAACCCCACCCCAACGCCCTTACAGAGGGCGCCACAAACGCCAAGACTTTCGTCCCTCTTCATTCCCAGAACCATCGTCATCAAATCGCAAATCTCTCGGCCTCATCAATCCCCACTAGCGCAGCCTCGACACCCACAACTGACACACTGCACCTCCTGATCCTCCTTCAGCTGCTCTCTAGGCACACGACAAATACAAGTCGAGTTGAAATTCGTTTCCTTAGTCTGGATGCAGCGGAGACAGCAGAGTTTCTCGTAGCCCTGTTTCTTCCATTTCGCGATCAGGTTGGCGTCGGCGTAGTTGTTTTTCAGAAGCCAGTCGTAGAGGGGTTTGGAGATTGCTTCGGTCGTGTAGTAGAGGTCGTAGATGTAGCGGGAGCCTGAAGAGAAGGGGTGAGTTAGTCAGTGAGTCGTGGGGAGGTGCAATGGTGCATGGGTCAAAATGACAGGGAAACCTCTCACCTTTGTGGCCCGGTACGTCCATGTATTTGTCGTTGGACGAGGTGGGCAGATGTTCGAGCTCGTGTGCATCGAGGTCTTTTTGAGGAAATGCAGAGGAAAAGTCATCAAGGGGTATACATACGCTGATGAGTGATCTGAAAGACGGGCCACAACATTTCACGCTTCTTTTTGCCTTCATGTGAGGCCGACTGGGCGTCTTTCATTTTGTTCTCGAACTCGAGGAGGGTGTCTTCGATGTCTTCGAAGCCGTCTGGTGGCGGCTTGCGGTTCTTGGCTGTGCGGATCGCGGGCATCTTGATCTGTACGTGCGTTGAATGTGGAACTTCCAATACTTTTCTTGGTCAAGTGAGAAATCCAGCGATCACTTTGGGTGTTGAAAGTGTATGCGGTTCTGCATGTGCAGTCACGATCTGATCAGAGGCTAAAGTGAGGTCGGCGGCGGGAGTTCCCGAACCCCGATCGCGAGCAAAGCTGTTGCACCTTTGACGAACGCGCGCTGAACTTCAAGCTCTAGCAAGACTTCACTGCAAACCATCAACTCGATCGCAACATCATCAACGACCTCATTCGGCGCAATGGGCGACACCGACAGATATCGTGGTGGTGGCCAGCGTGGCTTCAACAACAAGAGGAAGCGCTTTCGAGGTATACACAACCCAGCTCCTGAAGCATGCATACAAACGTATGCGCGAAAGGCAGAGCTGACACGCGGCTTGAACAGAGGAAGATGAGTACGACCAAGGTTTCCGTAATCAGCGCCAACGCCAGGAGCCTCCGCCAGGCACGCGAATCCGACGAGGCCTGACTGAGATCGCCGAAGACCACGGTAGACTGCCGCACGAAGTCGCAGCGAACCTCGCGAAGCTTACGGCAGACAACTACGAGGATGAATACGTTAGAGACGTGTTCAGTACAGTGGCGTTGAAGCTGGTGGCAGAGCAGCCGTTCAAGATTCCCTTCATCGCGGCGGTGGTGCTGTATGCCAATGCGGAGAGGGCTGAGGTTGCGCGGGATCTCGTTCAGCGCGCACAGCAGGAGACACAGGAGGCGCTGGAAGCCGGACAATGGAGACGGTTCAAGCTGTTTCTGAGGTTTCTCGCTTGCTTGAGCCCGCTGTTTGAGCAAGATGGCGTAATGCCGATTCTGGATGAGCTGTTTAATCGTGCAGCGGATTTGCAGACGGCTTCGTCTGAGGATGTAAGTTGAAGGATGATAAATTGTGGAAGAGTGGCGCTGACTTTCGCAGTCTGTGGGTATTGAACTCGTCAAGATCATTCTGCTCACCATCCCGTACCTCCTCGCGAGCTCCACGGACTCGTCACTGCAGCAGAAGGTATCTGAATTGCTCGAGAAGACCGAGATCATTGCATCAACTACGCACACACTCGAAGCCCTTGTGGATCCATACCCTACCTCGCCAGATCAGGAAGAGAAGGCCATGACTTGCGCCAGCGTCATCTCATTGCTTCAGTCACAACTCACAGAAGAGGCGAACAATGGCTGGAAGCTGACTTGCATTCCGAGACCGTACGATCCAGCGTTCAAGGCTATCAAGAAGGAGGAGGAGAGCAACGGCGAGGTCAATGGGAACGGCAATGGCGAGGTGCAAGATTCGACAAAGCACACGTTCCCAAGCATCAGCGTCCCGTCTCCAGTCAACCCAGGAACTCGCGCCCTGCTCCCAGAAGTGTACTTCTCACTTTTTGCCGACCAGGAGATTGAGTCTGTGCCTCCAACCTCGAACATCGCCGCCTGCCTTATACGCGATGCGACTGTGGACACGATCAACCTTCTTGACTTTAACCGCAACATGGTGGCCAAATACCTCACAGAGATCGACTGCTTCTGGACCAAGGACACTTTCGTGAAACGATCTACTGCCTTCGACAGACTACGAGACATCGGCTCAGGAAAGCCAACGTGGAAGTCTGAGGATGTCACGGTCGATGCGATCTTTTCGCAGATCATGCAACTACCGAATCCAGAGCATCGGCTGGTGTACTACCACTCACTCATTACCGAAGCCTGCAAGATCTCTCCTGGAGCTGTTGCTCCAACATTGGGTCGTGCGATTCGATTCTTGTTCCGAAACATCGACCAGATGGATATGGAGCTGTCGTATCGGTTTATGGACTGGTTTGCACACCATCTAAGCAACTTTGAATTCAGATGGAAGTGGACTGAGTGGTAAGTGTCGATTTGCGAGCTGCGTTGGATCTGCATCTGCTAACTCATACACAGGGAGGGCGACGTTCAACTGCCAGACCTCGATCCAAAGAAGGCTTTCATCAACGGCGCACTCGACAAAGAGATTCGACTCTCATTCGCCAAGCGCATCCGGGAGACTCTTCCACAAGTCTATCACCCTCTCATCCCAGCCAGCAAAGAGAAGGACATGCCCGACTTCAAGTTCAGCAATGACAACACCCCTTACGCCAAGGAAGGCCGCGAAGTGCTTGCTCTGCTCAAGAGGAAGGCACCGGAGGACGAGGTCCAGAAGGTCTTGGACTCTGTGCATGAGCAGGCTGGTGCGTTGGGCGTGGCTGACCCGCTGGTTCCCAGTACCGACATCTACATGACATCGATATTGAGCATTGGATCGAAGTCCTTGTCGCACGTCTTGTCGACCATTGACCGCTGCAAGGATCGACTGCTCAACATCGGACAGCAGTCAGAGCACGCCCGCCGGCAGATCATTGCATCCGTCGTTGATTTCTGGGCCGACCACCCTGGCACTGCCGTCAACATCATCGACAAACTCCTCAACTACAGCATCATCACGCCCATGGCCGTCATCCAATACGCCTTGCAGGACCGCATCAACCGAGGCCGTGCCCTTGCTTCTTCCCAGATTTACGAAATGGTGGCCATCACCATGTTCAAGGTCACCAACCGCATGCGGCAGGTCCTGCGCGAACGCAACAACATGAAGCTCACTTTCGAACAGCGCAAGCAGATCGACGATGCTCTGCCTAGAGAACGCCAGGGTATGAGGGATCTGTTCAACGCTATCGAGGATGCGGTCTCGGCTGTTGCGAATGGGGCGCAGGATGAGATGATCGAGCGCTTTGATGGTGAAGAGCCGGAGCGAGATCTCATTGTGGCGTGGGGTACGCGATGGGCGAGGGTTTGGAGACGTAAAGCGGCGGTCGAGGAAGCGATCGTGGGTGAAGCTGTTGTAGGGCCGCTAGAGGAAGAACCTCCTGCTGTGGTTGAGGCTGCTGAGCCGGAGCAGGATGGTATGGAGGACTTCGATCAGGTGTAGGCTGATCCGGCGAAGAGGCCGTCTTTCATTAGCAATCTGAGGGATGTGGAGGTGATTGGGTAGATGCATCGTCGAACCGAGTGTGGAAGTGAAATTCCTGCTGCTGCTGTAACATATTGAAAGAAAAGAAAGTTCTGTGTCTACCTTCAACGAGATTTCGTCCAAATTCGTGGTCCGCAACATGTTTGACTGCTCGCTTCATGTACACGTCCTGGAAACGAGACTGGTCGTAAGGCTCATCATACGTTTCATACACCACGTAATGTACTCAAGTGAGTTGAAAGCTGAAATCATGACCTTCCACATGATGTTCACCCCTTCCATATCCTGCTTTAGTGCAACAGGTTCAAGGAGAGGTCTACTATCGCAAAAAGCACATACCCCATCCATTCACATGAGGGACGACAAAGCATGTGAAGATCGCCACGGCAAATCGATCTCACAATCTCAAACTTTCTTGACGACTACAGTCTTAGCTGCAGATACTACACGACGCATTTACCCACTACGTCTCTTCCTCCTCATCCTTGGCCTTGCCACTAGGTTCCGAACCATCGACGTTGGACGCGAGCCACGCAGCAGCAAGCACACAGCTTCCAAACGTCACACCGATGATGGCTCTACCTCGCGCCCCTTGCTTAGCCTTCAACTCCTCGTTCGACCCTAGAATCGTAACCACATTCTTGAGGTACGCGTAACTCAACCCGCTCCAAGCCGTCGTGGCCGCGACAAGATACTGGAAATACTGCATGGCGGAGTGCAATTGCTCGGTGCTCAGATGCAAAGCCTCGATGTGCTGTGCTCCGCCAGCCGCGACCACTGGCAATGCGAGGGTCGACCCGATCAGGATGAGCTGCAGGAAGGTGTTGTATTTGGAGACGGTGGTGGGGTGCACCTCGGCGGAGGGCAGGGAGAAGTCCCAGTAACGCAGGAAGGTCTTAGGCGCGGGTAGCGACGCATAGCGGTAGTAGATTGCGGCGACTGCGAGTGATGCGTCGCGGCCTAGGATCAGAGTTGCGAGATACACTGCATGCATAGTCAGCACTGATGTATGTCTGCATGTGTGGATTCTTGTCTAGGCCGTGGCGACGAGACGAAAACGTAATGATGGGATGAGGGGCGGGGAAGGATTCGCGGTTCCCTTACATGGTATCGCTCCTTTGACTGCAAGTGTGACAGTCAAGATGATCATCAGAGCCTTATCAGCCATTGGGTCCATCACGCTGCCCGCTACTGTCTGCAGCTTCCACTTCCGCGCCATCCAGCCATCCACCAAGTCGGTGATGCCAGCATAGGCAAACAACCCGAGGGCCCATGTGTGCTGGTCGTGCAGAAGCAGGTACGCTGTCGCTGGCGCGGCGAACAGACGAGTGACGGTGAGGAAGTTGGGCAGGTTGTAGATGTTCTCGTGCGGCGTTAGGCTCGTTAGGGAGGAGCGGACCTTATTTCGCACGGCTTTGGTCCGTTCACGCGCTGCTTCTAGACTTCGACTGACTGGCCTGGTGCCAGACGCAATTGGCTGTGTTGGATTCTGCAACACGGAATGTCAGTCTTGGATCCTATTGGTATCGTAGCGCACAGTGTGGAGCTGTGCAGTCGAGTTGTAAGCAATCCTGGGCGAGCCATATCGCATCACGTGTAGAAGGGCAGCGATGTGTAAGGCGCCAGTAGAGTTCAATGTTGCAGCGTTCTGGAAGAAGGCAAAGCCATTGGTACGCCAACAGGTAGAGGTGGTTGGAGATCCATCCTGTCCTGTGCAGGAAATGCCGACCAGGCGTCGAAGCCGAGGCAGGATTTGGCGTGTAAACAGTTCATTCGACAATGCAGTGTGTTCGGATCCAAGGGCGTGTGGGAAGGTCGGGAGAGCATCCGGTATGGACCTCTTGCAGGCATTGCAGTGGAGTCGGTGACCAAAAGAAGGCGGTCAGTGATCGCCGGTGGTGGTGGTGATTGCTCTCCAGGCGTTGCAGCAGCGCAGGTGTAGTGCCGTACGGTATCACAATGCTCGTGAAGCGCGGAAGTAACAAATCGAGCGAAATGAGTGCTGAGACAGCGAGCATGCACGGGGTGAAGATGGCGCAAGCGGGAGGCGACGATTGCAGAGCAGAGGGCCCGACTTACGCTATCAACAGGCGGATCAGCGTCTTGTTGGCCCAGCGGCTGCCGCTTATCTGGCGAATTCTCCGAATGCAGACGTTGCCGCCATGGCGATGTTGACGAGACCCTCTTGGGCAGGATGGATGCTCTCCTGTGTTGGGCGCGTTAGAGCAGACATCCATGTCGTGGTGAGAGGGCGAAGGCAGGCATGTGATGTTACCGTAGGAGGGGGATCGTGCGGGTAACCAGGCCGCGCGAGCACGTGTGGCGACCAGCGTCGATGAATTGCCCTCGACCCCTATGAAGTGCCTGAGAACGAACTCCTCCAGCAGGGGGCGCGGCTGCCGGATTGGCGAGGCTACCGCATGGTGATGAAAGCAGGACGAGAGGGCACTTCACATGCGGATTGGCGCGAAGTCGAGGGATGCAAGCCGTCGCGGTCATGGAAGGTGAGGTTAGGTTGTAGATAGAAGAGAGTTGATCAGGTGACTGTTGACTGGAGTTTCGCTGGGCTGGCAGACCCATCTCACGGGCGAGATGAAAGAGCGCTAGAACAGACTCGGCCCAAATACCCGGTCGGCAACGAGTCTGCAGCCCACCCGCCAATCCACCAGCAATCCTTCATCAGCAGCAGCCCATCCGGAAGCACGCCCTCCCAGCCCCAGCACTTCCTTCGTGTCTCGACATCATCGAAGATACGGTATCATCGAACGGAAGAAGCACAAAACAGCACTGCGCGACTTTCGGGCAGTCAGCTTCCGCAAGATCGTCGTCCTGTTGGGGCCGCTTGTGAGCTCTGCCCCTGGCACACTGGTTGCTGCCACCCGCCCCAACTCGCCTTAGATCGACGCAGGGTTCTTCAGCTATAACGAACGCTGGCCCTGGGGAGCCAAGCCAAGTCTTTGGCAAGCCCAAGCAGACTTTCGCTTGCCTGCATAGCCGAAAGGTTGTGAATCGTGAGAGTTGGAGGTTCCTGAGAACCACCATTGGGACTTGGAGAGAGTTCAGCAACGTCTGATTAGAGGGTCACAAGCATGGCGTTACCGAACCAGCCTGTTTGAAATCGCTTGACTTCGTCTTGTCAAAACGAAGAAAGGCTGACACCATAATGGGATGCGAAGTCTGAATGTCGAGTGAATTATAGTCCTCAATGGAGTTTCGAGTCCTGCAGAACATCGGGTGACACAAGGACAAACGAAAGTCGTCGTCCTACGTCAGACCAATAGATACTTTCGTCTATCTTCGCACACTCTTCTTAAGCAAGCATTACTGACTACCCAGCACACCTAACCGTACGACTTGTTGGCACACGGTATAGCAAAGCCAAAAAAAGCGAGCCTTCCACCATCAAGTAATAGTGAGGCATCCCAACTTTCATCTCTTCATCTTCCCTTCTGCAATGTTACATGGCTCTCATGGCCCATTCATCCCAGATCCGAACTGCAAACCCCTTCCCCTCAACACCTGCCCATTTTCAGATAACCTCTTGGTCTCGTGCTCGACGTAGCGGCGTCGTTCTCTCGTTGGAATCGTCTCGTTTTCGAGGTTGGCAGATGCATGTCTGCGCACGACTTCCCGCCCATTGTCGACTGTGCAAAATCACAGCTTCATCTTACATGCGTAACAATACTCGTATCAATAGTGGATGATGCTCTTTTGGGCTGGCACATCGAACTTGCGAGTCAACTCCCAAGTCCTTCTTCGAAGTGTTCAACGTCTTGGTCGTAGACATTTTTCTACGACGAGGCGTACGGCGCCGCGCTCTGAGGTCCGTGGCCTGGAGCACCATAGCTATAGCTGGCGCCTGTCTGCGATGGAGGCGGGTAGCTCGAAGTGTTGCTGATGCCCAAGCCGTTCATGTCGCTCCCAGGGTGGCCTGACTGTTGCGTCTGTGGCACACCGTAAGAACCAGAACGGTAAGGCATGCCGGCACCGTGCATCTGCGCATTTGGATCGCTGCTCATAGCTTGTGCTGGTGTACTTGGGTGTCCTGACGACGGGCTCTTAACCGAAGGATGAGGAGACTGCGTCACGGCACTCTGTGGAGCACTTCCCATACCATATCCTTGGGTTGGGGACCGAACAGCGTATGACTGAGATGGTGCACTACCGTACGGTGGAGGCGCCTGTCCATTGCCGGTTGGGCTGTTCATGCTGTTGCCGCCGTATGAAGAACGACCATTGTTAGCGAATGAAGCCGAATTCTGCTGGACTGGCGTTTGGTACGATGACTGCATCATCGAAGGTGTGGACACCGAGTTGCTCCTCTGCATGTTTGGGTATGAAGGCGCGTACTGGCTGCCATATTGCATTCCTTGCGAAGATGATTGCTGGCTGTCGGTCTTCACTGCGGATCCATTCGACTGCTCTGGCCCCTTCGGATAGTAGCTGCTGCCGTAGCTTTGCCCGCCATAGCCTTGATGCGAACCGTAGGGCAAAGCACCTGCTGTAGCCTGCTGGGTCGGCCACGAAGACCCACTCACGCCACCGTACATGCCAGCGTTCGTCGTTGCGGTCATGCCATACATCCCTGGATACTGGCGTGGAAAGTACTGGCCAGGAGGTACACCATATGGCGCGCCGGCCATCGAAGAATACATCATCTGGGGGTGCGCGTTCATGTGGCCGTCGATCGCGTAATGCTCCGTCTCTTCGACGGGTGCGCGGAAGTTCTGCTTCAGGTACAACTCAGGACGAACGGAAATGTTCTGCAAACGTGGGTCTGAAAGCGGCCGTGGGAGCAGGTTGTTCTTGACGTCGTCCACTTTGTAGTACGAGACCATGTGATGCGAGATACCATTCACGGATATGCTCATCGTCTTCTTCACCAGACCGTCAGGGCGGAAACCGTAGCTGTCGACTAGGGAGCCAATCAGTGATCTCTCGAGCTCCTTGTCCTGGTCGGTGCTGGGAATAGATTCTGGCTTCACCTCGCCGCCAACTGGGACTTGCGGCTCTGGTGGAGTAAGGGGAGTGGTCATGTCAGCGCTTTCGTTTTCATCCGAGTCTCGACGAGGATACGGCTCTCCAGGCATGCTCGTTCGCTTGCGCTTCATGGCTCGCTTCTTCTCGCCGGGTGGGAAAGGCTTCTCGAGTTCGCGGTAGATGAGAAAGTTGCCAAGAATACGACTGGGGCTCCAGGCTACGCCGTCGGTCCATCTTTTTATGCCAGACGCGTTTTCCTCGTAGATGAAGATGCTGCCGCTCTTGATCAACGAGCTGCGTTCGCGATCATGGGGTCGTCGTGGAACGTGATGCAGCTTGCCACTCAGGCAGGCCTCGAACAGGACCAGGCCGTCCATGCTGTTGTGGACGAAGCCATGGAAAGTCGGGACCAGAGGCCCAGCGCCTCCGCCAGTGCTCATGGTGGAGGTTGCGTTGCCAGCTCGACGTCCAAGAGTCCAGAGAAGGTGGGATGCGCGTGGTCAATCAATCCAACACACGCGAATGCGTCACTGCGGGACGAAAGGTTACTGTGCCTTGGCGGGAGCAATTGAGTGTGCTGGCGCAGTGGGATGGAGGAAGATGGGCGACCTAAAGATGCTCCAAAGTCAACAGGCGCTCGCTGAGGTAATCTTGTAAGCGCGATGGGGAGACAGGCCGAGTGGTGGGCTGGTTGGGTTGGATGCGGGCAGGCAGACGTACAGGAAGTGATGTTCCTCGGTGATCGTCGTGGAGCGTTGCGGCTCGCGGGAGTATGTTTGTGGTGGTGGGTTGGGCGGGCAGTCGCTAGCGCAGAGCAGCGGCGAACGACAACAACAACAACAGTGTTGTCAAGAGTTAGGTAGCGACGACCGCAGATCTGACTTCTGAGGGAGTCTTGTACCTGAGGCGGATGCAGAAGGTTAAGACAGACGCTCAAGGTTGATGGCGCACTGGAGATCAAAAGCTTCAGGCGAGGCGGAAGGTTCGGGCTGGGTGAAGTAAATTGCACACGCAGCGTCGGTAAGTTGGCGATGCGCGCAGGAGCAGTGCAGAGTCAGGCAGGCGCGGGAGTCGTAGTAATAACAGAGGAAGCCGCGGTGGGGTGCCTGGGCTGCTGTGCTGGGCCGCGGTCAGTGGCAGCGACGAGTGACTAGCTGCGCGGTAGGGGCAGAGGAGGAAGGTGCAGGTGGTGAATGGGCGATGGTGCAGCAGATGAAGTGTGGTGTGTGGCCTGGGCGGAGGAGTGACGGGCGGGCGTGCGAGAGTCGCCAACCGTGAAGGTAATGGGCTTGACGACAGTTCGACCCCACAGTTAACCTTATGAGCATAAGAACGACAGAGTTCACACGTACCAGGCTTGGGACGATAGAGTTGAGCAACGGCCGGGTTGGGTGGGATTGGCCCGTTCGGTCACTCGACGCAAGACGCACTTGCCAGAGAGAGGACGAAGAGGGACGGCGTTGCTGCTGCCGGGCTAGCACTCGTTTGGCCCACGGACTGAGATTGAAAAGCAGTAACGAGCACTCCGCCCTGCGATGCGGTATATGCACAGGAGGCAGCGGGCGGACGAGCAGCGCTGGGTCCTGGCCGCACTAGACATCATTGTGAGCGACGCTCTGGGCGCCCATGGCCGCGCGACGACTCACCAGTGTGGAGGCCGATCCAATAGCGCCGTGCAGGAAGCTGGAGAAGCGCAGCCAGGTGCGTGCGCCGTCGCTGGCCCACTAGCCGCGATAGAGGCCCAAGGCTAGTATCGTGTCGTTGGAGGTGTGCGTGGACGGTAGTACGAGCTCACCACGGGCATCGATGATGGATGGCATCAATCAAACACTCATCAATGCTCCACGCGGGCTGCTGCTGGGGGTCGTGTCGTGTCGTGTCGTGTTCTTCACGTCGTTCGCGCTGTCAACATCAATCATCCGTCGTGCGTTCGTGCCCCTTCGCCCACTGGCAGCACAGCGGGATTACATGTACACGACTGCATGTACTCGCGACCAGCACTCGGACAGGCAAATGCGCTGCACGGCACGCCGTCTGGGATGCGTGATCAAGGGAAACAGCCCAAGCTGGGAATAACGGGCAGCAGCACGCCAGCCCATCGCTGCAGCAATCCCGCACTCCAATGTCAGGCAGGCCCATAAGCAGACACCTGTCGTCCTCCCGGTCTATAGCCACACACCCTGCAGGTGCAGATCCGGAAGGCTCGAGCCGTCTTCAAGACTACGCATCCCAGCACCACGGAATTGCGCAGGACGCCGGCTCGAGCTCGGTTGGTCACCACCAATCACCCTGTCACGAGCACACATATGGATGCGATACAATATGGTCAACCGGCGGGGCTGGCAGCAGCAGCAGCAACGATGACAATGGAAGCCGTTGTGCTGGAGCTGGTTGCATCGTGGCGCTGTTCGTGATCTCCCTACGTGTGAAGTCTAACAGCAGCACAAGATCTGGGGTATGAGGTTGGACGCCTGCGCTGTGCTGTTTGACGGGCGCCACAGATGGGCGAGCAGAGTTGAATATGCACGCTTGCCGGCTCGCAGGGCGATCATTCGCGCTCCCCGTGTCGGACCTTTGTGTCCAACAAGGCCTGCCAGCCTCGATCCGACTTGGCCGGACGATCAACAAAGGCATCTCAAATAATTATCGACCCTGGCAGCGCCCTATCTGCCTGCCCTCGCTCTCTCCTCAGCATCGCCCTCTTACCGTACATATCCGTCTCCTGGCCGGATGCGCAGCTTATGGGCCAGGGATGGCACTGTGATGGCGACAGGATAGCCATTCAAAGGACGACCGGCTGCTTTCTCCTAGCGTGCCCGTTTCCGGCACCTGTTACAGGCAAGCGTGTCGAGGTGTTGCTGTGTGCGAGGCAAGCACAAACGACCGCACGGCGTGACTGGACCACGGGGCCCATCAGCAGCACCACCCATTTCGCTCGCTGCACGGCGGGGAGACTTCCGCTGCTGCTCCCATGTCATGGTCCAGCCAGCAAGCCACCGACCAGGTTTGGGCGAGGCGCCTCCTCCTCCAGCGGCCCCAGCCAGATTGGCTCACACTCTCAGCAGGATTGGCTCACTCCTCTCTGCAGTGTTTCTTGGACGGCGCGAACTCAAAGGCAGCTGCCGACAGGCGTTGTGGTAGCCTTGAGCATCTTCACAAACTCTCTTTGACGGCATCGTCTTCACCTCATCTCGCCCACGCAGCAGCGCACATGGCGGTCGCCAGAAGCACATGCAAAAGCGCAGCCCGCTCGCCGTCGCGTCTGCTCGGTCAGAAGCTGCATGATCCGCTGCGCGGCGATGCCTAGGCGCTCGCTTCAGGATCTGCAGATCGTGCATCGCAGTGCAGTGTGTGCAGCGCGGCAGATGCCATGCCAGCTACCAGGATTTCGAAGACGAGAAATCAATGGCGCCGCTGGCCCCCGGCGACGCGGTGAAGCCACCCCAATCTCAGCACCACCTCCCGCGACCTCACCAATGCTGGTTTCACCTCTTCGTCCCGCCCAATCACGCCGCCACATCCACCAGGCCTGTCAGTTGCTGCTGACTGCGAGCAGCAGCGCGGGGCTCGCTGGCCATGGCAGCTGGTGCGGTACTTTTCTGACTAGCTGCTGGTCGACGAGGGAGTGCCCGCTGCGCACACAGCTCTCGCGCCCTGCGCGCTGGCCGCCGGCGTGTTCAACGAGCCAATGGCCGTCGACCGGACACTGTGCGCAGCTTGCATTGGTTCGTCACGCCTCCCAAGCCCGACCGTCTAGTTGCATGTGAATCGACCACAGGCCGTGCCACCACCGTCAACAACGGAATCGCCCTGCTGAGCGCATCGTGATCGTGACGCGCACTGCTCCTCCACCGCTTACTATCTATCAACAAAGCAATCGGGTAATATCAGACGCACTCTGGATCCAACTGGCTGCTCATTTCCACGTTGGTCAAGGCATGGCCAGGTTCGGTTCGCCTGAACTGCATCTCAATTTTTAGCGTGCAGGTAGGGCTGCCTTCCAATTCCTCCTTCGCCACCCTGCCACTTACCACCAAGCAAGCAATTCACCATCAGCAGACAGAGACGATCTCTCGGTACTATTGCAGGCTGCAACAATCGCCTTGAGTCGCGCCTGCCCAAATGTCGCCCGCTGGCGCCGAACAGTTTCAAGAGACCCAAACGAGACCTGCGTTCACCATTCAGTCGTTGAAAGTCAAGGTCCCTGGACAGGTTGATGAGACTCATGTTACAACGCTCTGGACCGACTTTGTGGTACCTCACATAAGACACATGGTCCAAAGCCGATGCACGTAGGCGAAAATGTGCTGCAAGATCGCCTTTCACCAAGAAGTATTAGATCGTAAGACTACGAGTTCCATATTGTCCGCGCGACGTGTTACTACAAGCGAAACAACTGCTGAAAGACATCGCCAGCAAAGACTTCCATGGACTGGTCAAGACAGCCAGAGCTGCCGTCAATCCGCCGCACGATGATGTCTGCCGTCACATGCGGCTCAACTTTCGGCCACACAACGTAACGACATGCGAGTAATGGTCGATTGTGTGGATCGTTCGTTGGCTTCACCGCCTGTACTGGACTGCTGCAGTCAGTGGTTGACGTGTGGTCCTTTCGTTGTCCCATTCATGGGAAGTGTTCGAAACTCGAAGCCGGCCACCCTCAGCAATTTACCAATTCGGAACCGAGACTGACTTGCAAGATATCCTGCTCTCGACCCCGAGGGTGCATGATCCGTGCGATCTGAATGAGTTGATGGCGAGTGACGTCTATTCGCATCGACTGGCCAAACGACGATCGTAGAGACAGCACTTGTTTAGTGGCGCATTCTGGCCCTCCACAGTGGCAATCTCGCAGAATCGGTAACGCCTGCGACGTCAGTCGCTGAAGCTGTTTCATGTAGGACCCAGCTTCGCGGACAATCGGCTGGCAGTGGCATTCGAGAGCATACCCTCTTGGACCGTCCACGAACAAATGTATCGATCGTCTTCGGTCTCGCAGGGTCGTGGAAAGCCTTTCCATCATTGCGAGAGACTCATTGAACAAGAGCGCAAGGAACATGACAAAGCGCCGACCTTGAGCGTCGCCCCCGATATCTTCCACACCTGGAGGGATACCTGTTGAGGAGTTGCAGCCCCCTCGTAGTGGTTGGAGACCCTCCTGGGTTCATCAAGTCAAGGGTGCCAACGACTCGTGCACTTTCCTGCTAGGCTTCCTCGTTCACGGACCCTGCTTCTCCATGCCGAAAGAGTTCTCGTTAAGACTGGGTTTACCTGTTTACACGAGTCATGCCCATTGACTTTACAGACCTCTCCACGCTTTCAGACCTGGGCAACATGCGCTGCTTACAGGTCACTGCTAGAGATTGTGGAATTCTCCGGACTTCTCGCTAACGAAGGTGACTTCATCCCTCTTCAATAAGAAGAAGGAGCGGAAGAGTATCCACGAATGATCATCACGACGCTGCGGCCCTGGCATGTCCAACTCCTGGAACATCTATTTCGACCCTCCCTGTCAAGACAGTCCCGTCAAAGGTCGCTCGTTCACAGAAAAGGCCCATCAAGGATATGTGCTCACGTCGTCTCCAGACAACCTCCCTCCTTCGCTCTCCGCCATGCATGACCTTGCACACAACGGCGAGCGACTGATTGTGCCCGACCCTATGATCATTCGCCTGGCGGTCAGCGCATCACTGCACGAACACGAAGTGGCACGAATGTGTTGACGTCTGCACCTCGCAGCGTCAGCCATTTCTTTCTTCACATGTGAGGTTCGTCCAGAACAGAGTTTCATAGAACACGATGGATAGGCTCCATAGCCGAAATCTGCCAGCAGCCGCGTCGTGAACCCAAACCTTCCATCGAGCGCTAGCATTAACTACATTGGTGATAACCTGCCATTGGTCGAATTCGCGCTTCTTTGGCCTCTGTGATCGCCGTGCAGTTCGCGGCTAGAACCACAGTTGCGCAGACCGACGAAGACATTACTCTGCACGAAATCCACGGAACAACAACGATCTAGACCTCTCCACACGCAGCAGCTGACGTGCGGAATGAAGCGAGGTTGAGATCGTCGCTAATTCTTGCATCTGCATTCTGCAACACGCACACTCAACAACACGACAAGTGCACTTTTCATCACACGCCCTGGTCATCAAGCCATGGTCCACCAGAGACTTGACCGCGGTAGGAAGGTGATTTCCCAATGCAACGTAGCCGGGGGCGTCCACGATAGCTCATTCCAGGCAAGCCTGAGACAATTTCCTACGGGTGGCTTGGACAGCTCTCGGCTTGCTGGATGAGATGATGGCCTCCTCGTCACGGTGTGTTCTTCGACGGCCCCAGGTGTGGTGCGAACGAAACACGCGCTCGCCTCCGCTCTTGTGCAATGCAAACGCCTCGGCAGTGCTGCAAGTCAAGACTAGTCAGCAGCAGGAAGCGAGAAGGTAGATCCTTCGACCTGCGACATCCCGAAACCTTCCGTGCTCTTTGGCAGCAACGGTGCGCGTGGGAGGAATGGGAGGAATGGGGTGGAGGGTTTGACGCTAGCGATGGATGCGATACCGTGAAGCCGCTTCGGGCATCGCAGGCCTGGCCTCTTCCATCCCAGTAGCACATGCGTGGGCTCGAACAGGCAGCTGCCTCCAGGATGCGGCGAGGTCGAGGAACAGGAGAGAACATGGTGCCTGACGAGAGAACAAACGCTGCTCGCTGACTGATACGATATCCAGCTCGACAGACTGGACCTAGTAAGGTACCGTACCTCCTCAAGAGTATAACCAGCAGCCTTCTCGTACCTGCGGGTAAGGTCCGCGGCGAGTGGGATATCAGGGAAAAGCTCGTTCGTGGAGGTACTGTACAAGCAGGGCCACCTGCTGCTTCACACCGCACCACAGCTCGGGGAATATTAATGACACCTGGACTTATTACCAGACTGTCGGGTCCCACGACGTGGCGTCCAGGAGCTGCAGCGATATTGAGCAGGAAGGCTCGACTCTTGTCTTCCGGTCGTGACCGGTCACTGTTGAGGGATTGATGAGATTGCAGGTCGTGTTGACTTGGAGCCGGCTTGCAGAACTGTTGACAGCACACGAGTGCAAAACGAACACAGTCTATCAACGTCATGTCCTCTGTCTAGGCTGACATGACTCTGTGCGAAGACAACCCGCGTTGCCCGCAACACCACTGCTGGACGTCCCCTGGCTCTCACCAGCGTACACTGCCATATCGGTCAATAGCAGCTGGGATCCTCACATTTCTGCCGTCGAGAGACCGATCTTCGAGGCCTTGGGTCCATCCCCTCACGAATCGTTGTATCGGGCCGTGCACATTCACATGTGTCGTCCCTGGGACAGCGATCGATGTCGGTTCTTCCAGCGATTCCTGTCAATCGACGAGGCCAAACTGGCAACAACGCTCTAGCAGTCACTGAAAAGCTGCCCCATTGCAATTGAGACCACAGCAGAACGCGGACGAACGAACAAGCATTCCCAAGAGACTGCAAGACACGAGCACGTGTCAAATTGCCAGGATAGCAATGGCACCACCAAAGATCACGATCGAAGGCAAAAGAGACTGGCAATTGTCCGTGAACAACGCTAGCAGCGACGTCTCAACACGTCCGTTGCCTTTCCCCCTTCCCGAGCCTTAGGCTCGACATCCGTGTGATGCTGTGCGAACATGCGAAACCACGCATATTGATACCATTTCCACGAACACTACAAGGCTGAGACGATCAGAAACAATGGTTTCAGATCTCATCCGGCGCCAACACACACGGCAGAGTTCACAGTTCGAAATCTTGAGGTTAACCTTAGGACAACGCTCTGGCAGCGTAGGAACTTTGTCTCGGTAGGTTTGAAAGTCAACGGGCTTTTCTTTAGTGGTTCCTGAAGTTTCATCAGCCTTCAGTCCCTTCAAATTTGTATTTCGTATCTCGCGTATTCGCTATCTGTTGTTGGTGTTTCGAATGCGATGCACTCTGCAGAACGGACATCTGGAGTTCGTTTGACGATGCATCGTCTTGCCAGCAGATCGGGGGAAAACGTTACAAAGTTACTGGATCATCTTTTTCAGATCATATGTGCTCTGTCGTAACACAACGAAGGCATCGACTACTTCGGGTCAGCATTCAATCGTGTGAGAACAGGCAATCCTAGGACGCTACCTCTGCCTCTATACCGAACGTGCGACAACTACTCAACAAGCATCTCGTCATCTCACCATGAGTCCATGACTCCTATAGCCAAGCTCACGAACGACGGAAAACGGCCTGCATGACACACTCGCAGCAGAAAACGTTCCCGCTCAACATAAGTCCCTCGACTCATACAACGTACATCGCAACACCTCGACCCAGATCCTCGGGCCAATATGAAACACACAGCACACCGTTCAAGAATGAGCAACACACCTGAAGAAGGTCCCTGACACACATCACCAGGACCAAGAGTCAGGTGTCCTTACTCGTAAATCTCGTACCTGGCTGTTATGCTTGGCACGTGGGTGTTATTGCATACGTGACCCGGCCACTTGGAGACTCAAGAAGAGGGCACTGCATGACGCAGGATGGCGTGTTTCAGGAGTTGAGGCAGCAAAGGAGATGGGAGAAGGCCCGATGGAGGTCTGCAAGAGGTACGCGTGCTGTTTGTCTCTCAACGGTGTTGCATTGCATCGGCAGGACTACAGGATTGACAGCTGCCTATCAACTTCGATGCTGAACTAGCTTCAGCATCGAAAATACTCCGTCAGAGCCCTCCACGCCTACAGATCAAGACATTGACGGACTAAGAGAGCCGAAACAGAAGAGTGACACCCATCCATCACATCTGTGACATTGGCTTTGAGCAGAGCCGCGGACATGGTCGCTGTCGTCCAGGCACAGATGCTGAGAAGAGTAAGGAAGGGCATTGAACGAGTGACTTCGGCGAGGAAGCAAACAAAGACCACATCTAGAGATTTCAACCCCTCTATTAATGCAAGCATAGTCGAAAACTGCGAAGATAAGGATGCCAACCACCCATTGATTGGGAGTTGCTGTCGCGTACGAGCGACTCGACACCTTTGATGATACTCCATGCTCGAACGTCCCAATACCGTTCATTCCTGACCTCTAGTCCCAAGTCCTAGTCATTCACAGAACGCCGTTCCAAAGATGCCTTTAGTTCGCCGAATCACAAGCATTCGTTTCTGTCCTTCAATAAGGATACGTAAAGTTCTAGCCCACTTCGCCATCAACGACCGCCAATCGCTGACGGACCGTCTTAGCCTTCTTGCTCATGCCCTTTCGCTTCTTCAGAGGTGGACCACCCTCCATGGTCGACACAGGCGTCGCCGCGCCTGAAGGATCGTGCGATTGGCCGTCTTCGAATTTGCCCTCGCCTGGGAATACATAGTCAGTATCAACCTGCATACTCGGGCGTTCGAGGTCTGGCTCACCTTCATGGTACATGTCATCCATGCTCATCTCCTTCTTCTTGGCCACAGGAGCCTTGCGCTTCCGCTTGCCGCCAGCCTTCGCCTCTTCCTCCAGGACTTCGGCTTCGCGTCGCTCGATGGCTTCCACTTGATCGTCATCCGCAAGCCACATGGCCATTTCCTTGGTGCGGTTGTTCTCGCGGCTGCGGTTGTTAAAGTCGACGACGTTGCTGCTGCCGGCTTGGCCGGAGATGACGACACGCTGAACTTCTTCCTTCTGCAATGCTCGCTTTCGAATCCGTTCTTCGATTGTGCCGCGAGTGATGAGACGGTAGACAGTGACCTGCCTGGTCTGACCAAGACGATGGGCTCGGTCCATGGCTTGCGAATCGATGGTAGGGTTCCAGTCAGAATCGTAAAAGATGACCGTATCTGCGGACGTCAAGTTGATACCCAGTCCTCCGGCACGGGTGGAGAGCAGGAAGACGAAGATTTCCGGTGAGCTCTGGAAGGCGGCGACCGTGTCTCGACGGTCCTCGAGCTTCGTGGATCCATCAAGACGGCAGTACTTGTAGTTGCGGTAGGTCAAGTACTCCTCCATCAGATCGATCATGCGCGTCATCTGGAAGTAGAGCAAGACACGATGCCCGCCTTCCTTCAGTTGACGCAGAAGCTGGTCCAACTTGGCAAGCTTGCCAGAGTCTGTGACGAAACGACGCATACTGGGGACCTGGACCTTCGTGTAGCGCTGCTTCTGGGAAGATGGCTCAGGTAGGAGATTGGTGACGGGGTATCTGTTCAGTGGTAGCTTCGACTTCAGAAGCGCCTCCTCGGTTGGGATGTTCATGGGGTACAAGGCACGTCGCAGAGGCACGTTGAAGAACGTCGTCTCTTTCTCGATGAGGGCGGTGTTGCTTGGGCAGACAAGTTCGACTGGCGTTGACGCGGCTTTGGGGAGATAGCAGGCTTCGATGACGCTGTAGCCGGTGTTGTCCATAGCATTCTGAGAAATGTTCAGGAGCTTGTTCAGGTTGCCGTCAGCGGTTGCATCGGTCAAAGGCTTTCGTGCGTTGCGAGCGACGATATTCAGCATTGCATGGGCAGGAGTGAAGCCAGCGTTCTCTTTCTCCTCTTCATCGTCATCGTAGGCAACCTTGAGCTTGCCCAATTGATGTTCGTCTTTGGACAAAGCCGTGATTCGCTCGACGAGAGTCTGTCGTGCAGTGCGGATCGCGTCTCCTGTGGATTGATCGACAAAGCGAAGCCACGAAAAGCCGCTGTTGGTGCTGTTGCCAGACTTGCTCCTGCCTTGTGAAGACTGAATGTGCTTGCCATCCCAGATCGTCAGCTCGCTACGAAGCCACTTGTTCCGCCAGCCAGCGCTGGGATTGCTGGGACCGGCTACATCGAGTCGCCCCGGGTCCGAACCGAGCATGGCGGGTAGCCAGTACTCGATCAGGTTGCGAGCGCTGTACGAAACGTTGACGTTGTGGCCCTCACGCATGAAAGATGCGGTCTCGGCGAAGTAGGATGGGGCCAGAGGACTCCATGTATCAGCTCGTTCGAAGAGATCCGGGTGGTTACAGACTTTTCTGAACTGCATGACCAAGTTCATGAGATGTGCCGTATCCTGATCATCACCAGCAGCAGCCTTCTCGATGAGGTCCATGATGCTGATCTTGTTGCGCAGATTGGTGTAGTATGCTCGCTGTCTGTAGGTCAGATCGCAGAAAACATCTTCCTCGATCTTGTCACCGAGCTCCTTTTGAACATGCTTCTTGATACGACGTAACATGAACGGCTTCAAGATCATGTGCAGACGCCTAAGCTGGTCCTCGTTGAGCTTGGTATTGGACTGAGCGTGGTTCTCGATGTCCTTGGAGAACCACTCAGAGAACTCGTCGTGGCTGTCGAAGAGCGAGGGCATGATGAAATGCAGCAGCGCCCACAGCTCCTGCATATTGTTCTGAATGGGCGTGCCGGTCAGGAGCAGTCTATTTCGACAATGAAAACCAAGCAAAGACTTCCATCTAGACGACTGCGACGACTTGATGGCTTGGGCTTCGTCCAGAATCATGTATTGCCACTTGATTTTCTGGAAGTATGCGGTGTCTTGTACGACGAGCTGGTAAGAAGTGACCAGCACATGGAACGGACTGTCGCGAGTATATGTGATATGCTTGCGATCCCAGAACTTGCGCAGGACTTTACGATCCTTTGCAGACCCCCAATATGGCAGGACCTTGATGTCGGGCACGAACTTGGCGATTTCCTGTTGCCAGTTGTGCAGAGTACTGGCCGGAGCAATGACAAGAAACGGACCCCAAATGTCATGCATCTCAGCCAGATAGGCCATGACAGAGATGGACTGGACTGTCTTTCCAAGACCCATCTCATCGGCGAGGATGCCGTTGATACCCTGCTCGTATAAGTTGACCAGCCAGTTGAGACCTTTGAGCTGGTACTCCTTGAGCTGGCATGAGAGCATCTTCGGCTGAGCAACGTCCATACTTTGAAGCGATGTAGGATTCTGGAAGTTCATCTCGCCCTCATCGAAGTTAGCTTGTGCCGATGCCAAGTCCTGGCTGTCTTCATCCTCTCCTGACTTGTTGAATGCTCTGGCGCGATCTTGTGCTTCTTTGATGGCATTTTGTGCGTTGGCCATCGCAGCCTCCCGAAGAGCGGTCTCATCATCGGCATCGAAGTCCAAGTCCTCGAAGTTGGTGACCTTTTGCCCAAGGTTAGCGAGGCTATCGGGTAGGTCAACGGTATGCGTAGCGGAGGGGTCGTTGGTGGTAGTCTGCCCACTCGGTGTCACTCCATCTCCGTCCGTGCCATGCTTCTCGATCTCATCCGTCTTGACCTTCTTGCCAATGAAATGAGAGTATAGCTCGGTCTGTGAGATCAAGAAGTTGAGCTTCCTCTTTTGTCTGTTCGCTTCGCGTTCTGCTTCGGCCTTACGAGCCTTGTCGAGTTCTTGTTTCTCAGCGACCTTTCTGCCCTCACGCTCGTCACGCTCGTTGCGCTTCCAGAAGCCAAGCATCTCTCTCATGGCTCGCTTGGCGCGCGCTGCCACGTCCTTCGTACTCTTGTTCGTCCGTAGCTGCCATCGTCGGGCTTCTTTTGCGGCAAGCTGAGCGGTCTTGCGAGCATTGGACTGCTTCGTGTCAAGGCTGTTATTCTTGATGCGAGCCACCTTGGGGACCGCCTTTGCAATGTCACGGGTGATCTGCTCGTAGATTTGGTTATAGCCCTTGCTGTCAAACTTGGCCATTCCAGTAAGGCCAGCGGTTGGCTGCACATCGAACGTGGCAGGAGTGATCTCACTAAGAGGTTCAGAGTCTTCTCGCAGCTTTCGTTCTGCATATTGGGCCAATCTCTCTTCCTCCTTCGGGGCAATGAGTGGAAGATCTTGTCCTTGATCGATGTAAGCTTGCGCGAGACGAGCATTATCCTTCTCGGCTTGCTTCTGCTCTTTGCTCTTGCGGGCCCTACCCGCTCCGCCGCCACGACCGCCGCGTCCGCGTCCTCTACCGCTTGTGGTGAACTCAGGTGTGCCCTCCTCGTTGGGTAGACCGCTGTTGTTGGTGTAGAAGGAAGTCATGAGACCACCATCCAGATTGACTTCTCGCTCGCGTCTACCCAGAGCTGCTGAAGTATGAGGCGACTCATTGCGGAATTCTTTCGATGGCGTGATCCCTTGCAGACGACTCTGAGTATCTCTAATCTTCTTGTCGTAGCGCTGGATGTCACGCTCGATGCGCGCCTTCTCATCCTCATCCTGAACATTAGCCAGTGTCTGCAGCGCCTCATCGCGCTTCTGCTGTTCGTCTGCGATGGCTTTCTCCCGTCGCCTCTTACGCTGTTGATCCTTCTTACGCTCCTTGTCTTCCTCGATCTCTTTCTGCCGCACTTCCTCAGCTACCTCATGCTCATGCTGATCAATGAACATGGTCTTCTCGGTCTCTGCTGCGTTGGCGAAATGGTCGTGATACTTTTGCATCAAGTTGTAGCGCCTTCGCTTGCGCAACATGGTTTCCTGAACCTCCTTCTCGAGGGCACGCTTAGTGGTTCTCTGTTCGAATTCCTTCCTCGGAACTTCGATACCTGGCATATCAGCTTCCACGTCAGACAAGTCGCGGGCTTCGATCTCTTTGTATGCAGCCTCTGTGTCTCGTACAGTCAGACTGGGAGGTCCAGTCTGCGGCGGTAGGGCAGGTATAGGAGCGGGGCGGGAGGGAGTATCAACAGGCCGCTGGGGAGCAATGTATGGCGGTGCTTCGTCTTTGATCCGTGGTGGCTGTGACCCGCTGTGTGGTCTGCTTGATTTCCTGCCGGAACTCTTCGCAGAAACTTGAGGCGGCGGAGGGGGAGGCGCTTCAGCGACTGGAGGTGGTGCCGGTGGTGGAGCTGGCGCTACTGCTGGCGCTGGGGCTGCAGGCTTCAGTTCCTCGCTCTTCACCGCTACCGGTGCTGGCGGTGGCTCCCTTGTGTCATCCGATAGCAGATTCATCATTGACATGGGATTCGTGGAACGCTGGGGTGGAGGAGCGCCAGAAGCAGATTCGGTGCTGGCCGTATGGGAGTGATGACCGTTGCTTCGAACTGGATCATACGCACCCGGCGACCTCGCATCTACGGAAGGTGGCGGCGCGGGATGAGCATGTGATGCGATGGGCGGTGATGATTGACTCGGGTGTCGACTCATGACCGGGCGTTGTTCGACGTGATGGCCGTTGGCATATGGAGGAGCTGGTGGATGTTGCTCATAGGCGCTACGATTCTGCACCGGCGATCGTGGCTGGTATGGGGTATTGTTCATGCTGACATCGCGCGTACCTGCTCGTTCCTCCTTTGTGGGATCATAGTAGCTCGAGGCTGGGCGTGTGGCCGAGGGCGATGGAGGTACACTCCTGTACGGAGGGAGACTGTTCTGATACGAATTCGAGCGCTCGCGGGAGGTGTAGGTATGTGCGTGTGCCTGTGACGGGCTCTGGCTGGGAGGGCGCTCCATGTTTGCTGCCGCTGCCCAACCGAGTCTGTTGTACTGGTGATCCTGTTCTTTTACCGCGCCATTTATCTGATGTCAGTGCCAATGGCTTGAATTTAGAGGCAGCGACGGTCGTGATTGTACGATCGCGGCGCGAAAGGTCTGTCGGTTGATGTCGTCTCTCGGCTGTTCTTAGCTGACGGCGCTGGTGTGGTGACAGTCTCGCGCTTTGTCTATTAGCCCCTTCGGCGATGTGGTGGACGCGGTGTCGTGATGATGGTTTGGGGTGCGGCGAAGGCGATGGGCATGGAGATGAACAGGTGGCGATGATGATGAAGAGCGATGGTGAATGACGGGCGTGTCGCCGCAGTCAGGAGTTGGCAAAGACAGAAAGCTTGAACCGGTCCCGGACTAGGAGGATGGCTGCCATCCAGAATCGCGACCAGCTGCTGTTCCTCAAACCGCTACGCGATCCAATATCTACGCGGCGTTTAACTCGGAGGGGCGGGTGAAATAAACAGGGTGGTGGTTTGGGCTGTTGGTGTGATTGTTTCTATTGAGTACGATTACATTGTCCACGTGAGATGCATCGCGACCGCAGCCAGCTTGGCCTTGTAAGGTGCGACTCCCATCGCATCGGCTTCTTTCAGATCTTGAGTGTGGAGTGGGCTTCGTCGGATGACGTGAGTCTGTGATTGGTCCAAGTCAGCGTTCACCAACGGCACCTCCAATCGCGACGAGTATTGGAGTGAATGCAGGGGCCGATGATCCATATACTCGATGTTTGCTTGCTGCTGTCCTCAACTTCGTTGGCGATGGTCTAATTGAGTATCTGCGTCGGCATCTTGAGAGGAGCGATTCTGGTGTGCCACGACCTTTGCCGCTTAGTACTCCGCGCTAGCATCTGAAAGTCTCGAGGATCTGCCTTTGGGAATTTTGAGAGAACTCCATTCTTTGCCAAACCGCCACTACAACACCATGGCGGCAGTCTACAAGTCAGTCAGCAAGCAGCCAAATGGCAAGGCGAAAAGCGACGAATCCGAGCCCAAGCCCAGAAATCGCCAGCGAGTCCTCATCCTAACCTCGCGAGGCGTAACCTACAGGTAATGCCCTTCTTCTCACAATCGTTAGACACTATATTAACCCGAAGATCAGACACCGACATCTCCTTGGCGACCTTCACTCCCTTCTTCCTCACTCGCGCAAAGACGCCAAACTCGACACAAAAACGCAATTACACCAGCTGAACGAACTCGCCGACCTCTACAACTGCAACAATGTCATGTTCTTCGAAGCGCGCAAAGGCAAGGACCTTTACATTTGGCTATCGAAACCTCCCAATGGACCTACTGTGAAGATGCACTGTCAGAACGTACACACCATGGAGGAGCTCAACTTTCCTGGCAACTGTCTGAAAGGATCAAGACCGATTCTCAGCTTCGACGCGAGTTTTGAAAAGCAGGCGCATACGAGGGTGATAAAGGAGTTGTTAACGCACACATTCGGAGTCCCGCAAACGAGTCGCAAAACGAAGCCTTTCGTCGACCATGTCATGGGATTCACACTGGCGGATGGCAAGATCTGGATAAGATGCTATCAGATTCAAGAGACGGAGGCCTCAAAGAAGAAGGAAGGCGAGGAGGACAAGGATGCAAAGGCGAAGGTGGTATCTAAGACAAGTAAAGGCGAGACCCAGGTGTCGCTGTCGGAGATTGGGCCTCGATTGGTGCTCACACCCATCGTGATGCTGGAGGGCAGCTTTGGCGGGCCAGTCATCTATGAGAACAAGGAGTTCGTTTCGCCGAACCAGATTAGAAGTGACTTGAGGAAGGCAAAGGCAGGGAGGTATAATCGTCGTGCGGAGGCGACGGTTGAGAGGAAGGCAAGACAGAGGGATCTGGGTCTGAGGACCGGTGAAGGTACGAGAGAGGTCGATGAGCTGGATGAGCGGGTTCTCTTTGCTTGAAGCACGATGGCTTTCCCGGCTCAATCGCACTCCTTCCATGTGCGTGATAGTGATCTTAGCGCGGCGCTGGGGAACGAAAATGGACATCATGACACTCTGCCCTCACATCCTCTCCTATCCGATTGTCCTTGCTTGTATATTTCACGGCGAAGAGACGACTGACAAGCGGCTCGAAAGTGGTGAGAGAAACCTGTGTTGTGATCACGATAGTCATGTCTTTTCAATGCATTCGTCACATTACATGGGTGTGAAGAAGAAGGGGGCCGTTCTTACGACCTTGATTTCCCCATATTGACGCCATCGCCCTATGAGCGAGCCATTGCGGCACCGAAACCGATGTCTCTCGCGCCTCCAGGTGGTCCGTTTTCTTTCATGCATGTCCCACGCCTAATCGCAACCCAAAAGCCAGCTCTCGCAGACCTCTCGCTCATTCCAACTTCCTGCACTCATATCGCGCTGGGGTAGAGCATGATGCGAACCATGGCGCCGAAGGACTTGGATGGCAGGTTGTGTCGGAACTGTGCTCTCACGAGGCCCGAGTTGCCTGTTACAAGACTTGTTAGCCATCGTCTTCCTTCCTGACCCTCACAGATCTCAGTCGATCTTATGGGTATCCCATACCATGTGTCCGCGTAACCTTGCCCCAAATGACCCGAATCTTGGTGCCTCTAATCTCCTTCTTGCCACGGTAGACGTATGCGATGCGCTTGCCCAGGTAGAAAGATGCGGCCTTGGGGTCGTCGACGCCCTCGATCTTAATGAGCGACGTGCCCGGGTTGGTGACGTGCTTGGAGCGCTGGTACGAAAGGTGCTTGCCCCTGTGGAAAGTGACATGTTAGTATGGTATAATTTCATCGGCTGTGTCGATTCGCGGAATGGGAATTTGCTTGACGGCCGGTTTGGAGCGCAACGTACTTCACGTATAGGCGGTGTCCTTGCTGTCCCTCAGGCATTGTGGTGGTGTTTGTCGGGCGAGATGTTGGGTGGTTGGTCTGGCTGATGTCGTCGCTATCGCGGGCTCCAGTTGAGAATTGCAGGTGGACGTCGTGGGCGCCAAGCTGGCCTTACCCTGTTCGGAGTAGCTCCGGATAGCCCCGCTGGCAAGCACGATCAACGCCTGGTGTGTCGCTCTGGACGAACTCCCAACCACAACCTACATACATCTCTCTTCCGACAACGCTAACTCTCCATGAGATGAAATTGCGGCCATGTAGTGCACACAATGGTCTTGATTCTGCATGGTCGAAACTTGCTATCAGGCCTAGTCTGGCCGTGCAGACGCCAATGAGACCGCCAGCCATCGCATATCACAAAACTCTTGACCACGAAGACAATACCGCAGGTCACCGATCAAAACTTCAGAGAGACTGTCATGGAGATTTGTGAACGAGTTGATGAGTCAGACCGAGTGCCTCGCTATTTCGTGCCTCGTCGCTCACCGAGTCTTGATTAGAAAACTTTCGTTCGGCTGCTCTGCGGATTGTTCGGTGCAGTTTACACCATGGCGTCTTCGCTCATTAATCGAGCACTACCACCGTCGCCGTCCAAGTTTGAAGTGCAGGTCTTGTTTGAGCTGGGAAAGTGCTACTCTCATCCTCCGCAGCTCTTGCAATGGCTGCAATAGGCAGTGGAACCTGTACTGTGAGGTCCTAGTATAGCAATGGTATGGATACCCGATCTCGGTCTTATATCCGGCGTCCGGCCCCAGCTCGCGGTATATGACTTGACGTTTGGCTTTCAAGACTCGGAAGGAATCAACAGGATTGTCAAGTAGACGTGTCGCTCCGGAGTCGCTCGGACTATATGCACGTGGCAGAGTTGGTGAAGACGACTACATAACCTATGCGATGATAGCGAAGTGAATGGCGGGCGGATGTGAACGGCACATGGTCTGGATAAATGCTGCCGCTACGCTCGTGTCTCGCGGCGGAACTTTACTTACGTTGCGCTTAGAAAGCACATGGTCTAAGAGTGAACAATCACAGGTGTAAAAAGCTCACCTGAGTCTAACGGCCTCGAAATCTCTTCCTTCCGCGACTGCCATTGACGCTTTGCTCCGACATTGCCACCGCGAACCACCAGACGGCGATTGAACTGGCCTGATTTCCAATAGAGAGAGAGGCGGCATCGAAACATTCGGACCCTGGCACACTACTGCGTCACTTCGGGTGCCCCGCCAAACTGCAGCGAGCTCTTTCCTCCCTACCACTCAACAAATTCTACATCCACCTCTTCGCCCTCGTCACGCTGTTCATCGCCTACACCCTTCTCGCACGACCATCACCTACTCCTCCATCACACGACGTCAAGATGGCCAACACGGTTATCCACCCCGAGGTCGAGGCCAACGCAGGGTAAGCATCACAATTGCGGTGAACTTTTTGTTGTTGCGGCGGCGGGCGGCAGAGCAGGCAGAGCAGAGCAGGCGGACATGGATGGATATGGTTTTGCGGTCGTTGGCGGTTGCTGTACTGACTCTAGATCACGATTTCGTTCCTTCCTGTCATTGTTATTGTTTCGTACACCGCATCGCGATCTGCTGCTGTCCGTCTCGAGGGCCAATGCTGACACGCGGGCTCCTGCAGCACGATCGAGCTCAAGGACAACACTGTCGTCGTCGTCCTCGGCGCGTCTGGCGATCTCGCCAAGAAGAAGACCTTTCCTGCCCTCTTCGGCCTCTACAGAAATGGCTTCCTCCCCAAGGATGTCAAGATCGTCGGTTACGCACGCACCAAGATGGACCACCCGGAATACCTGAAGAGGGTCAAGTCACACATCAAGACCCCAACGAAAGAGCTGGAGCAGCAGCTCGATGATTTCTGCAAATTCACATCATACGTCGCCGGCCAGTACGACAAGGACGAGAGCTTCCAGGAGCTTGAGAAGCACCTGCAGGGCTTAGAGAAGGGACAGAAGGAGACGAACCGTGTATTCTACATGGCACTGCCCCCATCAGTTTTCATCCCAGTCTCTGAGCACCTTAAGAAGAACAACTACCCCAAGTCAGGCATCGCACGCATTATCATCGAGAAGCCATTCGGCAAGGACCTGGCTTCGTCGCGCGAGCTCGACCAGGCGCTGCGGCCAAACTGGAACGAGGAGGAGATTTTCCGTATCGACCACTACCTTGGCAAGGAGATGGTCAAGAACATACTCATTCTGCGATTCGGTAACGAGTTCTTCGGTGCCACCTGGAACCGCAACCACATCGACAACGTCCAGATCACCTTCAAGGAGCCATTCGGAACCGAGGGACGTGGTGGCTACTTCGACGAGTTCGGCATCGTCCGCGACGTGATGCAGAACCACTTGCTGCAAATCCTGACCCTGCTCGCCATGGAGCGCCCCATCTCGTTCAGCGCCGAGGACATTCGTAACGAGAAGGTCCGCGTGCTGCGCGGCATGCCAGCGATCGAGCCCAAGAACGTGATCATTGGGCAGTATGAGAAGTCGCTGGACGGAAGCAAGCCCGGCTACAAGGAGGACGAAACAGTGCCAAAGGAGTCTCGATGCCCTACTTTCGCCTCCATGGTCGCATACATCAAGAACGAGCGCTGGGACGGTGTGCCATTCATCCTCAAGGCCGGCAAGGCTCTCAACGAGCAGAAGACGGAGGTGCGCATTCAATTCAAGGATGTCACTTCGGGCATCTTCAAGGACATCCCACGTAACGAGCTGGTTATCCGAGTGCAGCCAAACGAGAGCATCTACATCAAGATGAACTCCAAGCTGCCCGGCTTGAGCATGCAGACCGTTGTCACCGAACTCGACCTCACCTACCGTCGCCGATTCTCAGACCTCAAGATCCCAGAGGCCTACGAGAGCTTGATCCTCGACTCGCTCAAGGGCGACCACTCCAACTTCGTTCGTGACGATGAGCTCGACGCCTCGTGGCGCATCTTCACCCCACTCCTCCACTACCTCGACGACAACAAGGAGATTATCCCTATGGGCTACCCATACGGTGAGTTTGGACAAACCTATCCTAATGATCTTGAGACTAATTGTGTGACAGGTTCCCGCGGTCCGGCAGTCCTCGACGACTTCACATCTTCATACGGCTACAAGTTCGCTGACGCAGCAGGGTATCAATGGCCACAGCACCAGATTGAGCCCAACAAGTTGTAAATCGAATTAGCCGGCTGATGTCTTTGAGTTTTCTAGACCTGACTTCGAGCGCTTAATGCACTGGTGTGAGGACAAGGGCGACTAGTGCTACCTCTGACACAGCAGCAGACACACGACTGAGAAGAGATCTAGACGGCGTGCAGGAAACTCTGGGAAGGGCTGTTTCTTTCTCGACGATGACTGTGCATGCGATGATCCAGAAACCACAAACTAGATGCGATGCCCAGAAGGGTTGGTAAATAGACGAGAGCCTTGGGTTGCAAATGAGAAAAGCCCATTGACATGTTTGAAGCTCAAACCGCATGTATGTTTCACTGATTGTCATGTGTTGCGCAAGCCTAGCGTGGACCCAGCGAGCTGGAGAAGGAGCGCAACCTCCCGCCATCTCGGCCAACTGACCTAGACGCGCGAGTACTCGACTATCACCACCACCAACACTGACGCTCGAGGACAGTTGCACTTGTTGCGGAATTTTAACAATCCTCTCGAGCTCTTCCACCTACTGCGAACTTCATATCACTCACACCAACGCGCGTTCGGCGAATTCACCCATGCAAACGGCCCACGCGTGGCAGGAGCCAGGCCAATGCTTACCTGACACCTTGCAACGAACGTCGCTGATGAGGAGCTTTCCTCTGCCTCTACACGTTTGACACATCGAATCGCGATCCGCCGACCATGACGACGGCGACAGGCACCACATCATGGACGGGCCAACCTCGAATCAAGGGCAATTCCGAATTCATGCGCATGTTCCTCCTCACCCTCAGCTTGATCGGCCTACAGTTCTGCTGGGGAACTGAGCAGACATATGCGACGCCGTACCTCCTCAAACTCGGTCTCAGCAAGGGAAAAATGTCGTTGGTGTGGATTGCGGGACCTCTGTCGGGGCTGATCATGCAGCCGATCATAGGCATGATCTCGGACAAGAGCAGTAGCAAGTATGGAAGACGGAGACCATTCATGGTTGGTGGAACAGTGGCGGTGGCTGTCTGTTTGCTCATACTGGGCTGGGCGGAGGACATCGTGGCGTCGTTTGTTGAAGAGGGTGAGAGCGTAGGTTGGACACTGAATAGGGTTGGGGACAACGCTGATATGGATACAGAGGAGACATGCTACGGTCATGCTGGCAGTTGTGGATATCTACGTGCTGGACTTCGTGATCAACGTTGGTACGAGGCACCCTCAGGAAAACTAGACGCCTGATATTGACAAAGTCACAGCTCAAGCCACGTGCAGAGCGCTGGTGGTTGACGCTCTGCCGGTACAACAGCAGCAGCTTGGTGCAGCATGGGGTAAGTCTGGCCCAAACAACTATGGATATATTTGAGTGGAAAGTCGTTAAGTTCTGAAGTCGCTAGGATGATTGGCATTGGTCATATGCTCGTCTTTGGCTTTGGCGCCCTTGACTTGAACGCCGTCCTACCGAGTGCTCTTTTCGGCGACACGCAATTCAAGAAGGTGTGCTCTATAGCGGCCATGGTCATGGTGGCCACTCAATTCACCACATGCTGGGCTGTCACTGAACGGGTGCTGGTCTCCGACGGGAGTAAAGTCACTGGAACGGATCAGAGCCTGTGGTCTACTGTCAAGCAGATCTACGAAAGGGCAATTTACCTGCCGGAACGTATACAAGCGATCTGCTCGATCCAGTTTTGGTCGTGGATTGGTTGGTTTCCTATGATGGTGAGCTTGATATCTCTGCAACTCAGGAGGTCGTGGCTGACGGGTCTGCAGTTTTACGGCAGCACTTGGGTCGGCGAGATATACCTGCGAAACGCAGCGCCAAACATCTCCGCAGATGCGCTGACGGAGGTGGGTCGCGTTGGCAGTACAGGACTCATCATCCACAGCACGGTTGGCTTCACAACTGCGATCGTCCTCCCGTGGCTGGTGACGAGCCCTGGAGATGAGGAACAACCAGGTTATACACCTCGCCCACCAGAAAGTCTAAAGTCTGTCGTTAACATTGCGAAAGGGACCAAGAAGCCTTCCCTTCTCAATGTCTGGACGGCTGGGTGTGCCATGTTCGCCGCATTTATGATATGGGCACCAGTCGTGCAATCAGTGGGCTTTGCGATCTTCTTGATGGCGATCACTGGCGTTCCATCTGCGATCGCAGGTCTTTCCGTGGGCACTTTCATCGGTGTAGAGGTTCAGAAGCTGGGCTCTTATCTGCCAGTCACACACACGCGCAACGCGTCCAACCACCGCTTTTCAGAGGACATTGAGTTGGACAGTGCGGCTACGCCAACCACACTTCACGTCCGCCATTCATCCGCGGATTCTGTTGGAACATCCTCGACCGGCGAATTGAGCGGGATATATCTGGGAATCCTCAACATCTACACCACGTTGCCACAGTTCGTCGGCACGGCCATTAGCTGGGTGGTGTTTTCAATCCTAGAGCCGGGCAAGAGTCCAGAACTCGCGCAAGATGCACATCCAGACGAGTATCATTCGACTGATGGGCTCAGCGGCATCGGCGTTTGCTTGTTCATCGGCGCGTTGTGTTCTATCGTAGCGGCGAGGGCGACTAGACGGTTGAAAGAAGATAGATGAGCTGTAGCAAGCGTTGCGAAAAGCTGCCGTGCCTTACCGCGCTCCGTTCTCATTACATGGACATGATCCTCACGCGACATTGTTGCTGGCACTTGATGAAGCCATCAGGACACTAGACATGCTCTAGTCGATGCGGTCGTGTCAGATTCTGGAATTTCTCGTGCTCGCGCTGCTCGTTCCGCGGCCCCGCCCAGCCCGGTGAGATGTTTTGCATGTTGGTCGTGTCGTATGTGAGATGGCCAGGAGTGTCTGGGCGTCTGACAGGCGTACCTGAAGGACAAGGTGCGTGGGATCGCGGGTTCTGCAGCTCTGCAAACTGCAGCTCTGGATGCGTGTGCGGTGATGAAGGTGATGAAACAGACGAATTATTCACCCCCGACATTCTTGTGCCATTGAAGATAGGTTCATCAAGCCCGGCCCCGAAATTCATGCAATTGCCAGAACTAGCGCTGTCTATCAATTTTACTTCTGCGATCCTTCCTTTCTTCGAAGTCAAAGCAAGCTCAGGACGATGTAATCTTGGAATCGCGCACAACGTGCAGCCGTTGGGGCTAGATGGACGAGCTAGTATCGGCGCCACCTCGCCACTCATGTTCGCGAGATGGATTCATGTCAAACTGTTTTGCAGCGTCAGATGCGATGGAGAGAGATGGCTACAAGAGCAGGAGAGACTGGATGGCGGGTGGCAGCAGGCGGTCTGTATCAAGGAGTCTCGCCAAGACTGGATCATAAACATTAAACTGAACTTGACGTCTTGTGATCTACCGGGAATGATAGTGTGATGGTCTGGAGAAAAGAGCTGACTCAGGGACAGTTGATGCTCATGCGAGCAGGCCAGCAGAGTAGAGCGAAGCAGCGGGAAGCGAGAGAAGCGAGAACGTGAAGGAACGAAAGGCATGCTGCGCGTTTAAGTTATACATATCCCAATGCAGGCAAAAGAAGTACGCGTCCTCGACCAATACGAAGCTTTTTCTCACTGGCCAGCTGCAAGAGATGTATTCTTGGAGCTCCAGTCCTCTTTCGACCCCTACAAGCATGTCTTCGTGGGATGCATTGGGTGAGCTTTCGCCACAATCTGCAGAGCCCATCCGGTCCATCGCGTTCCCGAAACCAGGAATAGGTGGCGAGGAAGTATCAAAAGATCAAAAGCCGTTCTGCCGTTGCGGGCCTGACAGAAGTGTTCGCCGGAGGTATTTCCACCAGACGTTTCATCAAACTCTACAATTTGTTCAACGCAGAACAAATTCGACTTCAGCCTGATGTACAGGTCTTCGGCTGTTCCTCAATGAATAGGCGCCATGTGATGCTATAGGGAGGCCTTGTCCAAGACGATCACTATTTATCAATGCTCGCTTCGAGCAGTCGTGCGACGTGAATGCTCCTCGGACTTCGTCATGGCGGAACACAATCGTGTAGAACCCCAGCTTCGAAGAGTCGAAACATCGAGTTGGATTGGCAGTGAGTGAAGCGCCGTGGGAACGGTCGTGCTGCGAGCGTATAACGGTCTTCTTGAATGCGTCCTGCAAGGCTTTGTTCATGTCGGTTGGAATGCGCTCCGAAAGAGCGCCACGACTTTGGGGAATGAAGCTGGCTTATCCAGGGCTGCAGATCCTGACGTGATGCGCCCAGGAACCTTGTAGGCGGGCCGTATGGCAGTGGTGGCTTGACTGATGAGTGGGCAGTGGAGGTGCTGCATTGCTGGCGGAGGTGTTAGTCCTCTGTCTGCTTCCTAACCACACCACTTACTGCTTTCTTCTGTTGCATATTCCAAGCCGCGAGGTATACGCGAGACAGCGCCTTTCCTACCACCGCTCGCCCCTCAGGCTGCCCTCCTCCAACCAACCCCCGCCATAGCCAGGCGCTGTCCGATTCCTGTTATGCTTCCCACACTTCCATTATAGCCTTTAGCGACCCGTGTCATTGGCCTTTGTACCTCTCACCCGCCTGGCTTCTACAGATACCTGACAACCTGGAAAAGCTATATCAAATGTGCTAAGCTTTCCCTTCCGCCAATCTCCGCCCGCGCCTTTACTCCACGCCAGACCGGGGCCCAGGTATGTCTGCCCCGAGCGGCAACAATGAGAACTCATTTGGCAGGCGCAGGAGCCGGTTCGGTCTTCCTGCGCTCAAGCTACCTTCGACACATGACTTGCTCGCGGAGAGCTCTCACAGCGCCAAACAGCACAAGACCTTGACGAAGAAGCACAAGCACGTCCGATCACCTAGCCTCCAGACGAACCTCGATCACCCGGATGTTCCTCGCGAAGACCATACGAAGACGAGACCGCTGTCAGATCAGCCCACCGCCAAACCCCATGCCAGGAGACCATCGCTCAGCATGAAAGCCGTCAAGCGGCCGCCCTCAGTCTTCGAGTCGTTGAAAAATAGTGTAAGAGCGAGCAGCGAGGAATTGATGGGCAACGGATACGGCAACGGAGAACCATTATCCTCAACATCTTCCAAGGCCCCCTCGCTGAGCTTTGAGAATGCGGTGGAGGGCGCGAGTTACCCCAGGTCTGTCCTGCTGCATGGCGAGGTTCAGACCAGCGCTGGCATGTTTCGCAAGAAGAAGGAGTATCTTGTTCTCACGGAGGCTCACATCATTCGCTACAAGTCGCAGGCTAAGGCAGCCGAGACCTTCAAATCGATACCGCATCCGGTCGGCCGAAGCCCTACTATAAGACATGGATCGATGCCCTCGATTGGGTCTCAGAGCGACTTGCAGACACTGTCAGATTCATCAGGCGACAAAGATGGGCGGGTACCTCTTCGTCAAGTGGTTGCGCTTCAAAAGCTGGACGATGGCAAGCCATACTTCGCGCTGGATGTAGCGTATCTGGATGAAGAATCTGGCCAAGCATCGTCGATGACCTTGCAATTCAACAACCCAGAAGATCGAGATGTCTGGTTGAAGCGCGTTCGTAGTGCTGTGTACGATTATAGGTCGCGACAACAGTCACACATATCATCCTTCAATTTGGAGAATGCTGCTCGAATCGTGGAACGGGACAACGACTACGATCCATACAACTGTGCCATCTTCAAGGTTGTACAGCGGCAACCTGCGCTCAAGGCTGGGAGCAGGTCATCTACCGACGATCTGACGAAGGTAGCTTCGACAGTCTGCTTCCTCGTTGTGGGGGTACATAAAGTACATCTGATACAACTCGTCAAGCCCGTCGTCCGAAGCTCCAGTCCCTCTCTCTCAGCCAATCACTCACAGTCATCACATGGCATCCTCACGCTCACCGCGATCAAAGTGAGCAGCTTGGACGACACACTCGAACTCACCTTTCGACAACCCTTGCAAAAGCCCAGAACACTGCATCTTGCATCATCTGCGTCACATGAGATCGCGGCGCGGTTGCACTACGCGGAGAACTTCTTGCGTCCAGAATGCGGGCACCGCTTGTTTCGTTTCACTGCTCCTGTGGATGTTGAGGACCTCCTGCCACCACCTGCCGCCTCTGATGCTGAAGAACATAGCTGTTTGGATCGTACATTGAGCGCATATTGCGTGGCATATGGGGTCAATCCCACGAACGTGCGATACACGATCAACTACAACTGCGAAGATGCCCCTAGATTCGAGCTTCTGGCTCCTGGCGATCCACGAAGGCCGAATTATGGACCTCTTGAGCTGCTGGCCATCATGCGCGCGTTGCGCTATAACGAGAGCTTCGGCAGCTTGTCGTTCGCAAGCATACCACTGGACAGCCTCAATGGATTACACGACAACTACGGGCAGGAGCTCGTATGTTCAAAGACCAAGCGAGGTACGCCAATACGGCTGTCGACTGCTGAACTTAGCCGTTCCTCACTTCTGGTGCAAGAGATTCGAGCGCTAGCGGCAACGAGCAAACGACTACGCCGAATGGACTTCTCAGGGAGCATTACATCGCGGCATACGACACCAGAACCAACTGACGATGAGCCTTCACGGGTGAAAGACATCGGTTGCGGCATCGTGGAAGCGCTTTTCCCGCTTTGCAAGCACCAGACGACGAATGTTGACTGGATTTACCTGAACAATATCGATCTCAGCGACACGGATCTGGACTATCTGGTGGGTGCTGCGGTGGACAAGTCGTGTCATTTCCGTGCAGTTGAGCTGAACAGATGTGGACTCAACGATCGAAGTCTGGGTCTCATCCTCGATGCCTTACGTGCCCAGGAGAACACCTTGGAATCTCTAGAAATCGCAGGTAATGCAGCACGACTCAATCCCGGCGCTTTTGACAGCCAGCTCGGCATGTTTGGTTTCATCAGAAAGCTAAATCTCTCCAACGTCTCGAGAACGTCTGGCTCGGAGTCCTTCATACAAGCAGAAACCCTTCTCATTTGGAGGTTACAGGAGCTACGGCTGAGCGGTACTACCCTGAACCC
Organism: Zasmidium angulare; assembly: GCA_002786045.1. Classification (NCBI taxonomy): domain Eukaryota; kingdom Fungi; phylum Ascomycota; class Dothideomycetes; order Mycosphaerellales; family Mycosphaerellaceae; genus Zasmidium; species Zasmidium angulare. Next base: position 1,286,034 of record NHNX01000002.1, read on the forward strand.
AACGACTGTTGATGCGATCTCGACGTATCTTGCTCATCCGCAGTCGAACAGCCTGCACGAGCTATATGTCGATAACACGTATCTTTCCGGAAGCGATGTAGCAACATTGCTACACAGTCTGGCGTGGGACAGGAAAGAGCCGCGCAATATGCATCTTGACATCAGTCAGTGCCTTCTGAGCAAGGGGTTGGAGCAGGTCACCGATGCGGTTACGAGTGGCTGCACGCCTACGCACTTGAGTATGCGGGCTATCGAGTATCGCGAGGAGCCGCAATTCAGAAAGATCATCACAGCGCTGACTGCGAACAAGACGCTGCAGTTCGTCGATATGTCACAGACTGCATTGCCTGGCGATGCAAGCGAAGACACCTGTCGTGCTTTAAGCAAGCTGTTGGCTGACAATGATACCTTGAGGGAGCTCGATCTTTCAGGCGACGACTCAAGATTAGCGACATCGAAGTTCGGCCCTGGAATCAACGAGGCGCTTACTGGGTTGAAGCACAACAAAACCATGCAGATCTTTCGGGTCGAGAAGCAAAAGCTTGGGTTCCAAGGTGCGAGTACACTGGCGGAGGTGTTGCGAGAGAACAAATCGTTGTTGGAGCTGCATTGTGACAACAACGACATTCCGCTACACGGCCTGACCGACCTTGTCAACTCGCTTGTTGACAACACCACGCTCGTTTTCTTGCCTCCAATGAATGACGGCCGAGCTGCAGCTTTCAAGTCTGCTGAAGCTACGATGAAGGTCATGGCGGATCTCGAATCGCCGACGTCGCCGACACATTCCAAGTCGGGCTCCTTCAGCTCAGCCAGCGTCATGCGTCGTGGGTTTGCCAACGTCAAGAAGACGGCTCAGAGAACGACTTCGGCATACACACCTTCTTCCCAAGCTCTATCATCACACAGCAGTCGATCAGCGTCGTCTCCACACCATCGGAACAATTCGCCTTTGTCACTATCGCTACCTCCCATAAAAGCGAAACAGCACAGCCCCACGCCATCGATGAGCAGCACGCCGCCGTCTGGCTTTACTGTGCAAGACATACAGACGACACACCTCTTGCTCACCGAGCAATGGGACCGCCAGTGCAACCGACTCGAGCAGTACCTCAACCGCAATTGGTGTCTTCTCCACGACGTGCCCTGCAATCTTGAGATCGAGGATGAGCACGCACAGCGCCCAAGTTCGGTTGGGTCAATAGGCAAGATGCTTGAACAGGTCAAGTACGACACAACTCCTAGAGCCGAGCGAGACCATTACTTCGACTCACCACAGGACATGGACGTACCTGATCTTCCAACACATCCACCTTTGCAACCTACTACCACCGTTGATAGCGAGAAGCGTTCCATGAGCTTCAAGCATTTCATCCTCGAGAGTGGACCACAGACACCTGGCGACGAATATGACATCGAGGGCAACATGAGACAAATGCGCCTCGATGGCAACTTCGACGAACCTCGTACGCCGACGCAGGCTGCTTTCACGACGGCTTGATCCTTATCTTCGGTTCATCACTGTACACTTTTCTTTTTGAAGTTGAACATTGCAGCATTCTTGGAGTCTCAGCGATCGTGTGCTTTTCCTTGCACACATGTTTCGATTGATTTGGATGGGGAAGGGCATGGCGCGACAGTGCATCGAAACCTATGCATGCGATGTAGATATGCGCCTGACGAGAAAAAGCAAGCATTTGGGACCGGCGTTTCGAGGAGGATCCGCGTCATCGTGATCAGTCAAGAGAGAGCGTTTCTGCTCTCCCGAACCCTACAGCGGAAGATCGAATAGCGTTCGCACGTGTTAGATCTGCGAACCGAGATACAGAGCAGAGCGGGTGGGACATGTCGATGGGCGCATTGACTTCGTGGGACGTGTATATTTAGCTGCGTCGTTTGATGGGATCTGGAAATGTCTTTCGTTGTCTGATTTTTACTACACAGCGATGGCGTTTGGATCATATCAGGTTGTGTCGAGTAGATGAGTGTAATGACATGTTATGTATAGCTGCAGGTGGAGGCTCTGTTGTGTGTGGATGGCGGGCGACGTCTACTTGAAGGTAGGTTGAGGTGAGTCTTGGCGTTCACATGTTAGCTTGACTTGCTACTGGCGCTAGAGATCTCCCAATGCTTTGGACCCCTGCCACTATTTCAGCTCTCCGCTGGAGATGCCATACTACTGCACAACCACAACCATGACCTCGGCCTCGTCATGGCGATCAAGGTCTGCGCCGCCACTGCACCCGCCTCTTACGCAAAGATCTCAAGGGCCACGAGCAACAGTGCGAGCACTCGAACGTCAGGAAGCAACTCTATCGCACTGAGGACTTGCTCCAAGCGATCTTCTACAAGTTTCGAGACCTGGCAATCGGCAGCTCGATACCATATCGCTGTACAGTGTGATTGACTCGTTGTTCGCTGTCGATGTTGTACTGGGCACTTTGAGACCCGCCTATTGCGTGTATGACTGATTCAAGTCGTGGTATGAACCATTCGGTATGCCGCCACCTGGACAAACGTGCACTTGCGAGAATGTTAAAGTCCAAATTCGAGACTCTTCTAAAAGGAGGCCTGACAAAGATTATGGAACAGGAAGCAATCACCAAATCAGCCTTATATGAAACGATACATCACACGACTTCCTTACTGGATCTGGAGCTACACCTGCAGAATGCCGGACGTCTTCTGCTCCATCTGCGACAGGCCAGCAGCTCGTCCGGTCCTCATTTGCTGCCAATGCCCAGAGACACCAACTTACTATTGCGATGTAAGATGTCGCGACAAGGACAAACAACCTCATCAACTTATTTGCAACGATCCTGTACGCAAAGACATCTACCGCGCAGGCGACCTGCTACAGGAGATCTTCTACACCTTTCGTGAGGCAGCGTTCGCGATCAACGTTGATCGCGTGGAGACGGGCGGCGATGTTCTACATGTCCATGGAAATGCAGAGCAAGACCTCTTGTATCAATTCCCAGACCACATGGTCGAACACAGCGATAGGAAGAAGCTTCTTTCATTGATGTCCTGCGGAGATAGCCTTGCGTACACATATGAGTTGAGCAGTCGTCTGCTGAATAGTAAGCCCTCGGCGGTCGAGAGTCTCCAATTGGGCAATCCACTGATACGTATCATAGGCATTACGAATACGGTCGAAGAGACGCTCTACCACGAGTTGCGCGCTCCATCTAGCACCGTTCAGCATATATATGACGGCACCATCAACGAGAGGAAATACTTACACAGCACCCTCACCGTCGAAGCAACCAATGGAGAAGCGTATGTGATCGACTTGGCAGGGGCGCAGAACAACCAGTTCGAGGCAGTGCTTCCCTTTGAGGTGTACGCTCGCCGCGAAGCCACTGCTATCGTCAAGATGCGTCCATATGGCCACCACTTGTTTCGTGTCGACAGAATCCGCCAAGGCAAACATCAGCTCCCGACAAGCTGCAACCCTCGCTTGCGTTGTATCATGGGTGAGGTTCATCAGAGATTGCTGGCTGCTGTGAGCGCTTGGGAAGTACAGAATCATCTGCAGTTCGAACATCTTCTCAGCCAGCACCTCCAAAGGTACACAACTTGCAAAGATTTGCTCTCGACGAAGATCCGGCAGGACTTGAACCACTTTGTGGCAGACTGGGAGAGGAAAGGCCGCCCTCTGGAGTCATGGGATAAAATCAATGGAGGCTTTGGTAAGCTAAAGTTTTTGGATGAGACGAAGGGTAACATAATCCCTCCTGAAAGGCATGGCTCTCGCGCGATGAGGCTCTATTGGGCGACGTGCGAGCGACGGAACTATGCTACGTAGAAGTAGTCAGAATGGTGGCTAAATGCCAAGTTTGCATGAATAATTGATTGCTGGAGACGCTATGTCACCAGTTTGAGTGAGCTCCAAGTGAGGCTTGGCATTCACATGCTAGCGTCGTTTTCCATTTTGGCGTCGGATCTTACCTGAGCACGTGCCATGCCGCTCGAACTTTCTCCCGCACTTTCCGAATTTGCTCAGCTTTAAACGCTGTTTGCTCTGTGCAAGAGATACACGCCCGAAACAACGCACGTTGTCGCCAAACTCCGACATCATCATGCAGTTCACCGAAGCCTGCTGCGTCTGCTTCGGACCAGCGCCACGACCGACACTCATTTGTCAATGCGACCCTGCCTTGACTGTGACTGCCAACGTCTACTGCTCGACCAAGTGCCGGGACCAGGACCGCCCAACTCACCAAAACCGCTGCGAAGGTAGTACTCGACAAGTTGTGTATCGCGCCGGCGACTTGGCGCGTGAGCTCTTCTACGTAATGAGCGAAGTTGCCTTCGATTTGAAGCTCAAGAAGGTGGAGAGACACGAGCAGGAGTTGCGTGTGTACCTAGGCGACTACAACCTGGGCCCGGGCCCGCCATACGATTTCAGTCGAACCGGTGGTCCTCTGTTCCGCTATCCCGACCACCTCGTATCGGATCCTGACGACAAGGCACGATTGCTGACCATGCAATCCTGCACGGAAGCCGTTGCGTTCATGTGCGATCTGGTCCAGCATCTGCTTAAAGGTAAACCGTCACTGAGGATTGCAGTGGACGACGATTCATGCTGACGCGGAGCCTAGGTGTTGCCACCACAATTGAGGAAGCCGAATTCTCCTCTGGTATCCGTGGCAGTCGAAGCACGGTTTTCTATCTCTCTGATGGCGTCAGATACGATGGCGGCTCATCTCACAGTGTGTTCACGGTCGATGCCATAGACGGACAGTCCTACGTCTTCGACATCGCCGGAGCCCAAAATGGCCAATTCGAAGCGGTGGTGCCTCTCGATGCCTTCGTCGATCGCGAAATGGCGATCATGAGCAAGCTACGACCTCTCGGCCGATCGTTCGAGATCTATAACTGTCAAGCACATGGAAAATGGCCAACAGAAGAGAGTGTTGACATTCGCGGCCATCAAATCAAAACGATCGTCGTTGTGCAGATGAACGCGATCGTTCAAGAGTGGGAGAAGAGCAATAAGAGCCTCCGACTCATCTTACAGCGCACCGAACCATGGCAGTACGAATACTACAAGGCATCGCTACTCGCCAAGGTCAACAAGGACTTGAGAGCATTCGTGGCAAAGTGGGAGGACAATGGCAAGATGCTGAAGCCGGTGACGTCTCGTGTAATAGGCCCATACTTGAATAGTATGGACCAGTGCACTGTCGTTCCCGAGGGCAATGGCTCTCGTGCGTATCAGAAGTTGATAGAGCACAAGAAGATTCTGCCAGAGCCGCCGCTACGTCAAGTGCAGTTCAGAACTGAAGAGGTCGGAGCTGGAGAGCCCGGAGTCGAGGACGGCAAATCGAAGTCCAAGGAGTTACGACGGAAGCCAGAGCCAAAGACGAAGAAGGGTGCGATGCCAGCCTCGACCCGGGACGAAAAGATGGTTGAGTTGGTGAAATACTTCAACTTGACGGGATAAAGGTGCTGCGATCAGCTGACGACTCTGAAGCCAAGCTGGAGGTTATGGGGCACAAGAGTCGGAGAGTACATTCAGCTGAGATCACGCGCATTCGAAAGTATGTACAAGGACTGTGAAGTCAGCTGGGATAGCAGAATAAGGAGTAGGCATTGTACGTACATTGCGTAGCGTAGTGAACAGACCTACACATGTCTCAATGTTCAGTTTCTGCTTTCGTCACTCGCTAAGCGGACACAATGTTATTACTGACCGCTGACACTGTTGTTCGTTGGAACACAGGTTCATTCAGTGGATTGGCTGTATTCAGAGGAGTTTCCGTTGGTTCCAGGCGCCGCGGAGGCTAACTTAGAAACCTGTGAGCCTATAGTAGTTGTCTGAGAAGAAGGAGATCTAGTCAGCTGTAATTTGGGCCTTGAGTTTGACGGCGGAGACACCACTGGGCTGGCGGGCTAATTCGATAGCGGTATCAAAAGTCTTGGCGCTCACATGAAAATGGACAATGGCTCGATGCATGACACAAATGGTGAGCAAGCTCACCCTTGCGCTCGTAATCTATAATGTACCGTATGTAGATTTGGGAGACTGATGGTCTGCTTTTGAGGTGATATTGCGTTTCGAGAAGAGCCTTTCGATGCCTGCAGGCAAACCATCAGCATTCACTCAAAAGCTCGGACCACTCTCCTCTTAGCTTGGGTTGACCACGCCAGGCAGTACCAAGACTTGCCTTTTGTGTACTTTCCAGTCGCTGGGATCTTCAACAAATACCTTCAACCTCGTGTGCAGACTAACTTCAAGCAACATGGCCGGCCTAACATGCACAGTCTGCCACAAGGCAATCCCACTCCCAGCGCTCATTTGCGCCATTCGCACCGATACACCCACATACTATTGCGACACGAAATGCCGCACCATCGGTCACACGCGTGAAGTCATCTACCGCGCCGGTGCCCTGCTCCAGGGGGTCTTCTACGCTGTTCGTGAAGCAGGTTTCCGCATGAAGATCGAGCGAGTCGAGAAGGTTGCCGGCAAGCTACATTTGCATGAAGGCAGATACACTGATAGAGAAGGTGACGGGCCGCTATACCGCTTTCCAGACCACTTGATCGCGGAAAAGGAGGACAAGGAGAAGGCGCTTGCTCTGAACGGTTGCAGTGATGCGCTTGTGTGTACTCTCGAGCTGGCCCAGGAGTTGTTGTATGGTGTGTATTCGAGTTGTTGAGATTTTGGCGGACCGTCAGCTAACGGGCACATAGATATAAGCGATACCATCGAGGAGGCCCACTTCTATGGCTTCGAGAACGGACTGACTGTCACGAAATTTGACTCGCAGGGTGCCGCCGCCGTCTTGCCAACTGCCCATAGCGTCCTCATCATCGAGACTAAGAGCCATCTAGGCGGCGATGCTTACGTCTTTGACCTCGCAGGTGCACAACATGGCCAACTGGAGGCTGTGGTCCCTTTCGACGACTTTGCGACTGAAGAATGCCAGGTCCTCTGCCAGATCCACCCACATGGGCAAGTCGCTAACGACTGCAGGCGCCAACTAGAAGAATCACAGGCCCATGACGAGGGCATGGACTTCCGCAACCGCATTCTCCAGGTCGATTCCGAGATCCACAGATGGCTGCTCGCGACAAAGAGGAAATGGGTGGCTGACCACAACATCGGTCTTCGAGAGCTGGTGCGCAGTCCCTCGGAGGCGTTCAGCGAGGGCAGGAAGTCACTGCTTGATGAGGTCAGCGCCGCTATGAAGAAGTACGTTGAAACGTGGGAGAAGAACGGTCGCCCTTTCAAGGCCTCCAAGCCTCTCACCGACACCACAGCCAAGGCCGCGTCCGTCGTGGCCGATTGCACAGTGGAAGTCCAAGGCGCTGGCTCGCGGGCCTATCAGAGGTTCCAAGCAGACAAGAAAAAGATGCGAGATCTGGCTTGGAGTGCTATGAGAGACTCCACGTACTCTTCTGGCACAACGCATTAGTTGCATTGAATCGTGCCTCATTCCCAGACCAGGCCTGGGTATGTACAAGGGTAGTCAGCAACGCGAAGTCCCAAGTTTGAAGGAGCCGGGCACAAGAAGGAAGGGAAAGCACGCTAACGCACGTGGAACAAGCTAAAAGAATAGACGAAGCTCAATCCATTCTCTGGTCTGCTTAACGACTCCAGATCCTATGCCTGCTCTCCTGTGGTATCCAACGCTATAATGCCGCTAGTAGATTGATGATCAAAACGAGGAAACAATAATATGCCGAGGCCATGCCCAACGACGGACTTTGCCAAGCCGATGAAAGCGAAGCAAGGAGAGTGACCCCTACCGCCAGCGTGGGAATCACTCTCAATCGCTTAGATCGGGATTCGCAACATACAGCCGAACGTTGCTCATCGTCATGGTTCGGTCGTCGACGCTGCCTCTTCGTTTCAGATCTTCGGCGGTTGATCCGCGTTGAGCTTTCTCTTCGGCTGTAGGCCCGAGCGGTTTGGGCAGACCGCCAATGCTTCCGAATTTCTCCTCGTCACCAGCCTCGTACTCTTGTCCGAAGTAGTTGTCTTGCTCTTGCTGATTCGGCATCGGCGTCTCTTCTTCCCTCAGTTCGCCCATACTGTCGACTGGGCTGTGTGCTGGTGGGGTCGAGCCGTTGCTGTAACCGTGGTTCAGACTTGAGGCCTGATAGCTGTGGCCCCTTCGTCCGCTGCCCAAGCTACTTCTTCCACTACCATTCCTGGCATGATGTCGAGCTCCAGTCTCCTCATCACTATCGTTGCCGTCATCGACTTCGGAAGCACTCAGCCTCATAGGCACACCAGCCCCACTGATGACTGTGGCGTTGTATGCGCTCGCCTTGGGAGCACCATGATGTCTGATCTTGCTTCTTACTCCTCCGACGACGCCTGAACTGCTAGTACTCGTCCGTATCGACGCATAGCTGTGTCCTCCTGCAACTTCTGCTGCTGCCCGCATCTTTGCTTGCCGTTGCGCCGCCAAGATTCGAGGGTCTTCGTGTTGTGCTCTGTCACACCAGACAGTTCCCTTTTGCTTCCGCATCAAGGCTACGTAGGATGTGGGCGAGACGGAGGAGTTGCTCCGTGACGAAGTCGAGCGTCTGACTCCGCTGGTAGTGCTATAGCCGGAGTTTGTAGGGACCCGTTGGATGGGCGCATTGGTGTTGGTCGAGGAGGTAGAGGAGGTAGCATTGGAGAGTGTCCGGCGTGTTTGCTGACCGGGAAACGGCGGCTGTTGCTGCTGTTGCTGTTGCTGCTGTGTCATGCTGTACGCGGGCGAGACGTTGCTCGGCGGTAGGGTGGTATCGTTGAAGGGGATCGCGTTTGACGAGTTTGTACGTGTGCGGCCGTGCAATCGCTCTTGCTGGCCATATTGCGCGGGCGGCTGCTTGTTGGTTTGCATTGTGAAGTTACCAGGTGCGGGAGCAGGCTGGGGTCGGCCTGGCACCGGTTTCCGCGCCGGAGGTGCATTCATGACCAGTGTGGACATGGTTTACGGTGTGAAGGTGTGTGCGTTGTACGTTGTGGGTGCGTGCCTGTGTTTCGCGCGTGAACAATGGCACTGCGGGGCTGGCGAGGAGGATCGCTGGCGGCTGGGGAGGAATCGCACGTTTCTTCGAGGCAGCTCGGTGAGGGCGTCGAGAGGACTGTATACAGAACAGCTGGTGGGTGGTCGAGCCGGGGTCAGGGCGGGCCTGCATGCATCGACTATGCAGCAGCTGCAGGATGCCGTGCGAATGAGGCGCCCAGGCGAGATTGTCGTGGAGGAGATGTGGGCGTAGATTGCGCACTGCAGATAACAATATGGCGATCGCAGTGCCGCGAGATAGACCGCAGTGGGCAGAGATGAGGGAAGCAGCAGCGCAGCGAAGGCCGAGATAATGTCGGTCGTGCGTGCGCTCCACTATATTACGGATGCTCTTATGCAAGGATGGCGAGAGGCTTGTACCGAACTGTTGCTGCTTCTATGAATTCTGCTGACAAGACCGTTAGCTCATGCTCACGCCCGGCCACCGTCTGTTTCTGCGCGCTGCCAGCACTGCCGTGCCTGATTAGTCGCAGAGTAGCGCCGACGAGGTGCTGGGAAGGAGGTAGAGGTATTGCGAGGACGCTCTTGTTGCGTATGGTGATGGCGGCCAAGACGCGGCCTATCAGCGAAGCACTTGGAACACTCACCTCAACCCGCTCCAGCTCGAATTGGGCCTGACGACGAAAGCCAGCCAGACGCCTCCAAAGTATCGCGGTGCTCGCCGGAATAGCTAGGCCCAACAATCCCACCGCGTTCGACCGATGGCCAGCGACGTATTCGTGTGAAGGAGTTCGATAGTGAGACGTGGTCGACCATCAAAGTGTCGAGAAAGTTGCAAGTGCAGTATTATACCTTGCAGCTGGCAGCTCATCTGCAAGACGAATCACACCGTCCTGCAACGTTCGTGCCTATATCCGTGCTGCTAATACTGTAGCCACGCTACGTGCGGAGACGAACAAGATCGGGGCCAACGTCATGCGTGATGGTCGGGATGCAGACACAATACGAGACACTCGCCGTCGCCTCCCAATGAGAGCGCGTTGCACCTCAGATGCCACGGACTCGTGGATTGGCCTGCGGGATGCGTGCCGCCGCTGAAACGTGGGAGTCCCGATGCTGTTCGTCATCTGGTGGGGACCGTCAGACGGCGCTGCTTGCTGCAGAGATGGAGCGAACTCTGTCCCAGATCGTCTGCGGCTCTGCGACTTCCTATCGTCGATGGCCCTCGCAGCTTGGATGTACGTATACTCCATGATCCTGCACAATCCTCAACGACTCTGACCACGTTCTCGACCTCGACGAGCTTCCAGCAGCTAGCTCTCCATGCACGCTCCGTCGACAGCTGTGGTTGAAGCTACTGCATCCTCAAGACGCATAGGCAATTGAGTTCGCTAGATTTGAGCTGTGAGTTCGTGCTTGGAAGGCTGAGCCGGCAACCGAGTCTCAAGCCGCCACTGTATTCGGCCGCAACCTGGCCCCAAACAGATATCTCTCGCCGAAACAAGAGCTCGCCTCGCTTGCCTGTCCTACCCACCATCTTCTCTGGGAGCATACCTTTCGGCACTCTGCAGTATCTTGCATATTTGGTCTAACAAAAGACTTCATCTGGCATCTTCAGAAAGATCTCATGACGTGGTGTCTTCACAATCCAGGGTCTCTCTTTAGGGGGTGCAGATGGCGAGGAAACGGCTGCTATTTGGAGATCTCGCATTCGGAGGTGTGGATGCAACCTCTTCCTTCCACTCCCGAGCCGGCTTCTGGCACCGTTGCACGAGCCGGTCGCCGCTGTTACGAGGTGTCAGCCAAGAGTGGTACGGTACCTTTTCTATATTCTTCTTTCCGTGACCTGCTGTCCCAGAAACCGTTTTAAGCTCTTCTGTCAAGCCGAGTGGTCGGTACAGTACACAGCATAGCCATCGCCGTGTACAGAACACTGCATCATGCCCGCTATAGGGGATGTGAAGCATTTTTGACCAGTCTCCACAGCAATTGCCACGCGGCTCAGCGATCGCTTTTAGCACAACTTGGGCTGTTTCAAGCCGGAGATGCCGATCGAGCCATTTTCGTGGACTCCTGGAAGAAGGACGAAGAATTTGCAGAAAGACACGACGCTTCAAGGTTGTCTCGATGTTCGGAAGCTCTCATGAAACAAGAGCGCTGTGATCACGTTCTGCGAAGATGCTCCACAACGAGGGCAGCGACGTTCGGACGACCTTCACGAGCATCAGGATTACGCCGATACACGCCATGCTAGCGAGTACAACACACTCATCGTTGACCACAGCTTCAGTGACTATTGGGATAGCTGGCAACGTAGGTGTTTAGAAGTTGCAGAAAGTACGACCAAGTATTGCTTGACGAGAAGGAGGAAGACTCACTAGATCATGGATCAACATCTCGAGCCCTTCGAACAGCACCAACACATCGAGAGAAAACCTAGGCTTGGTTTGCACGCTTCGAGTCGACTTGGAATATCTCGGCGGCTGGCACTTGTCTAGCATTCCAGCCACTCCAACAGCCTGCTCTTGGGCCGTGATACCGCTTGCGATGCCGAGCGCCAGGCTCGCAACTTTCGGACTCAGACGGGCCCGTGGAGCATTTCTTGCGCTTATTACTCTGCTTCACGTACACCAGCTGCGATGCTCGGAACGTCTACCGTCCACAGCTGTGGGGCAGCTGAAAGGCACGAACGACCCTTGGCCGTCGTTTATGCGTCTAACTTCGAAGGATCGGATGACAGTAGGTCTTCATTCACATGGGTATAGACATTTCCCAGATCTGGGATTGACGTGAGACAATGAACACTCAGCTGAGCTCACCTACTATTCAAAAGCCGAAGGCGACCCTTTTGACTTTGTCTAATCTTTCTTTCGATCGCTCAACGACTGAAGTTCGTGTCTAGCCACTGGCCAAATCTAGCTACATTTGAGAGCTCAAAGATTCGAACCAAAATCAACAACTGAACAACAACAAGCAACAATGGGAAGCATGGAGGCTCCAAAGTTTACGATACCTCCAGCCTATAGCTCAGACTTGAAAATCGTCGAGCCAAAAGACACACGATCCGATCAAGAGATCATCGAGTCGCTCAGCCAAAATGTGCCCGTCACATCAGAGAAAAACATCTGGGCGTTCTGGGATAAAGGTATCAAGAAGATGCCAGGATGGTGCCAACGCAATGTCTGCGACTGGGTACGCCTCAACAGCAACGGAAGCAACCCTTGGACTGTTCGCGTAGTCGATGCCAATCCAGAGTCGCCAAACTACGCCTTAAAGTTCGCAGATGGCAATATGCTTCCTCAATCGTTCGTTGATGGCAAGATGCAAGGGCCGTATGTTGGACCGCATTCAGCGGACTTTCTACGAGGAGCGTTGCTGTACTCGCATGGTGGTGTCTTCATGGATGTGGGCAATATTCCGTTCAGGCGACTAGATTATGTTGGGTGGAATGAGTTGGAGGATCCTGCTTCACCCTATCAGATCTGCGTGCCCATAAGTGAGTGGCTACTTTCATGGACACGACTGAACATTGCTAACGACTGCTTCCTCTGTAGTGTACGGTCAAACGATAGCGAACCATTTCACAATGGCAAGAAAGAAAAACCCGTTCATCAAGCGCTGGCACGATCTCTTCGTATCCTTCTGGCAAGGCCGAAAAGACCACAAGGGCATCATGGAAAACCCTCTCCTTGGATTCGCCGCACATCTGGACTTCAGCGATAGTCGCGCATCGAATTTCCACTGGGAGTTCAAGGTCGAGCCCTCGGAAGTGTTCGAGTATATCAGCCAAGTACTCGCCTGGTTGCGTCTAACAATGCTCGAGGACGCAGGCGACGGTTTTAGCTGCACAGACTACTGGCAGAACAACATATTGGTCTTTGACGTTTTGCAGGAGTGCTGGGGAGCAGAGGCTACCATCGGCTTCAACGGCGAGAAGTTCTACAGACTTCTCTCTACCAGGATGGATGCCGACCCGAAATCGGAAGATCACCAGGAGGCGGAGAAGCTCGTGTGGAGGTTGTTGACCAAATCGAGTCTGCAGAAGATCACGCACGGCAAGCACCTTACGAAAGACAAGCACTTGGGGGTTCTGTGGGATGAGAACGACGGCATGGACATCGAGCCTGGGACGTTTGCCGAGCTGTTGAGGTATGGAGCAACGCATTTCGAGCAGACGAGAGAGGACATTGTGAAGATGGAGGCGAAGAAGCCGGCCGAGACGATGAAGAAGGGAGTGTTTGAGCCGTAAGTTAAACTTCGACAGATTTAAGCTACACTGCCGTGCTTGGGCTAGATGGAATAGAAGGAAGTGAAGACCTCGCGCAGCGTGCGCTGGCTCTTTCCCATCTGCACATTTGCAACTGCTCCTTCACCAATATCAGGCAAGTCTGCGCCCGAGCACCGCTGCTCGTACATCATCAACCAAGCGGCCCCTTATCCTTCCGTTGCTATGGTGGAGTCGGGCTCAGCGACGCCCTCTGCAACGTAGAAACTCTTGTAGTCCTTGCTCCGCGAAGGAGTGCATCTGCAGCCATCGCAGTGGCATATAGCCAGGCGCTTGACGAATGCCATGTAGAATCCAGGTATAGCGTCGAAGTCTAGGAAGTCCGATCCGCAGTAACATTCGGTCCGGTAATCATCCACAGCCTCTCGAATGAAAAATTCTCGCAATGGACCATCAGGAACCACTTCGAATGCAAGTCTAGCGCCCTCGACACTGACTCTGCTCACCTCAACAAGGTCGATGAGCTTCTTCATCACCATGTTCTGGAGTTTGGGCATCAGGTAAGCATCCGCAAAGGACCATAAGTGTACGAGAGATATCTGAAACTTGTTCGAGAGAGTCCTCCGGTCATCGTCGACGTCGTACGCATCATAGTCGATGTAGGCTTCAGCGAAGTCAGGTATTTCGAGCTTGGTAATGTAGTAGAGGAAAAGCTGAAATGTTTGCTCGTCACAACCAGGGAGTCGAAGTGTTTTGGAAGATGACTCCACAAATTCGCCGTCTAGCGCCCTGCGGAAGTAGTCGGAGGCGCTGCACAGCAGCGCTTTGGAGACCGAGAAGCTTTGATCGCTGTCCTCGAGGACGATCGTGACTAGCTGGTCTTGGACAAACGACCTGGATTGTTAGTACGGGTGGAGCATGCCACAGCAGCAAGGTGAGACTCACTTGTTGTGTCGCGTGACTCTCTCCATCGTATGATCTGGCTTTTGTTGAAGTTGAAGAAGCTAGGATCCAAAAGCGCCAGCGGGATTTGTCGTCAAGATATAGTCGCGGCGAATTTGTCAAGAGTCAGACATTTCAAACAGGCGCGAGACGCCACATGCCACCTTACGTATCGACTCACCTTAGCCGCAGTCAGATGCAAGCACATATGTAGGTAGTCTTAGACAGTTTTGACCAAGGATTCCAAGACCAGGGCAGTCTTTCATGGCAATTCTGAGACAACAGGCGATTCTTCCCAAGCTATCGAACACGAACCAGCTCTATTCAGCAACCAAGTACCTTCTGCGATCGGTCAAGAATGTGGGGTTGCAGAATTCGATTCCTTCATGACACTCGCAGCCGCTCCGACGACAGTGCTCAATCGACAGCAACATGGCGGTCATGAACCCTGGCACTGCACCTATTGCAGCCAACTCATCATTATCGTAACTGCGCTGTCTCCAGTAATGTACCACCTCCTTTGCACACAAAGCCTTCAGTCCATCCCCAGTGGTCCTCTCGTATGCAATGCGAACGGCTGCTGGCTGTATCCTCTCGTTCGCGATCACGTCGCATAGTGGATCAATAACGTCGTTCTGTAGCTTTGGAAGCAGAAATGTCTCACCAAACACCCACAGCTTGATAAGCGTGGTCTGAGTGTCGATGGCGGAGGCCTTGACGAGGTCGCTGTCGTGTCCGTGCTCGGATTTCAGATCGGCACGGGCTTTGGCAAAATCTGGGAGTCCTCTGTTGCAAAGCCAGTAAAGGAAGACGTATAAGGTGGGAGTGTCGCACCCTGGCAGTCGAAGAGTGCGTTGTTGGCCCTCGAGCCAATGACCATCTAGGGCTTTTCTGAAATAGGCAGATGCTTGGAGCAGAAGAGCTTGTTGCACTTTGAAGACCTCGTCGGAATTTTCCAGCTGTATCGTCACCATGGGATCGGTCTGTAACAATCTGTGGAGAGGTTAGATAGCTTGTCATGGCGATGAAGCACGGTGTTGAGAAAATGTGCTCACTTGGCGAATCGTGTGGCTTCGTCCATTACGATGAGCGTGGGCTTTCGCTTTGCTTTGCCTTGCTTTGTAGTGAAAGTGCGATGTCAATGCAAATTTGGTCTGTACTGGCGTGGCGATATGTTGAAGTTGAGGGAGGCAGAGGAAATGGGATTGAAAGGAATCTCACACAGGAACCACCGCCGTCCTACTTTCTTCTGGCAGGCATGGCCATTAAGTGAAGTTACGACAGAGGCAAGCGAGCAGCAGGCATATCCCAAGGGAGCAGTCTCCTTCCGCAATAGTAGCATATTCCCAGCCTCAGCACCGTAGTCGGGGTTGCGCTGCTGCCGACCGCTGAAAATATACAAGTCGGTGGAAAGAATTCAGGAGGAAGAGGTGAGGTTGAGAAGTCACGAACGCCCGCCATCAATTCCGCCTAAACTTGATTAAAGTTCTTGATGTCCTCATCCACGGGTGTTCGGACCGCCGCCCTTCGGCCATTGATCCCCATTTACTGCCCAGTGCTTAGAAACATGACTCTGCTTCAATATATCAGCAGCAGTCGTCTTACAATGCTCCCAGAATGCTCGGTCGCAGGGCATTCAAAGCTGGCTCATCTGGAACCCGCCCCTTCTCAACACACACCGCAGCCATGGCACGACTAAGAATTGGATACATTCCTGGTGCGACAGCTGTGGTAGCAAGGTGAGGCACGGAGCTAATACGATATATCAGAGCACTTCAGCACTCCTCTCGCCTTCGCCCACAAGCACTTCGGCCTCGATGCCGATCTGATACCCTTCCCCACCGGCACCGGAGCGCTTGCTGGCGCACTGAAGAATCAAGACCCAAAGGAGGGCATCTCAGTCGCTATAGGCTTGACAGAAGGCTTCGTTGCGGACCTAGGCAAGGCCAAATCGGCAGGCGAGAAAGCAGCGTACGGCCTTGTTGGAACGTATGTGGAGTCACCTCTTTGCTGGGCAATCTCTACCGGCGCCAAGCGCGAAGATGTGAACGACGTAAGCGAGTTAAAGGGCAAGAAGGTGGGTGTCAGCCGGATTGGCAGTGGCTCGTATGTCATGTCATTTGTCCTGGGCGACCAGCGTGGATGGCTTGAATCGCCAGGTAAGGAGCCCTTCCCTGTCGTGCCGATTGGCGACTTCGCTGCGCTCCGCAAGAGCGTCAACGAGGATCGGTCGAGCGACTTCTTCATGTGGGAGCATTTCACCACGAAGCACTTCTGGGACAACGGCGAGCTGAAGAGGATCGGAGAGATCTATACGCCGTGGCCGAGCTGGATGATTGTCGCAAGAGATGCACAGAGTCAAGAAGTGAAGACGATGCTGGAGAAGATCAACCAGGGCGTGCAATATTATCGCGAGCACAAGGACGAAGCTGTGGGGTACATCACGACTGCGATGCATTACTCAAAAGAGGATGCGCAGGAGTGGATGAAGACGGTCAAGTTTGCGGAAGATGTTAATGGCGTGAGCCCAAAGATGGTGGACAGCACGGCGGCCACTTTGCGTAAAGCAGGTGTCCTCAAAGACGATGCTGGGGGCAGCGAGCACATGGTGACACTGCAGAGGAAAGACACAGATCATGTCGCCAACCCGGCGGACGTGTAGGAAGGCCTTCCTGTATGATGGATGTATGATCATGCTGCTTCCACGGCCTTCTGCTTTCCTCCAGCAGAGATCAGGTCCAGAAAGCCCTGCTTCGACATCTCGTTGACCTTCTCCTCCCTTTTCTGCATGCCCACCACACCTCGCGCTCTGGCGTCTTTCAGCGCTTCTTCCGCCTTGACCTGTGCAGCTCTTACCGCGTTGAACAGCCTTACGACACCCCTTTGTGCCGTCTTCTTCAACCTCCTTTCTTGCTCCATAATTGCACCAGTATCTACGTTCGGCGTCTGCAGTCCCAACACATCCTTTACTCTGCCCTTCTCCAGCGCATGCTTCTTCTCCGCCCGAATCTGTGCTCTTGCTTTCTGCTCAAGTTTCGAATCCGCCAGCGACTTGTTTGCTTCCGCCGCCGATTTGCTCCTTGACAGGACCGGGTCTTGTCGTTTTGCTGTGCTAAGTTTAGTGTCCAAAATTTTGGATATGCTGGTTGCGAAAGCTGTGGGGTCATTGCGCTTCTTTTTATTTCGGGTCGCTTGGGACGAGGTCATGGAGGCTTCGCTGTCGGAGGGAAGGTCGTCGTCTTGGTCATCTTCGTCGTCGTCTTCCGAACCTGCCTCAATGTCGGGCTCGTCGTCCTCTTCCATGTCTTCGTCGTCCTCGCTATCCTCTGCTTGCATGGCATTGAGTGCTGTATTCTTCTCGAGCTCATCAACTTCTGCCCCATCGACCTCCTCCTCATCCTCCTCCTCCTCCTCCTCCTCGTCAGATTCAGCTGCTGTGGGAGGCGCTGGCGCCTGCTTCAAGATCGACTTTGGCCTCGTTGCGATGGCGGTCTGATTCGAGCCGGTCGCCGCTTTCATGGAGAACTTCGGTTGAGGTTTACTCGCTTGAGGTTTAGGCGCATCTGAAGCCCTCTGCTGTCTCGGTGTCGTAGAGTCTTGATCATCATCCTCGTCCTCTGAAGAACTGTGATAGTTCGCCTGCTTTTTAAATTTTCTGATCTTCTTCTTCGGCCGCACCTCATCCTCCACTCGCCTTCGTTTCTGTGTGACGGGGGCCATATTCGATAATGTTTTTGACACGCGCTCGTCCCGGATGTCGTCTCTAGCTTTTCGGTTGTAGGAAGAGGCAGAAATCTCAAATCCCCACGGAGTTTGAATCCCGAACAAAGCTTCTGCAGGTGCCGAGCCGAAGTCGATCATGAATGAAATGACGTGCAGAGCTTCCTTTTGACACTCTCCTCAACCTCGAACCTTTGCGATTCAATATCTTCAGCAACAATGCCTTCGATCAATCGCTGTCTACCAGCTGTACGACGGCTGCGACTGGCCAATAACAACTTCCAGCAATCTTCACTTCCCCTCCAAGCTGCTAGATCCGCATACCAACCGTTGCAACGAAGATGGCAACACGCCGAAGCCGCCACCGCCTCCTCGAACGCCGACGAAGGGCCTCCGCCTTCACGATCAGGTCTCAGTCAGAGTAAAATCAAATCCACCGCAGAGTCGTACCCCAACATCAAACGAGACTCGCGATTCAAAGAGATCACTTCAGAGGACGTGAAGTTCTTCAAGGACGTGTTAGGAGCAGACAACGCGATAATCGATGGCTTCAATCAAGATGCAACCAGTGATTTGGAGGCCTATAATGCGGATTGGATGCGCAAATATCGAGGACAGACGCAACTAGTGTTGAAGCCGGATTCGACAGAACAAGTTAGCAAGATCTTGAAGTACTGCAACGATAACTTGATTGCCGTGAATCCTCAAGGTGGAAATACCGGGCTGGTTGGAGGGTCGGTGCCGGTGTTCGACGAAATCGTGATCAACCTAGGGCGTATGAAGAAGATTCGTTCGTTCGATGATGTGTCAGGCATCTTCGTTGCAGACGCTGGAGTGGTCCTAGAGGAGGCCGACAACTATCTCGCAGAGCATGGCCATATCTTTCCGCTAGATCTCGGAGCCAAGGGCACTTGCCAGATAGGAGGAAACATCGCGACAAATGCCGGTGGACTCAGGTTACTCAGATACGGCAGCTTACATGGTAATGTACTAGGCATTGAGGCAGTATTACCGGACGGCACAATCGTGGACGACCTCAGTAAACTCCGCAAGAACAACACTGGATACGACCTGAAGCAACTCTTCATCGGGGCGGAGGGCACTATAGGCATCGTTACTGGAATTTCGATCATCTGCCCTCAGCGAAGTCCTGCAGTGAATGTGGCGTACTTCGGACTCGAGTCATACGAGAAAGTACAAGACGCTTTCAAAGAGGCTAAGAAGCAGCTCCAGGAGATTTTGTCTGCGTTCGAACTTATGGATCTGGAATCACAAAAGATGTACAACAAGGCATCAGGCAACAAGCTCCCGCTGGAAGGCGACCATCCCTTCTACTGCCTCATTGAGACATCAGGATCAAATACCGACCACGACAGTGAGAAACTGAACGCCTTCTTGGAACACGTCATGGGTGAGGGAATCGTTGAGGACGGCGTGGTGGCCGAGAACGAGACGCAACTGAAGAATCTGTGGGCTTGTCGAGAGGGTATCTCCGAAGCCAGCCAGCATTTTGGAGGTGTGTACAAATACGATCTGTCGATTCCTCTGCCGCAACTCTACGATCTTATCACCGAATGTCGACAAAAGTTTCAGGAGAATGGACTCATGGATCCCGAGGACGACTCGAAACCGGTTCTGGACGTCGTGGGATACGGCCATATGGGTGATTCGAATCTACATCTCAATGTTGCAACGAGGAGATACGACAAGGAGGTTGAAAAGGTCCTTGAGCCTTGGGTGTTCGAATGGGTGAAGGAGCGTAATGGCAGCATTTCCGCTGAGCATGGACTTGGTCTGGCCAAGAAGCCTTTCATTGGATACAGCAGGAGTGAAAACATGATCGGCTTGATGGGCCAGATCAAGAAGCTCTACGACCCGGTAAGTCTGCTGTTCCTCTGCGGCTATTGCATCTTTGCTAACATGACCCTAGAACGGCATCATGAACCCCTACAAGTATATATAGACCACATCTGCACAGCTGCACATAACAAGCTCGTTCAAGAGTCGAGGACTTCAATCTCCTGCCGCCTTCCTCTCAGCCACGCGGACAACGCGAGAAACATTCTATCATTGCTGAACCGTTCGCAGAGTCCTAGCATAGTCCGTATCCACGAGGCCTCATCCGTGCCGGTGGCTCTAAGCACCTTCGCCATGTCGACGGGGCAGAGATATGGCGGCTGGCGAGCATCTTCAGTCAGGCCAGCCGTGCCTTGCATTACACAAGAATAATAAACGCATAGAAGCCAAGGGCAGAAGGTCAGTAAGTGTCTCAGACATGAACCAAGATGCCTTCAGCCCTTTGGTATACGTACAATGGTCCATTCCGAAGCAGTGGCCGAGCTCATGAGATGCAGTCTTGCAGAATCTACCCAGCCAGAGATTACGAAATTGAACTGACGTCGTTGGCGAAGGCAGAGAATCCCAGGCGGTGACAGCTTGACGGAGACACGAGGAGGTCTCGCTGGCTGACTTCTTTACCTTCTTCCTCGACTGGGCTGCGTCGTCAGCCTCTCGACAACATTCGTCAATATATGTTCGACAATGGGACGCCGGCCAAGCATGCTCTCTCTCGACTTCTTGCGACTCGTCAAGTACTGGGTTGTACCTCGCCATTGACACCACCGCAACACGACTACCGCCGTATGCTCTGCCGCAACAGAAATCGTCCTCTTCATCTTCGTACAGGTCATGCTCGCAAAGTAGCAGCACAGCGTAAGCCCTGTTAGGAAGCATAGCAATTGCGGCGTCGAGCAAATCGTTGAGATTCAGCTGCCCGGAGAAGATCTTGTCCTTGGACATGCGGCTACGAATACGCACGATCTCCGAACCAATGTCGAGGCCAATGTACTTTGGTGCTGCCCTAGAATTTGACGACGAACTGTCATCCCAGGGCACGAATTGAAGTTTGGGCTTTTCAAGCAGCTTCACTGGAAGGCCGTGGTAGAACGCTTGCAAGTACTGGACGATGTCACCCGCTTTGGGCACGCCGGTCTTAGAACCACTATGCTTCTTGCCAGGCTTCGCCCATGCGTCCACGAAAGCGACCGATTTCGACACAGTTGGGACGGGCACCACATAGAGGGTTCTTCGCTCGTCTGTCACCTCGTTTCTGTGTGGCTCGTCGATCCAAGACTTGAGGCTCTGCGGCTCGTACTCTGGATCCCAGGAAAGCTCATCTCCAGGCAGGACAAGAGGAGATGGGAATGTTCCAGGCGATGGTCTAGGCTGATTTATGGAGGCTTTGCCAGAAGGTTGAGCGGCTGCTAGTAGTTGATGAGGAGTTGCTTGTTTGTATGCGACTGTCTTGGCGTTGTCGGACGGGGTGAAGACGAGTGATTCATGGTCGCAGGAAGGCATGATGGAGATTTAGAGAAGTGAGATGCGAGGTTCAGTTTTTCTCGCTTTGATACCAGGTATATAGATGTAGCTGGAGACGTCCAGGCAGACGACACGTGACCGAGCTTTATCGATAAACTGAGCACGTGACCTATTAGATCATCGACACCTCAGGGCAGGATCTCGAAACAAGGATGCACGTGAGTCGACTTCACATCCCACCTCACTCTCAAGTTTCGATGTTGATAAAAAGGCATGAGCGATCCGCTGCGACACAGCGACATCCTCAATAAGCTACAGGCCTGTACGTCTTACGCGCCCGCGTGTGGCCATGAGCAGCAGCAGCCACGTTTGAGGTTTGGCCAACAAATTCATTCCTCGTGATCCCTACATGATGCTCGCGTGATCCCTACTCCTGACAGCAGTTCCGATTCATCAGTTTCAATAACCTCCTCGACGGCTGACCAGAGAGCATGAGCGACCGCGAACACGACACAAGCATTTCCTTTGTTGCGATCAACGACTACCTTCCTCCGTAGCTCCGAGTCCTTGCCCGCGCTATGGACAACACGGCCCCTTGGTCCGATTCACCCTCATCCAGCTCAAGTTCCTGCACACCCATCCACGACCCTCGAGACCAACACCAGAATGTCCCATTGCAGCGGAGATCGAGACTTTCCTCCGAATCCGTACAGTCCACGTCCTTTCCCGAAACAAGACTACGCAGGAGCGAGGACATCGAGGCAGGGGAAGGAGACAATATGAACGAGCAGTCCCCGCTACTGCCCCCGCGGTCAAGCGACGATGGCAAGATCGCACATCTTCCAGGTGTCCTAAGCCCGGACATCAACAGCTCCGAAGACACATGGAATCAATACGACATGGAGCATTCACAGAAGAGCAGAAGCATTTGGTATTTGTTCCGGCTCACAGCATGTTTCTTCGGGTGAGTGTATGCCAGTGGTGTGGGTGGACATGAGCTGATGACGACCAGACTTCAATTCGCCTGGGCCGTGGAGCAGTCCGAAATTTCCCCATTTCTACTACAACTGGGCATATCAAGAGGTGTCATGCCGCTCATCTGGGTAGCTGGTCCACTTTCGGGCGTCCTTGTGCAGCCATACATTGGGATGTTGTCGGACAAATGTCGCTCGAGGTTCGGAAAACGACGTCCATTCATGGTCGCAGGGACAATCGCTACCATCGTGTCCTTGATGCTGCTGGTATGGTCGCAGGAGGTCACCCGGGCGATAATGAAACTTTTTGGTGCGGACGAGAAGGACAAGGCGGTGACAATCATCGCCATCATTGTGGCTGTGGTCATGCTGTACACCTTGGACTTCAGCATTAATGTGCTGCAAGCGGCTGCCCGTGCCTTGATCATCGATAGTGCGCCCACATTCCAACAGGACATCGCCAATGCGTGGGCCACTCGAGTGTCAGGTATCGGTGATATTACAGGCTTCACGTTCGGATATGTCCAACTCGGTATGTATAGCAAAGGGCACACGCCAAGCCTGTCCGAAGGCTGGGATATTTGCTGAACTTTCTTCCTTCACTTGCAGGCGAATACATGCCAGCCCTTGGCCACAATCAATTCCAGGGTCTGGCATTCTTGACATCGTTGGCCTTGGCTCTCTTCACGACCTTTACCGTGTGTACCATCGCAGAACCCCACCCAGATGCATTACATCCACACCACGTGTCGGACGAACGAGCCTCAATACGCAGCCATCGATCTGGAGACAGCCAACGATCACGCATAAGTCTCGTTGGGTACTTCAGGGAGTTGTGGTATGTCATGAAGCGGCTACCGCCACAAATCAAAAAAGTGTGTCTGGTTCAACTCGCAGCCTGGGTTGGCTGGTTTCCAGTCCTTTTCTACACCTCTACCTGGATACGCGATCTCTACATGGCGCCGTTTCTGGAAGCAAACCCTGCGCTGTCGAACGAGGATCCAGTTCTGTCAGAGGAGGGAACGCGATATGGATCGCTGGGCTTGCTCATCAAGGCTGGGGTCACTCTTGCCTGCATCGTCCTATTCCCGTGGATGTTACGAATGTTCCACCTGGTCACTCTCAAGCGTTTGTGGTTGGCTTCACATATCATCTTCGCTGTGTTGACTTTCCTCACGTTCCTTGTGGACAACACAGGAGACGCCATCTTCCTCACCGCATGCATGGGCGTGCCATGGGCGATCACGTTATGGGCTCCGTTTGCCCTCGTCGCGGCGGAGATGAAAAATGATGAGGTCGAGGACGACGCCGGTGCGATATTGGGCATTCACAACATGGCCATCGCTCTGCCACAGGTCATTACAATTCTGTTGAGCAGTGCCGTCTTCTTTTCGCTGGACAGCTCAAATGGAGGACGAGTCGAGCCGGACAGTACCGCGTGGATTCTCAGGTTCGGAGGGGTGATGGCGCTGGTGGCTGCGGGCTTGACGTGGAGGTTGAAAGATGACATGGCATCGGATGGATAATGGACGAGTGGCAAGCTCTGGTGTCAGTCGTACACCCAGCATATCGACCAGACCTATTGCTCAACGGCTCAGTCTTCAAAAGACCTGGAAAAGGAGCTTCTTCAGCACGATGCTGTCGATCTTTGCCATATCGCGTTAGAAGGCACTAGATAACCGAAGCTCTCAAGTGAAAGCTAATGCACTTCACTCGTCCACAGCCACTTTTCGTACTCCTCAGCTCAACAAGAAACATGACCGGACGAGTCGCAAGCAAATTATCCGGCGCAGAGGCCATTGCAGCTCATCTCGAGCATCTCTCAGATCTCACGATCGACGCCGTCAACAACCGCGATTTCTCCCGGCACTCCCCCGGCTGGGAGTTCATGGCCCCTACTTTCACCTGCCAGATTCTATACGACGTCAATAACGTCTATGGCGAAACAAATGAGGAACAATACATCGATCTCGAAGAACATCTTGCGCGGTTCAAGCGTATGACCACCGAGTACCCGGAGTGGCGATTGAAATTGCTGTCGCAGAATATTGACGTGAATGAGAAGAATGGTTGGGCGGAAATGTTCCATGTTCTGGAAATCACTGGGCATCCGCCGGGCCTTGTGACGCGTGTGGTGCTTTCGCTGGACTTTCGACTTCTGGATGGGAAGTGGTGGTGTATGAGGAAGAGGGCGGTTCGTGGGGTTGATGGGTGGTAGCGGACGGTCAGTCTGGGACTCACCAAGAGACTGAATAATGCCGTCAGGTGAATGCGCCGCTCATGCGTGAGGGTCATTGCAGCTGCACTGGCCACTTGTCGGCGTTTGTGTCGCGTACTTGCTGCCAAGTCTTTCACTCCTTCCTAATCGAGCGTCATCCACTCAAACACGCCACTTCTTGACTGCTGTCGAGCGGACTGCCGAGTGGACACACATCAACCTCACTGACGAGGCAACATGGAGGCACCGGCACCCAAGCCGCTCAAGTACGTGGACAGATACTTCATACATACGGGGTTGGCACTGACATCGGCCCACAGGTTTGAGTTCCAAGATGAAGTGACGGTGCTTGTCGGTCAAGCAGATTCTGCTCGACGATTCTGCATCCACAAAGACGTGCTGTGCTACCACTCGAAGTTCTTCCGTGCCGCACTCTCAAACGGCTTTCAGGAGGAGAAGGAACAGCTTATCCGCCTGCCCCAAGTCGACCCTGCCGCATTCTGCACATACGCGCAATGGCTCTACGCGCAATGGCTCTACAGCGGTCAAGTCGTGGCGCTTTCGCATGAGAAACTTGAGCTGGACGAGCACAGTTACCTGATGCAGCGAGAGTATGCCGAACTTTACATTCTTGCGGACTACCTGGAAGACATTCAGCTTTGCAACACCGTCATCACACTATGGTACCGTATTCTGTTCAATGACGGCTGTAACATATCTATACAGGCTGTCAATCGAGTGTGGGAATCAACTCGAGGTACAAACAAGGTCCGTCGACTGATGCTGGACTGGTTCGTGGCAACGGTCGGTCATGAAGAACTCGACACCCGGCGTGGAGACCTCCCGGCAAGCTTCTTCGTCGATCTGGCTATTGAGCTCGCGAAGGTCAAGCCCACGGCCAATGCGGCTCTTCAGGGAGCAGGAGCAGTCGGGTGCAAGTATCATGAACACGGGGAAGGTGTGCCGCCATGCGTGTGATATCTACGGCACCAACACGAAGAGTAGCAAGATCGCAGAAGAAGCAACGGAGGTCATCGAGGGACTCGGAACATTCTGGAGGATTGGAGAGTCTCATCCATGTCGACAGTACGTGAGGAGCTCATGCGATCAGCTCTGAATGCATGTTTCGATTGTCACAAAGTCAGTAAAGGGGATGGCATAGGGGGAAGTCATTGAGATTGTCGTCTACATGTACAAGAATCGAAATCGCCACAAGTCCCCCAGAAGCTCGCCCAGCCACCTCATCTACCCCCTTCGGGAAAGCACTTATCGGCTCGCCGTTGCACGTAGTCTGAGGCTATGAGCAGCTCGTGGTGGAAGCAGTCGTAATAGAAAGGTTTGAGTTATGGTTGATCGTTGTCGTCGTGTTGTTGGTGTATTGGATGGAGATTATGCTGTGGTTGCTTTGGGTGTTCTGTATAGAGTGTTGGAGTCCTTTTCGACGTTGGTCGCTGCGTGCTGGTGTGTGGTGCTTTGGTTTGATGGACGTCGATTGGGCTCATACTGCTCGAATAGCCGTTGGGGAGAATTCGTCAGCTCTTCGTGGTGTCCTGCCTGGCCAGCCGTGAGGTTTATGGTGTTCGAATAGTTTGGGTGATGGACTGTAGTTCCCATGTCGATGGTGCTTTGTGTAGAGCTCATGGTGTGGTGACATCGTGTGTTGGAGGCCTCCAGCCTCTTCAACATTGGTCTCTGCATGCTCGTGTGCAGTGTGCTGGGTGTGTTGAGGCGAGAAGAGCTCATCTCACTCCTTGAACACTTGTTTACTTGATGAAGAGGTCGCCTGCGTCAGAGGTGGCATCGGACGAGACGTCAGAGATAGACTGAGAGGTAGCCCGCGACGTAGCCTGAGAGGTACCGTCAAGACTCTCCTCGGAGCCCTCCTCGTAGCCCTCGTCCTCAGGTTCGGTGGGCTCTTCGACGTCCTTGTCTGCGTCCTGAATGGTCTTCACGTGGAAGGTGATCTTTCCAGTTGCCCTCACATGATCTGGCAGAATGCAAAACCGCGCAACGTGACGCTTGTCTCCTGACTTCGTGCGTTGGCCGAAGATGCGCTTCGGATTCTCGCACAGGTCCGTATTCCTCGCCAGAAGCTTCGGAATGGATGTGGGTGCATGGTAGCCGCGATATCCAGGGCATGGCTCGTCGATTCTCCGCACAAAGTCTTGCAGCTTGCTGACCATATTGTCGCTGAAATCGCACGAGAGGCCCTCGAGGATCTCCTTCTCTGGAGTCTGGTCTAGTTCTCCACGAGCGCAGATCTCGAGGGTACCGCTTACCCATCTCTCAGCCCAACGGGTTGGGATGCGGCAGTCCAGGAGTAGCATCACGTTGAGCTTGGACTCGGCGAATTGCTGGATAAGACTGTATGCGTCGATTGCCCTGTTTGGACTCTGATCGAAGTGCCTGCAAGGGAGTAAGTATGAAGCAAAGCAATGCCAAACTGGACTGCGTGTTTGAGGTCTTACCAGCTATAGTCCTCGTGCTTTCCCGTGCCGGCACCTTCATAATAGATGATGACGGCGTCTCCTGGGCTCTTGGACGCGAAGGCGGTCTCAAAGTACCTGTGTACGGCGTCCGACCGAAATCTTCTACCAAAGCTGACTTTGGTAACTTTGCAGTCCAGATACTTGCGCGCCATGTTTTCCATCAAAACCATCTTCTGCTGGTGATAGGACGTCAAGCTTGTACGAAGCTTCTCTGGGTAGTCCAGCAAGTAGAACTCAGCGTTCTTCGCCAAATTGATATCACCCGTCGGCATGATGGCGAGGGAGTGTCGTAAGTGATAGCGTGATTTGCTGATGTCGATAGTGTCAAGGTGTAGAGAAGATGGCTATGACGGAATACGTTTTTGAAGGGAATGTTTCTGATGTCGCAGGTGCGGATATACCAGCGAGAGTGCTCGATCCACTGCAATGTGAAGCCTTTGACCTGCATACTTGTGAGCATGTGAAGCACAGGTGAAGCCACATCAGCCGGCATGCACTCACCCTCAAGTCTGGTCTAGAGATGGTGCCCAAGTGCTCGACCTTTGTCCAAGTTCTCCGTACGCCGCGGGTGAGATTGTGTCGCTTTCGAAGAGCCTTCCAAGAAAGGCCTAGACTAAGACGTGAAGCTGGTCAGAGAGATTGTCCGCACGGGACAAAACTGGAGGAGACCAAAGACGAGCCACTACCCGGTCGCGGTGTCGAAGAGGCTGTGTACTATACCATTGTCAACGAACGAAGACATGTTTCGCGATCGTCAATATCATACCTTGGGCTGTACCGACGTGGGTGTACTTGATGAAGCCGTCTTGATGTGTCCAAGTCGTAGATGGGTGGAAGTGTATTGTTGCTGGAGGTTGTTGTCAAGAAGAAAGAGACACGGCGAGGTGGCGGCCTTGATATTACCCAATGCGCGACGCATATGACAGTGAAAACTTGCTCAGTCCTCAAGTGAGGAGAAGAGAGGTGAAGTGAAGTGAAGCAAAGCAGTCTTCAATCGTGACCCTCCAGGGCTCATCTCCCTGTACAGTACATATGCATCTATGTCGTCTCAATCGCTTCAATGGCTTCCAGATCCTAAAGTCGTAATGCCCGCTAACGTCGCCATGGTGGTATCGTTCGAGGAAATCCAGACTCATACATGTTATTCTCCCATCCACTCCCAGATCCAGGTATCTCGTTCGTGATAGATGCATTCGTTGCAGCACCAAGCTCAGAGATCGGGGAGCGGAATCGAGTTCTCCTGCGCCCTCTTCGCCGCAACCACAAACCTCGCCCTCTCATCCTCCGTCTTAAACTCAATCTTCACCCCATTAACCCTCTTCACCGGACTCTTCGCCTGCTGCGCCGAACTCATGGCCTCTTGCCCCACCGATGCCGTCCTCGCCCTCTCCATCGCCGCCTTGCTGCTCCCGGGCCTCACGACCGTAACATCAATGCCCTTGACCTTGGCGAACTTGGCCCCGTCATCCTTGACTTTGACTTGCTGTTTGCTGTTGTTGATCCACCAGCGTGCCCAGCCTTCGCCGAAGTTGGAGCTGATGTGCATGAGGGCTAGGACGCCTCCTCCGGCGCCAGGAGTGGACACGCCGTCGTCTTCCCAGAGTCGGAGCATTTCGATGTTGGCGAATTGTTCTTCGAAGGCGAAGGCGCCTTTCAGGCCTTCGTGGATGACGGTCGTCTTGGTCGTTCGATAACTGCCAAGGAGTGTACGCCCGTACACCGCTGACTGAAAAGCGACGGCATCGTTCTCTGACGCGAAGTAGTAGTTCACCCAGTTCGTCTTCATCTCTTCCTTGAGCAAACCTCCCCACTCTTCACCATGGAATTTGAGCGCGATCGGCGCATCCGTCTCTGGCAGAGACACCTTCTCAGGCTCGAAGTACGAACAATAGGGTACTGTTTCCTGGAGTTCCGAGAGCTTGTGCTGTAGTCGTACCTCGCCATCGTCCTGGAGACACCATATGCTCGTCGCGACCTTAGTACCTCCATGCTCTCGATTCTCTCGTTTCCGTATGACGAAAATGCGTGCTTCTTGGCACGCCGGTACCATTTCAACGTTATAGCGTGGGTCTGGCTCGTCTGGCTTAAGTTGGGCATGCTCGACCAATTTGCCACGAACGTCGCACAGAATAGCAGCGTTTCTAAATAGCTGGCGTTCGAATCTTGTGTTTTCGTGTGATCTTAACGATTGCTGATCTGACTGTCGTTTGGTTTTGGCTGTTTGCGGTCTTGATGCTGTTGAGACCGGTCTGTCGAACGTCAGTATTCGTAGGTGTAGGAAGGTAGAGATGATTCTATATCTAGTTCAATAAGTCAGACATACCTCTCATCCACAGGGTTCGTCTTCGAGCGCTGCAATTGCGAGAACACTGACGTCGGCGTCGCTGGTGGCTGCAATCGCTCGAAATCTGAAGGTATAGCAGGTGGTGGTAAGTTTGCAGCGCTCTTCGACGAACCCCAAGTCATCCTCTGGCTCTTAGGCGACAAGTCCAGTCCAGACTGTCGACTGCTGCCAGCGACGGCATCGTACTCCTCCTCAACAGCCTTGAACAACGCAGGTAGGGTCGCGGACTCTCTTCGATAATGTCCAGAACCACGTCGAGAGCTCGGCTCCGTCGCTGCATAGCCACTATCATTCGGCGAAGCACCAGCATCAAGGTCGACCCGTCCGCCTATACTAGAGCGGGTGTCAACGGGAGACCCAGTCTCAAAGTCCCAATCCATGGCCCTCCCGTCCCCATCAGAGATCGGAATGGGCCCAGAGGCACTATAGTAGGCCGAGTCTTCACGGCTTGATCTCGTACCGGCGGCCGCGTTAACGGCAAGTTTGGCTTTGGAAGCCCGTGGGGAGCGGCTGGCGGGACGTGGGGGTATCTGGTAACTGGAGGATCGAAGAGGAGGCGGTTCCAGCATGCGACTTGAATGTGAGCTGCTAGCGGGCTGCTGGTCGAGGCTTGACGTAGTGCTTGAACTGTCTCTGATACTTCCGGACCCAGACTCGATTGCCCTGTCCCTAGCATGTAAGCTTGGGGTACTGCTCGCAATGGCCATGATGATGCGATGCAAGTCGTCAATCTTGTCGCCGAGGTCGCCGTTAACGCGATCGTGGATGTTCGCAATGTTCTCTGTTTGACGTCAGTACGGCTGTGCCACAACAGTAAGCTGATCTCACTCACCAGCCATGGGAACAACTGTCTTTTCTAGCCTCGAGAGGGATCTAGACTGCAGCGCTTGCATGGTGAGGTTGATTGAGTTGGTGTGCATATTGAGCATGTTACGCAGCTCCGTCAAGTTTGACCCTTCAGTTGTCCATTTGAAGGTCTTGTAGTTCGCCAGCACGACTTCACTCCAACTCCTCTCCACCACGAATCCCCCATTCGTCTCTTTCTTCTTAATGACTTGATATCGGTCGACGAAGCTATCGAGGTCGTCAAGGGTCTGTTGTGCGCTTAGGAGGATCGCGTTGACGGCGGATCGAGTGTCGACGTCGGCGTGAGTGAGGATGCTACCATCTGCATGAAGCGTTTCGGCAACGAGCTTGAGGGCATCGCTGAGTCC
Source organism: Zasmidium angulare (assembly GCA_002786045.1). Classification (NCBI taxonomy): domain Eukaryota; kingdom Fungi; phylum Ascomycota; class Dothideomycetes; order Mycosphaerellales; family Mycosphaerellaceae; genus Zasmidium; species Zasmidium angulare. Next base: position 1,316,456 of record NHNX01000002.1, read on the forward strand.
ATTGGCTTCTCTCTCGACCTCTGCGAATTCAGAAGGTGCGCTCTTCTTGCCATGAGTGAATGCTCTGCCAATCTTCCAAGCTGTCTGCGACAGCATCAAGATGTCGCCGATGGACAGCGGCTGCAAAGCCATGACTCTTGCGCGAGTCCGGCTCCAACCCGGTCGTAACGCCGAAGCGCGATCTGAACAGTCCCCCGGTCCGGATGCGGTTATTGTTGAACAGGCCTATGGACAGGTCTCGGTGTGCTGCTGGCAAGCGGGGGTGTAGTTGTGTAGAGGGTCGTAGCCTCGCGCGGGTCAGAGTGGATTCAACAACCGGTGCCTCAGGTACGTGTAGAGTCAGCTTGCTGTGCCTGCCTTGGGCCCCTGGATACGTAGGTCGAGCAGATTGTGTTTAGCCCAGTCCAATAGACCCGTGCGAGGCCGCCTGGTGTGCATGCCTTCCAACACACCAGGACGCGTTCGCTCATCTCGTCACTCTCACCCAGCCAGGCGCGGCTTTTGGTGCCGGGCGGCGTTGCGCAGCATGGAGATCCTTCAAGCCACGATGCGGGCGATTAAAAACCCTCCTCTTGCAGCTTGCGTGTGAAGGAGCCATGTGGTGGATGAGAAGGTCACCGCCAGCCGCCGACTGGGCTGAGCCTAACGCACGTGTGACGATCGCAGCGTCCCAGTGGCTAACATGTTGGCGACCTCTCCTCCCGCTCTGTCTGTGTAGGCGAAATGACATTGCCTCAAGGCTCGAACTGAGGCGTCGAGCTGCAGCTTGCGCCGCCCGGCAGCGTCGTTCCTGTGTCCTCGAGGCCTCTCGTTCGATCAGATCGTTGTCAAGCGTCCAAAAGTAGAACATGTCGTCGGACTTAGAGCTGCCGACCGCGTGAAGTCGACCCTGACGCTAGACATCTAGCCTCGGCTGAAGGGCCAATGAAGTTTGCTGCCAAAGTGTCGATGAAAGTCAAGACCCAGACTACATGTACTTCAATACCACCTTAACCCGCCATCGAGGGGTCTACGCGTGGGAATCCTATCGCACGCAGGCACGACCAAAACAGAAATGCGTCCGCTGTCAAGCACTGACCTGCAGACGAAAGCGTGGAATTGCGTCTTCCTGATGCGTACAGACGCCGACGTACGATGAGGTCGTTCCACATGTCGTGGGGGAAGTACTCAAGGAAGCATTGAAGATTGGAGATGGTCATGTCGCCGTTCTCCATTGAGAGCTGGCAAGTTCGATTCGTATCTTTATCTGAGCCTGGTATGCAACCCCCTACTCCTCGCTGTAGTGTAAGCCAACAAAGACGAATTATTCCCAAGACCGAGATGACTTGCAATCATACAGATGTTTCTGCGCCGCCACGCCGTTTTTAGGTCTTCTTCAGGTACGTGACCGCCCAACCGAGCAGACGATAAACGACAATGATGGCAACGAGGATCCCTGCCCACTTGCCCTCCCTGCCAAGTGCATAGCCGTAGCTGTCGAGCACGGCACGGCCTTCGATCTTGCATTGGCTCTGCAGCGAACTCTGATACATGCAAAAGCAGTCGCCATTGCTCTGCGTCTCGCAGCTGTAGTTGCGATTCTTGAACTCGTTGACCATCATGCCTTGGAAGACGTAGGCCTGGTAGTCGATGTAGTGGAAGACGTATTTCCAGAAGACGTTCAGGACTGGCATGGCGACCAGGAAGCCGCCCACGCTCATCCAGAGGCCGTTGGCGAAGGCGATGAGTGCCAGCGCAACCACAAAGTTTGGAAAGATCGAAGATACCAGTACGACCAGCGATTCTGCGGCGATAAGGTCTAGGAAGAGCCACATGATCCAGGTGAAGAATGCACCGCCGTCTGGCCGCAGATTGATCAGCCAATAGCTCACGATCGAGAAGAGGACCGCGATTAGGAATAGAAATGGCAGCCCGACGAGGAAGTTGGTCACCAGAAACGCGGTAGGACCGTAGAGACCGTTCGCACGCTCCTTGACGAACACCGCCCTGTCTTCAAGGAATGCAGGCACGTAGGCCACAGCCATAAAGCTCAAGAACGCAGACCCGAAGAAGATCGCATTGACGATCGGCTGAATGTGCTCTTGCGTCGGACTCAAGCGCAGCCAGACTGTTCCCATCATGATTGCCAGGCCCATATACATTGCCACTCTAACCCAGTAGCAGACCAGGTCCCTGTAGCTCTTGATGAAAGCCCGATGAAGCAGTGTGAAGACCTGCGAGAATACCGAAGGACGTTGACCTGTGCCAGAAGCCTGCACCTGATGGCTCACAAGAGACTTGATCTCATTGTCGAGGTCGTGAGGGCGCTCTGAGTTCTTCCAACCTTCGAAGATGATGTCGAGCTTGGTCCGAGCCTCCTCATTATGGCTGAAGTCGACATTCGTCAATTCAAGCATGTGCTCGGACGGGTTGGTGAGATGTGGGATTTCCATGCCAAGACCTCGAAAGTACTGATCAATTTCGCTGATGGCGCCGTAGAAGCAGGTCTTGCCTTTTGAAAGGAGAGTGACCTTGGAGAAGAGTTCGAGTGTCTTCGTGGATGGCTGATGGATGCTTGCAATAACGATCAAGTTGTTCCGCTTGGCGATATCGCGAATAAAAGACATGACCTCGAAGCTGGCCGTGGAGTCCAGACCGGACGTGGGTTCGTCGAGATATAGCACTCTCGGTCCGGTAATGAGCTGTGTTGCGACTGAGACTCTGCGCTTCTGGCCGCCTGAGATGCCCTTCTGGATTGGAGTGCCGATGAGCGTGCGGCGTTGGTCTACAAGACCGAATGATGCGATGAGGCTGGACACTCGACTGTGTGCTTCTGTCCTGGATACAGTGCTGTTCGGATGGTCAGTACTCTTTGTCAGGATGGTGGTACGGGGTACTAACCTGGGCAGTGACAGCTTGGCGGCGAACTTCAGAGTCTCCTCGACAGTGAGTGATCCGATCAGGGTGTCCTCTTGCTCGACGAACGAGCTGACCGCACGGTGCGTGGCGAGCGGACATTCGGCACCGTTGATGAGAACCTTTCCATGAGTCGGTGCCTGACGCTGGGCCAGAGTATTGAGGAGTGTGGTCTTGCCTGATCCAGAAGGACCCATCAAAGCGAGCATCTGACCTGGCCGAATGATACCGGAAGAACCCTCCAGAATGTTGCGATCGAGCGTGGTGGTGCGGTCTTTGACCGTGACTGTGACGTCTTGCCAGGCCAAGGAGTGGACATCTTCGTTCATGAAGAGGGTCTGGCCACTGGGTTGCTTCTCGACATCCTCGCCTGTAACGGCGCTGTCTCTCTTTGCGGCGTCGTCAGGCATGATGAGCATTTCAATGTCGGACCTGTATGACTCTCGCATGAGTGTTTGGAGGGAAGCGGTGGCACTTCCAATGCGGCGGTCTGTGTTTGTTCTGGGTATCTGCGCCTATCCCCGGTAATTTGCAGCGGCCTAAGTCGGTCGAGGTGTCGTAGTCGTGGGTTCGGTTGCTTTCAAGGATCCGGAAAGACCACAAGCCTACGCATTTGGCATCGAGAAAGTGCTCTGGTGTAGGGTATAGCGGTGGCCACTGCCTTTTGAGATGTTGAAGGACGGCAGAGCGCAGGGTCTCAATACGTTGACAAGTTGCTTACGCCGTCCAGTGTTTGTGCGGCCAACACCACCACGGGGACTGCGGCTCGCCGCCATAGTCGACGGCTAGCAGCAGGTCGTCGCTGGGCGATATTCGGGCTTTGCCGTGGTGTGTCTGGTCATTCGCTGGGTTCTCTACTGCTTCTGTTTCACGGGGGTTCAAGTGCTTGCTAGTCCCCTGGTCGCCGATAAGACCCATGCCCGGCGCGCAGTGAGCAACGGCGAGGCCCATGGCCCAATGGTGGGAAGGGCTTCACCGCACCGAACAAACGACACATCGTAGAAGAAGTCGTCTTCAGCCGTGTTTGAATGGGAGGCTACCGCGGTGGTGGAACGAGGCCAGAGAGTGTGGAACAGCAGTATCCCGGTCTCTTCATATCGGCGTGCATGTCTGCAGGGATTCTCCACGGCGCAACGTTGCAACGCCGCAGCTGAGAGAGCCCGACTGCACGTCTTGTCGTACTCATCAACATTCGATGACCTGTTCTGCTCTTTGTCGCACAGCAGTGATGACAAGCATGAACACAGCCCGCGTGGAAGGTATGATGCCGTCAGATGAGATCTGCACAACGCATTCTCCTTCGGGGCGTCCGTCTCCGCCAGCATTGCCCTTTCTCTGCATCCAGTCTTTCAGCTCATCGCAGCCAAGATGAGATGCAAGTCGCTATGTATCCCGCCTACACCTCGTGTTTGCTGCGTCGCACGCGCTGGCCATCATGCCACTCAATTCTCTCCGTCTGATAGCCTCGCTAGCCACCTTGCTGCCGCAGCTCGCTGTCTCTGCTGATGATCGATGCCGATGCTTTCCAGGCGACGACTGCTGGCCTACGAGACGCGAATGGAGTACCTTCAACAAGACACTTGGCGGCAAACTTGTCCAGACCGTCCCTCTTGCGGCTCCATGCCACGACTCGCGGTTTGGCGCATACAATGGCACGGAGTGCAATGCCTTGCAAGAGGCGTGGACATTGCCTGAAACTCAGTGTGCTCAGAAGCGGTCGATGGAAGTGTGCAGATACTGACTTTTGACCAGCTATGGCTCTTCCTCCTCGATAATGGCGCCTTTCTTTGCTAACCAAAGCTGCGATCCATTTACCGGTAAGGAAGGTCGTTGTATCCTGGGGACATACAGCCGATTCGCTGTTTCCATTGAATCGGCGAGCGATGTATTGAAAGTGTTGCACTTTGCCGAACGCAACAACATCCGGGTTACAATTCGCAATACAGGCCATGATTACAACGGCAAAAGTGCTGGAGCCGGCTCCCTCGGCATCTGGACGCATCATCTCAAGGACATCAAGGTCTCAGCATACAAATCTGACCACTACGATGGGACAGCGATGAAAATGGGCGCTGGAGTACAGGGTTTCGAGGCATATGCTGCAGCCCACAAGCACGGGCTCGTTGTGCTTGGAGGCGAGTGTCCAACAGTCGGTCTCGCAGGTGGATACACCCAGGGTGGCGGCCACTCTGCTCTGGGCTCCAGATACGGTCTTGCTGCTGATCAAGTCTTGGAGTGGGAAGTGGTTGATGCCAGAGGCAGATACCTCACAGCCAGTCGTACAAAGCATTCCGATCTGTTTTGGGCATTGAGTGGTGGCGGCGGAGGAACTTTTGGCGTGGTGCTTTCTATGACAGTCAAGGCACATCCGGACATGCCAACATCTGGCGGGAACCTCTCCTTTACCAGCGATGGTATCTCTCAGGACACCTTCTGGAAAGGCATTGAAGCATATCACGCAAGCTTACCAGCTATCGTGGACGAAGGCATCATGAGCGTGTCAGCCTTCAGCAACTCAACCTTTGCGATCTCGCCAATGACTGGACCTGGTGTGAGCTCGCAGCGAATGAATGAGCTTCTGCAGCCTCTGACTTCGACACTGGATCGACTCGGTATCAAGTACACCAAACTCGTCAAGCAGTTCCCCAATTATCATGAGGAGTTCAACAGCATGTTTGCTCCAATCCAAGTTGGTATCGCGCAGTACGGTGGAAGACTTATACCCCGATCAGCGGTGCTCAATAACAACTCTGCGGTGACGAATGCGTACAGGAAGATCGCCGACGATGGAGGAGCATTCTTCGTCGTGGGCATCAATGTCTCCAAATCGGTCGCTGGTGATGTGTACAATTCAGTCAACCCAGCTTGGAGAGACACCTTGCTAGACACGGTTATCACGACACCATGGAACTTCACTGCTCCTTGGTCTCAAATGGTAGCAAACGCCAACAAGATGACGGATCACTTTATCCCAACTCTGAAGGACATCTCTCCTGGAAGCGGCACGTACATCAATGAGGTGAGCTTCTTCTGCTCCAGTTAGTTCTAACAATTGCTGACATGGCCCAGGCGGATTTCCAGGATCCTGACTTCAAGGAAGACTATTACGGCGTCAACTATGATCGACTTCTTCAAATCAAACAGAAATATGACCCGAACCATGTCTTCTATGCCCTGACGGCTGTGGGTAGCGACTACTGGGAGCAACAACCAGATGGTCGGTTGTGCAAGTCGAGAAGAGGAAGATGACATCGAATGGGATGGGTCGCGTTACGACTGTCGTCCCTAGCCAGATCACGGTTGGTGGAATAAGGTACGAATGAGGCCTAGAGGCAACAATCTTGAGCACTATAAGGTTTGCCGGACATTGTGGCATCATGCATTGACTTCAAAATGTTTCAGATGTCATCGACCAGCTCGACGCTTCGTCATCGTTCGTGGTCCTGATATAATGACCAGACGATCCTACGCCTCATCACAAACTGCATTCCGTCCAGAGAGTACAACCAAAGCAGTGCAACAACTCCAAGGACCACAACATCTCTGGAGAATTCCCACGAAATTTACGGTACTAGCGCCTCACATACGAGGGCTGGCTGGACCATGACACTACAGCTTTTCGCGTCTCGTGTCACCACGACCAGCTGGCAACGATGTCGTATTCCTTACCACTTGTAGCCTGGCATGCGAGTCTTGCTATAATTGGCCTCCTATAACTTTTAGCTGCTTTTGCATGAGCTGAAATTTGGTGAGATCGCCACCGGCTGGTGCCAAGGTGAACATTAAAGAAAAAGGGCTGCCAAACTGTGCCGCCAGGATTCGCAACCGCAGCCGCTTTCAGTCGCACGTTATACTGGTCTTGTCTTGTTTCGACTCCTATCACTTCGGCGTCAAGTGGTATTGCGGATTGTATAGGGATACAGAAGACTTCCTTTTCTGCTTTCGACTTGTTGAAGTTCCTTGGATACGAGGTGGATTCTACATTCTGTTGTGTTGCTACAGACGGTCTTTATCGATCATTTCTTATTTCATTCATTCGCTTCAGCCTTGCACGATCAATTCGACTGCATAAGAGTTTCTCGAGAACATGCGGTACCAAACTGCAACACTTCTGTTGGCGCTGTCGGGCGTCCAAGCCTTGCCAGCAGCAACAACTCAGCATGAAGAGACTTGGGATGTCATTGTTGTTGGTGAGTCGAGTTCACAACTTCCTTCAAGAAGCTGTACTGACGCCAACTAGGTGCCGGACCGGCTGGAATCATCGTCGCCGACCGCATGAGCGAAGCTGGCAAGAAGACGCTTCTCCTCGAACAAGGCGAACCATCGTACTACATCACCGGAAGCCGCGAACGACCTGAGTGGCTCGACAACACCGACCTGAGCCGTGTCGATGTGCCTGGCCTTTACAAATCGATCTACACCAACCCCAGCTACAATCTGCTTTGCAACGCGACACAGCTGGACGCCTATGCAGCTTGCACGATCGGCGGATGCACTGCAATCAACGCCGGTCTATTCTTTCAACCTCCTTCCACTGACTTCGATCGCTACTTTCCGCAAAAGTGGAAGTACAGCGATCTCTCTAGCGCCATTTCGAAGCTGCGTGCGAAGCAACCTTTCACACAGAACCCATCGACCAATGGCAAGTATTATCTTCAGTCTGGATACACTGCCGCAAAGAAATGGCTCGTCCAAGGCGCAGGGTACAAGGATGTCGTTTTCAACGATGTTCCCAACGACAAGAAGGAAGTCTTTGGCCATCCAGAGTTCATGTACGAAGGTGGCCAGAGAAGTGGACCGGTCAAAACATACCTTCAGGACGCTCTCAAGCGCTCCAACTTCAAGTTTCAACATGGCGTGCAAGTGAAGCGCGTTGTTCGCCACGGAGGTAAAGCGACTGGTGTAATCGCGAGAATCAGCGGCAAGGATACATATCTGAAAACCTGCGAAAAGGATGGCCAGGTCATTCTCTCCGGCGGCGCACTCTTCAGTCCCCAATTGCTCATGCTTTCCGGAATTGGCGACAGCACCGCTCTCGCCAGTCTCTCCCAACACGGTCTCCTCTCCATGAAGTCCTCTTCCTGGATCAACAACACCGCAGTTGGCGCCGGCCTCTTCGACAACCCCAACACCTTTATCGAGCTCTCCGGTCCCGAAATCCACTCCTACGTCTACAACTACACGACCCCTGTCCCCTCTGACAAAGACCTCTACCTCAAGCACCGCTCGGGCCCATACGCCTTCGCTTCCGAAACCTCCGCTTTCTGGGACGAGATCGACTATCCCAACGGCGATAAAGTCGGCGTCCAAGGGACCATCGACTCCTCAGGCTTCGGCGACTACCTTGGCAACAACGTAATCACTCTGAACATCTACGGAACCTCCGGCATGAAATCCTTCGGCCGCGTCCAAGTAAACACCACATCCTCGGCGCCAGGTCCCGCAGCCCCTTTCTTCTACACCGACCCGCAAAACCAAGACGCCGATGCCATTGCGACCTTCATCCACAAGATCTTCCAGCACCTGCCCGCCGCCGGCCTCACGCCGCGTAACATCCCTGCCAATGCGACTAAGGCCGAGATCATCGAGTACATCACGAGTCCGTCGGCGTATACGCTCGGCAATGTAAACCATTGGAGCTCGAGTTGTCGGTTGGGGAAGTGCGTGGATGCGGATACAAAGGTGAAGGGCATGGAGAACTTGTTTGTGGTGGATGCGAGTATCTTGGAGCCGTTGACGGTGAACCCAAGCATGGGGGTTATGATTGCGGCGGAGAGAGCGGTGGAGTTGATTTTGGGGCTGAAGAAGTAGTTTGGTCCCTTGATCGTTGTTTCCCTTCAATGCACCGGCGAAATGCTGGACTACCTCTATCGAAGCTCTTCCAGGAGGCAAGTGTTCTTCTTCTCAGCTTGTATTGAAACACCTTTTCTCTGCCAGAAGGGCATTTCTTCTCATGATCAGCGTCACTCGTTACTCCTCCTACCACCCGTACCTACATACACCATACCTACCTCCCAAGTCAGACCCCTTGCTGTGAAAAAGCGGCCTTGCGCCAGCCAAACGCCGGCTTGCCGCATTACTACAATAGGTAACCCACGACCCGGTTTCTCACTCTGCCAGCGCCTGACTTGGGAGGTAGCACCATACCTACATCCACCACGAGTTTCTGCGATTTAAAGTTTTGCCTATCGCAGCCTAGCGCCGAATGTCGGTGAAAGTGAACAGCGAACTCGATGGACTTCACCTCTTTGATTTCCCATCGACTCCATCGACATTGATCTCATAACAATATCTTGAAACTCACTACCAGCTCAGATCGCATCCGAAGCACCCTCAAGATGGACCACACAACTACCGACCCAGCGAAGCTCTTCTCCGTCAAAGGGATCGTCGCTGTGATCACGGGCGGCGGAACAGGTACTCAAGACCCAATGTCATTCTCGTCCAGGACTGAAACTCCGACTGACATCCATCACAGGCATCGGCCAAATGCTAACCCGCACTCTCGCCTCCAACGGTGCCAAAAAGGTCTACATCATCGGTCGCCGCCAAGAAAAACTGGATGAAACAGTCAAAGCAACCTCCGTCGACGGCAATGTGATTTCCATAGTCGGCGACGTGACCTCCAAAGAATCCCTGCAATCCATCGCCTCCCAGATCAAAACGGACGTCGGCTATATCAACCTCCTGATCTCCAATTCAGGCTACTATCCCCCTAGACTTGACGTCAAAGGCTTGAAAGATCGGGACGCCACGATCGATGAGTTTGCCGATCAAGCGATGCAGCAAGACCCAAAGGAATGGAATCAGGGGTTCGCGACGAACACCACTGCGGTGGCTTTCACGACATTTGCGTTTCTCAAGCTCTTAAGTGAAGGCAACAAGCCAGAGAACAGTTTCAGCCCGGGAGTGAGATCCCAAGTTTTGGTCACGACATCGATAGGGGGCTACATCCGCAACTGCGAGTGTTACAATTTCACCAAAGCGGCCACAACGCATCTCATCAAGTCCTTGGCGACGAATCTGGTGCCTTATTCGATCCGAATGAATGGCATAGCGCCGGGTTTGTTTCCGACCGATTTGGCTGAGGGACTGTTCAACAAAGCTGAAGATCCTAGCGTCGAAGGAGCGTTTCCGAAGAGCTTTATACCGGCGGAGAGGTTGGGTGGGACGAGCGATATTGCGGGGTTTGTGTTGTATGTAGCGAGTCAGGCTGGAGCGTATTTGAATGGGAATATTATGGTTTTGGACGGTGGAAGGATGAGCCAGGTACCCAATACATACTAGAGGTGGAAGGGACTTTGTTGATATAGGTTTGCAGAGGTCTATACAGATACATGTGTATACATTCAGTCGTACAGTCTGAGCCGATAGGAGCGTTTCTGCTGTCGTTTCGTGGAGGGTCGTCGGAGCGGAAGGCAGGCGGGCCTATGCTGCTATGCGCCGCTTTACTCTTTCTTTGAATCAGGCGTTCCGTTTTGGGTCGTTCCGGTCTCCTGTCCTTTAGGTTGGTCTTGTGGCTTCGTGAAGCGATCTGAATACCCGGAAATGTCCTTCTTTGCGTTCTGTGCTCGAGCACCTTCCATGAAGCCATCGAGCTTGCCTCCCGTGAGGCGACTGAGCGAATCACCGATCGAGGAGCCTTCTCCTGCTTGTTGGGAGCCTTCTTTGCTTTCCGCTCCATTGGCCCACTTGAGGATGTAATACCCACCAAGACCCCAGAGAAACAAGAAGCATGCGGCCCCTGTTGTGAACAAGACGGCTGGGAATACGATAACGAGAGCAGTTCCGACGCAGAACAAGGTGAAGATCACCGCAGCTAGTAGGGCAACGACCAGTGCGATGACGAGTGCTGTGATGAAGACGACGATGCTGAAGAGGATGAAGAGACCCAGAGGTACGCCAGTGAGGGCGATGTTCATTCCTAGGAAGGCCTAAAGAGATACGTCTTAGCAGATGTTCTCCTCCTCCACATCAAAGCCTTGGTATACTTACAGATAGCTTAGGGTTTGCTAGCATGAAAGACTGCAGCTTCGCCAGAAACGCTGCCCTCTTCTCATGAGGGAATATCGAATCTATAATGGACTGTCCCTTGGCTGCCACCTTGTTGCCCATGTTCTGCACAGTTCCTAGAGCCGAGTCTGTGGCAGTCTTGACCTTCTCTTGAGCTCCCGAGACTGGTGTGCCCTTTGTCGCATTCTGTGCCTTATCTTGAGCCCCAGTGGCTGCATTCTTGGCTTGGTCGGCCATGTCGGGGGAGAGACGAGTTGAATTCCTCAGAGGAGATCTCGAAGTCTCACGGAGGATATCGCTTCGATTGGGGTGTCCCGTTGGTCGAGTCTCGAGCTTCCGCGGGCTCTTGTCCCTGCTGGCCGTGTTGAGGGAAGACGTGGTGACGAGCCGCTACGGCGAATGAGGCTTCCAATTGTACATCAAGTGGTTGGTTGAGTATATAGTGCTTCAAGGGGCAAGGTCGTGGTAGATGTAGGAGTTGAGTCCGAGTGTGCAAGCCACAGGCTCTGCAAAAGCCGGTTTCTGCAGCTCCATTTTCAAGTCGATGCTCGATCATCGTCGCGTCCAAATGCCAGCTCCAAGCTCCTGCGCACTTTTAGAGTTCGGACTGACGTCGGAACGATCGAAACGATTGGCTGCCGGTGCTCAATCGCATAAACCACTTTGGGCAAGGACCATCTCGAAATTTTGGAGCTTCCATGTCGTCGAGACCTTGAACACATCACAGCACTCGAGCAAGATGGCGGAGAAGGAAAGCAAGAAGCGGAAGAGACAGTCCAATGGCGTCGATACGCCCAGCAAGAAGGTTGCAATCGAGGCGGGCAGCAATATCAAGGTCTCATACACCGAAGAGAACGGCGTAGTCCTGCTATCCACTCCCGGCGTGAGTGCACCACGACTGCCATTCAAAGCGTATGCGAAGGCGACCTCCACGAAGCATGCGAACGACCCGGTCAAGCCGAAGACTCATGATCTGCTGCTGCAATCCTCGCAACACCCTCGACTCGACTATACCGCAATTCCAGACACGCTCGACCAGCATACATCCCACTATGTCGCCGTCTTCGATCCTGCATCCAACGAACTTCGCGTCACGCCCGCGCATCACCTCAGTCTACGTAGTACCCTTCGATCGGAAGTGCTGGAAGTAGAGCAAGACAGGTTGACTCTGGCCCAGCAGAGGGAAGAGCTGGGTCGTGAATTCGGAACCAAGAAAGCAAAGAAGGCGATTCTGAGCAAGACGGAGAATGCTATTACACAGGATATAAAAGGCAAGGGCAAGGTTACAGATGTACAGTCTGCCATTCTTGAGGCCGTGGGCGACACAACAGCAGGAGCAGCTAGCAAGGATGCCCAGCAAGAGGCCGATACACAGCTCGCAGCTAAGCCCATACCGAGACCCAACCTGAATGCAGAGACGGTGGAAGACGTCTACTCGTTCGATACCCTCATAACCCCCAGCGATGCTCGCATGGTTCAGATTAAAGACTGGCAGGACAAGGTTCGCGCCGACGAGGTTATCCAATTCAAGCACCGTTTCCCAGCCGGACGAGTCGAAGCCATCGCTAATGGCGATGATGCGATCAAACTCAAGGCGTTGCGATACTTGACGTTGCTCCTCGAATTCCACGACGTTCTGGGCAGCAATCGAGGCGGGAAGAAGGTGCCTAAAAAAGATATCCTTAGCAAGCGACTGGCTGGGTGGCCGCAGAATCTCGTCGATGCTGTTCGTCGGCGTTTCACCAACGATTCGGGCTCAGAGTTGGGCAAGTGGCAGCTCGACAACCTGTACACGCATATGTGTGCGCTCTCGCTTTACATTGATGGCTGGACGACGGACACGAGTAATTTGAAGGATGATCTGAAGATGGAGACCAAGCAGATCTCGCAATACTTCAACGAGCTGGGCTGCAAAGTCAGCGCACCGACGGAAGCGGAAAAGAATGCCAGAGGACTTGGCAAAGCCCAAGCGGCTGTGACGAGGATAGCGAGGTTGAAGCTACCGCTCGATTTCCCGAAGCCGCGAGTTGCGAGGAGGCGATAGAAGTTGCAAGAACGCAAATGCTTTACGACCCGACTTTCTCACCGACCCCGATATACTTCTCAACCCACCTGTCCACCCGTGCCGTCATGTCCTTCCAGAACGTCCTCTCGTGGAAGAGATGTTCCTGCCGCGGATATACCACCATCTCAAATGGCAATTTGGCCTCTATCAGCGCCCTCCTGAACCCCACGGCCTGACTGACCGGACACCTCGGATCATTCGCCCCATGCAGAATCAACATGGGAGGTACGACCATCTCCCCCGTCTCCTGCGTCTTCCGCCACGCCCTGTGAAACTGCCACAACGCAGACGCCGTCCGACTTTTCGTATCATCCTGCTCAACATTCCAAGGGGATCTTCCATCGCTCATTTCAGCCTCAAGCGTGCCGCCAAGGTCCGAAGTCAAAGCCATAACGTCCGAATCACAGACACCCGAGACTGGGATCGCAGCTTTGAACTTCCAACCGTGGGAGTGTATACCATTCCGCACGCTTGCGAGGTAGGAGAGGAAACCGCCTTGGCTTATGCCTCCGACTATGAGGCGGTCTTTGTCGGCGTAGCCTAGTTCGATGGCGTTTTGCGTTGCGGTGATGATGTCGACGTAGTCGCCCCGGCCTACACCGCGGGTGGAGTACGAGGCGAATTTGGTTCCTTTGCCGATGCTGCCGCGGTAGTTGGGGAGAAGGATAGTGTAGCCTAGAGAGAGGAAGTAGGGTGTCCAGTAGTAGTAGTGTGCGTTAAAGGCGTTGGTATGCCGCCAGTCTGGTCCGCCGTGGATGAAGACGATTGTGGGTTGGGGTTTAGAGGGTGGTCCTGAGGAAGTTGGACTAAGGAGGACGGAGTCGATGGAGACCTCGTTGTCGTGGGAGGGTGTTGTTAGGGGTGTGCAGGTGCCGAAGTGCATGCCACTAAAGGCTGCGCCGTGGTTGGAGAGTTGGACCAGGCCGCCGCCAGATGCTGTAGTCGTGAAGACTTCCACAGGGGTGTTCACGTCTGATGTTGAGAATGCGAGGACGATCTCGTCGCTATCTGTGGTGTATGCGGCATCGAAGGCTTCGAGTTGGTTGGGGGCGCTGTAGAGGACTTTGCCTGACGACAATACAATCTGATCTTCTAGCCCTCGCTGCACCTTGAGCACGACATCTCCGTCTAGTTTCTGAACACTGTCAATGTCATTGTGTTCGCCGAAAGCACGCACTCGTTGGCGTTTCGCAGGATTCTTTCGATCCGTTGTTGGTGGCACTGTCCAAAGACTGTGACCGCCACAGGCCTTCCTCTCCATCGTCCCTGAGTGGAAGTAGAGAGTGTCGTTCGCTGCCCATGTCAGATATGCCACGTAGTTTGGCACTTTGCAGCAGTCCTCGATGGTTTGTCCTCCTAACATCAGTATAGAGATTTCATCTCCTGTGTACCAAGGCTCTTCGATATGAGGTGAGCGAGCGTTCACAACAGCTATCTTTTTCCCATCAGGACTCCAGCTGAAACCCTTGACATGTCGTTCTGCAACGTATTTCGATCCAGATCCTGTAACTCGACGAACCTTCTTGGTGGCACAGTCCACAATGTGCAGACGTGAGAAAGTCCACTGCTCGCCCCAAACCTGAGGGTCGTTACCGGCCTCCTCACGGGCTCTCTCCTCTGGAGTCCTCTCATCCGCGGCAATAAACGCAATGTGCTTGCCATCTGGTGAGAATTCGATCGAGGAGATGTCGCGCTCGTTGCTAACATCTGTGATTGGATACGGTTCGCCATTGGTTTGGCCGTCTTTGACGTGGAAGAGATAGATGGCCCACTTCTTGCCGGCTTCAGCTCGATCTGAGATAAAGGCGATCTTGCTTCCGTCTGGACACCATTGGGGGGAATGGTCATTGAAAGAACCTGACGTGATCTGTCTCGATGATCCAGGCCTGCCAGACTCTGCGAGCCACAGGGTCGACAGTGAGTGCTTCCCCTTCCTGTGACTCCATTGGAGGCTCGTTTGATAAAGCACATGCCTTGCATCGGGTGACAGTCTGATGGGCTTGGGGATCTCTAGGTCGCATAATGACTCGTAGAACGTCTGTCTTTCTTCTTTGATCCTGGTCATATTGAAAGTCGGCTCTGATGTTCGATGAACTGATCGAGAATGGACCGGAGGAAGCAGGCGCGACGTCTGTTGAAGTACATAGTCTCATGCTCCTTCTTTACGTTAGCGAGCTCCGAGGTGCGGAACTCGGCAGCAATGGGCTATCAGAGCCACCTGCACTGTACTCCCGCCTTAACACCGTCCACCGAAGTCCGCTGTGTAGCGCAGCAATGCTGTTTCTGGATTGAACTCTGTTACCACTGCCATTTGAACTATACATGTAGTCTCAGTGGTCAGCCTGACTGGCAAGATCTTCACTAGACCATATTTGGGATGCAAGGTCTGTACACTGAGACTGGTCGGGATCTGTGAATTTTGACTTCACCTCCCCAACCTCGCCTTTTAAAACCAGCGCTCCTCATCGAATCGCCGGAAGCCCAAGCGATCTTCCGGCGGTGACTCACCAGAGAGTTTCCCTATTCCAGCCATTGTGCGACCCGGTCGAATCAAGATGGCCCTGTACCTGCAGCAAAGTGATAGATCAAATGCTGGCCCTGGCAGACCGCCCCTTGCATTTGGGCGAAACCCCCGCGGCCGTGAGGCGACGTGCGGCGACGTGCATCGACGTGCAGCGACGTGAGATGTCGTGAGCTTCAGTGCATGCATATGCAGCCGTTCTTGCGACCTCCTCTCACCAGTCAATGTCTCTAAGACTCCGGCATCCATCGATTCTGGCCTGTAGTAACCAAGCGACCATCGTCGTAGCAACCGAGTCGTGACACTGGAAGAGGCATATATTAATTGGTAGTGCCGAGTTGTAAGTCGGCAGCGCAGCCATATTCTCACTGTTGTGTCACATGTCAACAGGCAGCACTGCACATCACGTTGCTTCACAGTTTTCAACGACTACTTCACGCGGCCATTGAAAAGCACCCCACGTCATCAGACGCGACTCCTCTTTCTGTGTCTATAACAGACTCTCACAATCTTTCCAACGGCTCCTAACGCAAGCAAAACTGAACCTCAACCTCTTCACACCGTACCTCACCACGACCACTCACAGCATCATGGCAAACGGTAAGGTTGACTGGGACTCGCAAGCCACCTGGCAGCGCGTGATTGCCGCGATCCTCGCGACTGGCGTGAAGGTACGTATCGCTACATCCATCCTCGACGTCAATGCTAATTAGATTTCAGGTCGATCTGAAGCAAACCGCTCTGTACTTCGGCACGACTTACGACACCCTCGAGAACCGCTTTCGCAAGATCAAGAAGGAATCCGCTGTGCTCAAGGATGAAGTCGAGCGTGGTGAGCGTGGCGACATTGCGCCGTCTCGCAAGTCCAACCCATCGACTCCTCGCAAGGCGTCTCCAAAGAAGGCAGCTCTCAGCGGTACGGCTACACGTTCATTGAATGATGTTCTCCAACTGATTTGCTGATAGCCGTCACCAATGGCCGTGTCGCCAAGAGCACCCCGAGCAAGAACAACTCGAAGCGCACTATCAAGCAGGAGATGTCGGACGACAGCTTCGCCTCTGCCATCAACGTTGATAGCTTCACCACTGGCGAGGATTTGTCTTTCATGAGCGAGGCGCACGCTGGACTCATCAGCTACGATGCCACGAATGACGACGACTTCGGTTTGAACGGCTACGTCTAGAGTGCATACATGATAACGCAGTGACGAAGGACACGGCTTCATGGAGTAGAGATTGACTCTTGAGGGAAATGTAGCATTAAAAGACAGGACCAGGTGCTAAGGCGTACAGTGGGATCATGAATTTCAAGACCTTTCTCATCTCTGCTTAAACATTCACATTTTGTCTGTCCCTGTGAAAGCTCTGTTTAGAACCGTGAAAGGCCAAGGCACGAGACCTAGCCCATTTGACTTCACACCGACATCATTGGAGGGACGAAGAGCATCGAATGGCGCGGGATCGCGTACTTTGCGAGACAGATGTTGAAGTTCGTTGCCGGCTGTGAGATGGAGTCAAGCGGAAGTGAACGACGACGAGCTCACATGTTTCACATGCTACTCGGACGCAAGGTAGGCGCGATTATTCGTGGTTTCCTCGCTGCTCATTGGCCCATAGATGCAAACGGCGGGTATTCACTCTCGCGGATGCATGCCATTCAACTTTCCGACCACGGCTCTCTGACAGAACTTCACAACACTCAACGAGCACCCACAAACCAATCAAGCGTCGACAACTCGAGTCTTTCCGGCTCTTATCTTCACTCACATCCCCCAAACTCATACTGCATCCTCGCCCCACGATCACCACATTGCGACTTCAGCCATTGACCCCTGAAGCGGAAGCAGTAAGTTGAATCTTCCAGCACGTTTCTGATCTGAACCACACATCCACCCATCTCATGGCTTCCTCGCCCTCGAGCATAATACGAGCGCCTCACACCAAACCCTCCCGTCATTTCAGCAACACCGCACCATCCGAATTGCGACCACAACTGACAGCGCCATAGCACACCCGACTCCCAGCAAAATGGGCAAACCAAAGGCGTGGGATGCTGTCCGCGATCAGCAGCTCTTCCTCCTCATCATCGGTAGCGTAAAGGTCGACTACAACGTGGTACGTGTAGCAAAGGCCATAAGGCGACCCTATTCCGCTCTGAGACATGCTGACCTTCATATCAAGGTGGCCAAGCTATGGGCTGAGCGCTATCGTGAGTTGAGAGCACCCGCAACGTCATGAACCATCCCAAGCTGACATTGTCGTAGCGGATGACGAGTCCAAGCCGACTGCGAGTGCAATCTCTCAACACATCAACAAGCTCTCCAAAGCGAACGGAGGTGCCACACCGAGCAAGGCCAAGCCAGCGGGAGTCTTCAAGCCTGTCACGCCCTTAAGCAAGCGGGTCATCAACCCGAAGATTCCATCAAGCTCAAACAAGCGCCAAAAGGTCCGCAACATGAGCGAGGACGACGATGATGATGATTCGGAGGCTGGCGATCTCAGCAACCTCACCAAGCGCGAGTCATCCAGTCGACGCAGCAAGCCCGCTCGTGGCGCCTACGTCCAGCCGGAGAGCGACGACGAGGACAGCTCTAACTTCCTCACGTCCGCCCGCTCCGAGACGCGCTCTTTCAATCCCACCCTCACCAACGATACCGGCTACGTTTCTCCGCTTAGCAAGCAGACCAGCGTTCTCGACGATGAAGATGAGGTGACCATCACGGCCTCTCGGTCGGTTTCCAAGAAGCCAATCTCCAAGTTCGACTACTTCCACCGTGCTGGCGAGGACTCTGACGCAAGCGACTATCAGCCGTTGGTCTAGATGGCGACACACTTGGAACGTGGTATCTCAAAGGATAGAGAGGATCCCACAATGGTAAATGCTGCGACTGCTGCGACTGATGACTTGTGAAAGTGCGACCTTAGAGGAGACAACTCGAGAGGATACTGTGTGATAGCGTACGGCAGGCAACCAGCACTGCTCCTGGAATGAAGTTCAACTTAATGAGTTCACCATAGCCCAATTCTCCCCTAGCAGATCCTTGTTTTCCAGAATCCTCTTCCCATCTTTCGCCCCATTGAAAGCCGTTCGGATCGAAGTAATCGCCAACTGCTCGCTCGACACAGACGGAATTATAGCTTGCGCGATGATGGTCCCCATAGCCTCACGTTTGCCTTCGAGGATTCCTCCAGGTCTAAGTGCAATCGCCTCAAAGCATCGATGCCCTTGCTTCTCTTCTGATTCATCCGCCGCTGAAAAGATGGCCTTCTCAGCAGCACCTTTGAGTTTCCTATCATCGTCCCCGATCCAGAGTTTGCGAAATTGATCATGTTCAGCACCCCAAGCCGATACATATACAAAGCGAAACGGAAACCTTCCAACACCCGCCTTTGGCTCCTGCTCAGGATATCCCGGATACGGCTCCAGCGCAGGCGCCAGATGCTTCGCGAATGCTTCAGCCGCCGCAGCGACGAAGTTCACATTCACTTTCCTCGAGTTGTCCAGGCTCTTGAGATCTTTCGTCTTGCCGCCAAGTGCCCAGATACACGCTTCGACGCCTTCGTCCCGTAATCGATCGAGGAGGTCCTGCGGATATGCTTCGAAGTCTTCGTGCAGGATCTGGGTGACTTTCTTGTGGGAGAATTGGGCATCGAGCGGTCGCCGGGCTAGGACGTAAACGTGTTCGATGTAGTTGTGGGCGATGCATTGTTTGAGGATTTCGGAGCCGGCGAAGCCGGTGCTGCCGGTGAGGACGACTTTCATGATTCGCTGTTGGTGCTTTTGCAAAATGGTGCTTGGATGCCGGGGGATTGTGTCTTTAATGCTGCTGCTGTACGGTTTGCCTGCTGATGAGTTCGGATGTGGAAGGAGACTGCAGCTGACGACAAGACCGGGGGAAGGGAGCTCTTTTTTATACTTGGGCCTGCTATCGATGGCTGTGCGAGCCGCTTCATCCGAGTGTCTCTTGCTTGATGGTACAGATACTTCAGATACTTCCGAGGTTTGATAATGATGAAGGCTTGGACGTCGTTTAGTAGAACCAGCTCGCGAAGGTACGAGACGGCATGCCCGATTCTAGAAAGGGTATCGCCGGTGAGCTTAATCGTGAACTTCATCTCGCGACAGGAGTCCTGCCTTCCTCTCCATGCTTTCTACCTTCAACAACAGTTCGCACAACCATTCGGCGCCCGTTCATTCTGACTGCCGTTAGATGGGTCGTTGCATTGCGACTCTCCCGCAAGTCTACTTCAGGACTGAAGATTGGACTAGTACAGTACAGTAGGTATTATTGACGTCACCAGCCACAATCCCCCATTTCACAGAAGTCATTGGAAAGCTCTCCTCTCTCGCGTGCATCAAAGGCTTCGTACATATGCGACATCTCGCGGTCTTTGCTCGACTTACGACAGGATCGTTACGAACAGCAAATACATCCCTTGCGCCTCCAAACATCGGTCGAACCTTCTCTAGCATGTCGTGGATGGACTCTTGGTCCCGGCCATCTGCTAACTCGAAAGTGCCCGCACCCCTATATCTCTCGGGAGAAGACGTTCCCTACTGCCATACGTGTGGACGGGTGATGAGTACGTGGACCAGACCAAACACTTCCAGCCCCCACTGATTTGTGGAAGATTCCAAGAAGGCAACCAAAAAACAGAGTAACACCGTGGTCAAATACTGCTCAGATAGATGTCGAAATCGAAAGCCCGGACCTCAAGACAGGAAGATTGAGCGTGCGATTGTAGCTCTGCTTCAGGGCGAAGCGGACTCCGGCATCGAAAACACTGCCGCCAAGTCAAGGATCGTCAAAGGAGACACTAGACTGATTGTGACTTGCGATGAGATCGAGGAAGTCGTCTTCGGAAGCAGATTCGATCCTGAGAAAGTCTATGGTCGGAGGAAGAATCGCAAGAAGCGGTGGATAGGTGAGCCGGGTGAGGAGTGGAAGAGTGTTGATATGGAAGATGGCCAGACAGAGCACACAGAGCAGTCAGGAGAGGAGAGTCAGGACGAACATGAAGACGATGCAGGTTCAGTGCCCTCAGTGCCCTCAACAGACGGAGGGGTTCGAATACGACCGCCTCAAGACCAGTCAGACGTCAACTTCAGCGTTGGTGGCGAACGAGGTCGAGCCGAGAAAATCGAAGAATCAGCAGATGCCCTTGAAAAACGAAGACAGGGAGCAAAGCGTGCTGAAGAGCGCGAGATGGTAAGACGAGCCGCGAGGAGAGGTATTGTGTTTGGGTTCGAGGTGCCGAAGAGGGAGACAGTACCTGTGACGACCAAGGCGAAGAAGGCGAAGGGGAGAGGGAAAGACGAGGGCGGCGACGATGCACAGGTGTCTTCGACGGAGATTCGCAAGGGCGAGGCATTGATGAATGGTATGGTTGTGGAGCCGTCGTTTGCAAAGGGCAATTGGGCCATTCGCTGGAGGGAGTGATTTAGACTACCCCATCGCAGAGCCATATCCGTCTATCCATCAGGGATCGTAGCCAGCGCCTAGGCCATGTACTTGAGCTAGGGCAGTGAAGTTGTCCGACTTCTGTTCGGGTGTTGCGAAGTATTCTCGTCGAATTTGAGACCCTGCGCTGCAAGTGGCACGATGCTGGCCAGCAGATTGAGCTGCGTCTCTTTCGTTGATGGATTTCAGCATGAAATGTTCGTCGCATGCACGTTGATATTGGGAAGATGTTTGTTGAGAGGAAGGACTGGAGACGCGTTGTTAACGCGCGTGCACAGATAGTATCTGCATACATCCAGGCCGCCGTATCGATCTGCGAATTCGCAGCTGCTATCTAACAATTCAGAAACCTCGTTACTATCGTCATTTCCCCTCTCGAGAACTCCAAGCATCCGAATTCAATAGACTGGACAATCATGATCACCTCCGGTCGGCATCCACGTCTTTGCCAGTCACCTGCACGTCGCTGAACCGATCCTCGCTGCTGCTCTCCAATGCCTTCTTCCTCGCGGCCTCGTTGTCGAAGGCAGCTCTACTGTGGAAGACCTGCTCCATTTCTTCTAGAGTGCGGCCTTTGGTCTCTTTCACGAAGAGGTACACCAGAATCGCCATGACGACGTCAAGAGCTGCATAGAAGAGGAAGACATAGGTGCTCATGTCCTTGATCATGTATGGCGTCGTGAGGGAGAAGAGGAAGTTGAAGAGCCATTGAGTGGAGACGCCGACTGAGGTGCCTACTTCACGGAGACGGGAGGGGAATATCTAGACCGTGCGCATTAGCAGGTGTCGATATTCTGGGTGAGAGAGCCTCTCATACCTCTGCAGTGTACGGCCATGGCAACGGTCCCCACGAGAACTGGTATATCGAATTCGCTGCTATGCATTAGCTGTGGCGCTCCAAATCTGCAAGCCGTCGGCCTTACTGATGAAAATCATGGCAACAGTGGCGATGCCAGCGCTGGTCGTTTGGTTGTCCACTGGCGCAGGGGTGGTCTTGTTGACGACCGTTACGATTGTGAACTAGAGCTTCATGTTAACGATAGTCTTTGCACACTTGCAACTTTTCGACTTACGCAAATGGACATGAGGATGGCAGCGATCCAGAGGGTCGGCTTCCTGTTCCACATCTCCGAGAAGAAGAGGATATAGATGCCGACAGAGATAAACTTCTCGGCGCCAAAGAGCCCAGTGATCAACAGGTTCTTCGTACCTGATCCAACGAGCAGTTTGAAGAATTGAGGACCAAAGTAAGCCAGTGCTGTTTGTCCAGTGCATTGCTGACCCAGGAAGATGCCAAATGCCAAACCGAGACGGTAACGGTTGGCGGGTTCGAGGAGTTCCCTCTTCCTGAAGCCTTCACTGGCTCTGAGCTCCTCAGCAATACCCATCTTAATCTCGGCGAACTCGGCCTTGACTTCGGGACCTGCACGCACCAGTCAGCGACAGCAACAGCAGCAGCAGCAGCGATCGATCAAAGGCCAAACTCACCATCATCAGCGCGCATCCACTTCAGGTTCTCCCATGCCTCCTCATTACGACCCTTCTTGGCCAGCCAGCGAACACTTTCCTTCTGGAAGATCAGACCGAATCCCAGGAGAGCTGCTGGAAGTAACTGGAGTCCGACTGGAATCTGCCATTCAGATGAATGACTGCCGCCAATACCTTTGACTGTGCCATAGTCGACCCAGTAGCTGATCATGACCCCAAGAGCGAAGAGCCATTGCATGCCGGAACCAAGCATACCTCGGATTTCCTTGGGCGCCTGCTCGGCATTGTATGAAGGAACGACGGCAGTTGCAGACCCAAGACCGAGACCAGAGACGAAGCGACCAACGTAGAAGCAGGGGAGCGAGTGTGAAGGAATGACCTGAAGGATGACGCCAAGACAGAAGACCGACATAGCCACCTGGATTGTGATCTTCCGGCCATAGCGCTCCGACACGGGGAAGATAGCCAGCGCGGCCAGGAAAGCGCCCACGTTCTGGAGCGAGACCATGACAGCACTGACGGTGGTGTTGTCGCTATAGCCAAAGTCGCGCTTGTATGACTCCATGGTCAGGACGCCTCCAACAATTCCTATGCACCCATCACATGTTAGCGGCGAAGGTGGCTACAATAAGGTTTCGCCAAGCGACTTGCCAGTGTCATATCCGAATAAGAAGCCAGCCAGGCAGACGAAGAAGCCGAAGAAATAGGCTCTGAAGGCACCGAGCCTTGTGCCCTGGAGTCTGCCCATGTTGGCGGACGAGAGGTGTCGGTGTCACGGTCAGCAGCAGGTTGAGTACCGTAAAGCGAGGTGTCGAGGTGACTTTGTAGTGCGGAATGAAGGTTGGGCTAATAAGCACAGGATTTATGTATCAGTGGAAGAAGGGTCCAGGTATTGTTGGAAGTGCGTGCGTGCGGCTGGCGGTTAAGGTTGTCGACGGTGGCAGCGTGCAGCGGTCGTGGCAGCACATGGCAAGATGCGACCCTGTTACACTGCTGTATCACACCATGGTTCACAGCGCGCACGCCATACCACGACCCCTCGCCAGCACTGCCAAATCGGGAGCTCGAGACGTCAACAACGCCGGGTGCTCACAAATACGCTGGAGTTTCACCTTCACTCAAGTGGGGTCACATCGGATGGTCGGGCGATGTACCGTCGTACCGCGTTCAATTGAGAGCTTTACACGGGGATCCTTTGTTCGTCCACACCTTGGCTTTCGGAGGGTGGTTGCGGAGGTTGTGGAGGGTTACCACTGGAATGTGGCTTACCGGTGGCGTTGACTTCTTCAAAGAATGCACTTCCCGCTCCGCGCACACGGGTAGAATACACTGCGGAGGTGTGCTTGTGCTGGAGCATGGCGACAGTCCGTCGATCGTCGACCCTCGAACCTCGATGCATCAGTAATTTCGGCCCCGAAGCTCAGGACGAACACCATCGCTAATATACACACATCTCATCACTCGACTTCACCTGAGATGAGTGCTCCATTCAGAGTTCAAGCATAAAGAGCAGCTCCGTCTCATCTGAATTCATGGCAGGATGCTCTTGGTAGAGAACACCAGAAACCATGATCCTGGCGACTTGCCGCACGAGGGTGCTGGTCAGACGATGCAATGAAGGCATGCGATTTGCTAGCTCGGACAAGACGCACTGCTTGACTTGTCTATTGAGGGATCTTGATACAAGGCAGAGTACCTGTGTCTATACGATCATTCCAGGAATCGAAGTAGGCTTCCTTGCTTCTGCCATCGCTCCATGTAAGGACCTGCCAGCCCGGACGTGTCAAATTGAGCCTCGTTGGAACTATGGACGCCGTCTGCATTTGCGACCGGGCTGACATCGACGTCCCTGCGATACCACTCCAAAACGATCACGTCTGGCTGGCCCTCTGCCGAGCGCTCCTCAGGCCTCAAACTCTGGCAACGATTGTTATCCGCAATCCACCCAGGCGCAAGCGTATCGCGAAGCGACTCGGTCGACAGACTCATCGCAGCCTGGCGCAGCCATTCTCGCCGCTCCGCGACGGCCTGCAATCTCAACGTGAACCTTCTGATTCCCGCCAGTGTCGCATGCACTAGCACATCTGCGATCGTGGTTACGATCGTGGCTATTATAAAGGAAGGATCCAGTTCGGAATTCGTGCGCGGCCATATGGTGTAGTGGCGAAGCCGCAAGATCATGGTCAATCGCGTTGGCCACTTCTTCCGAGCGACAGCGAAGGTTCTGATGGAGTCCTGGGACGTCAAGACGTCTATGTCGACGTTAATGGTGATTTTCATTCGCTCCATATTATTTGGCGTCAACTTGAGTAAGAAGCGCTCGAGCTCCACGACTCCTCGTATGCTATCATAATGTTCTTGGACCGCATCATCGAATGGGTCGAATGGGGCGCTGCGATAGAGGAAGAGTTCCGGCGCGGCGTTGTCGAGCAGAAACGTATTCGCCTCAAGCCAGATCCGTCGACATGTTTGCAGGATCTGGGTGGAGAAGCGGTCTATAGGGTGAAGGAGCTGAGCGTCGAATGAGTCCTGCCACGGATCTGATGTCAATGTATAGGCGAAAATCTGGTTGCGGATCTCTGCTGGTAAGCTAAACAGTGGTGACTGATCCTGTGGGTGACATTTCTGAAGGTTCTCCGACGTCGTTGTGGTTGCTATGCTGATTGTTTGGCCGACTTCTTTCTCGATGGCGGCAATGTCTCTGCTTAGGTCGGAGGTCTTTGCTGACTTGACCACGATTTGTCTACGCCAGCGGTTGCAGTGGCGAGAGATGGAGCGCAGAAGCTGGGGCATCTTGAATGAGTCGATTTGTTCGGCCAGCAGCTTCTTCGCGTCGAGCTGGCAGGCTCTTGATGTTGCAAGACGACTATACGATGTCCGCGTAACACGTACAACCCTGGTGAGCTTCTGAGATCACAAGTTGCTGTTGCAGAAGCTGAAGAACTCTGAAACGTAGACTTCCTGCAAGGATGCCTTACCAGTGGCACAGCCACTCTCAGCTATACCGCGATCATTGACCATCATATTGGACGAAGACACACGCTCCAGCATGACTCCACGCCGATCCTAGCCGTCGACTGTCAGTTTCCTAAACCTTGACAAACACCAGTTCCTTCGTTCGCCAAGGTCAGCTGCAGACGTCGGCTTCGGGATGATCACATTCTGCGGTGCGGAGTTCAAACATTGAGTATCGAACCAAAGGGCCAACTTCGAACAAACAGCATCCGTTCCCGACGCTGTGATGCAGATGCTTAGCAATCGACTACAATGCTCCTGCTCACACGTCTGCTCAAACGATACTCTGATTTGCAGATCGGCCAGCTTCTCGGGTTTATAGATGAGGCATCGAACCGTCTTGAAGAGGAAACACAATGAAACCATTTCTATCATCGTCCTTACAATACGCCGTAGATCGAAAAACTTCAACGGACAGCGATGGCAAACGAGACGCCCAAACCGAACCTCCTCGTCGTCCTGGGCGCAACTGGAAACCAAGGCAGTGCAGTCCTCAAACAATTCGCCGCCACGTCTTCTACTCACTCGTTCGCCCTGCGTGGCATCAGCAGGTCTCCCAACTCGGCAATATCACAGGGTCTTTCTCGACTCGGTATCGACATTGTCCAAGCTGACCTTGAGGACCTTTCCTCTCTGAAAGATGCCTTCGCAGGCGCAACTCACATCTTCGCAAACACCGACTCCAATGCCCTCCTCCTGGCCGCCATCAACGATTCGACCCTTCTTTCGACAGGAGAGACTGCCCTGTCCTATGCTCATAACAAAGAGCTGGTCTATGGGACGAACATCGCCCTCGCTGCGGCAGCGACACCGACGTTGCAAAAGCTAGTCTGGAGCAGTATTCCTAGTCCGAAGAAGCGCAGTGGCGGGAAGTACACGCAAGCGCCGATGTGGGACGTCAAGGAGGACATTTGGGATGTTTTGCAGGGCAGGACCGAGTTGGAGGGCAAGTTGAGTATGCTTCTCGTGGGTATATATGCAGACATGCCGTTGAAGATGCCAGGATTGTATGCGCCGGTGAAGGTTCTGTAACACGCTTCAGCTTCTTCTTCCACTGATGGCAGCTGATGTAAGCAATAGCAACCCGATGGCACATATCTCCTCTCCCTACACATCTCCGGCTCTGTGGCCTTGCCGCTCGCAGACCTCGACTCCGACCTAGGCCCCTGGGTATTGGCGCTCTCCTCCGCCCCGCCAGGCACAACACTCATTGGCGCGACAGCAGTCCTCACTTGGAAGGAGTGGCTGACCAAATGGGCCTCTCATAACAATGTAACCGCCGACTTTCGAAGATGTTCGGAGGAGGAGATCATGGCCAAGCTTGGTGGGTTGGGCGGGTCGTTAGTGGAGATTGGGAAGTTCTTGGAGGAATATGAGTGGGAGGTTGAGGGAGCGGTCTGGCCAGACGAGGTGAGTATTGACAGGCGTCTAATAGAACTTGAAGGTACTGATCTGTCGACGATAGCTTTGTGAGCGTGGTATAGAAGTCCCTGGTGGGAGAGGGATCGATAGGCAGATTGCTGCATGTGACTGGTCCAGTATACTCTAAGGAGGTGTCGGAGAGAGCGTAGCGAAGCGATCGATACTCCTCGCTTGAGGTGATGGGAAATTAAGTGAGAAGAAGTTCGCAACTGAACTCGAGCATCTGCACCGTTGGTCTGTTCTCGGTTGCAGACCCCAAATCATGTCAGGCTTGATCTTGGCACAGGACGAGCTCTCGTCAAATGCTTCGTGCGGCTGAACTCTGTCAGCATCCTTTCAAGGTGATCAAATAATAAGCGAGACATGGCTATGAGCTCTTCTCGACAAGGAAACTCATCAAGCAAGTCTCACGACTCCTCATCCCGACGATGTCGCAGGAGTGGGGCACCGTACTGGTCATCGGCGGTGCAGGACGTCTAGGCTACTTCGTCATTCAAGAACTTCTCAAACAACCAGAGTGCGGTCGCGTAGTGTCCATCAATCGCAAGCTCCACAAAGAGAACCAGCATGAAGATGTCGAATATCGAACTGTAGACGTTCGAGCTGCAGAGACGCTGCATACGTTGATGTATGAGATCAAGCCCGAAGCAATCATCAACACAGCTGCACCGGGCCATGTCGATGGGTCGACATCGACGAAGGAATTTCATGAGGCCCTTGTCGCAGGCCAGGCGGCCCTCCTCAGTCTGGCGAAACTGGTAGGCACGAGAGTCTTCATCGGCACGAGCTCGGCAAACGTTGCAGCTGGTTGGGAGCACGTGAACGTCGACGAGACGGTACCTTACTGGCCTGAAGACTCGAACGTGTTTCCGTACTGGATCAAGAAGGGCGAGGCCGAGCGTGAACTCCTGGCAGCGGATTCTCCGACCTTGCAGACGGTTTCGTTGAGGCTCCCTCTGATCGTCGGCGAGCGAGACTATGCTTTCGTGCCTAGCTTGCTGGACACGTTAGAGCAAGGGCAAACAGGGGCACAGATCGGAAACAATGCCGGTAGACTGGCAACGATCTCAGGGGAAGATGCTGCAGTGGCACATGTGCTCGCCATGAGGCGACTGCTGCAGCCTGGCAATGATGTCCATGGCCAGATCATCTACATCACGAACTCTCGGACACTTCCTTTCTGGACCATGGCGCAGATCGTGTGGGTAGCGGCAGGCTGGAAGAAGGAGAAGGAGCCGTTCGTCATGCCTGAGACTTTGGCCATGGTTATGGCATGGGTTTCTGAGTGGCTCGTGTATCTGACCAGCTTTGGAAAGCGTTCTGCGGTATTCAATCAGAGGGTCGTTGGCTTCATGTGTCGCCAATGGACATACGATGGAAGTAAAGGGAAACGATTGTTGGGGTTCGTGCCAACGAATGATGTCGAGGATCAGCTGAAGAGAAGTGTTGAATGGGAGTTGAGGAAGAGGAAAAAGTGATTCGGCTTGACACTAAATACTGGTCTTTCTTCTGTGCATTGTGGTAGCTCTCGTTCAGGACATGCCGTGGTCGTCATCAAAGGTAGCTTCTTACTCTGACGGTGACGTCTGGTTGGTCTGCGCATTTTGCCGATCCTGTCGTTTCTTCTGCCATCGCGAGTAGAAGAAGTAGCCGACAACGACTACGGCATTAACGATCGAGATTGTCGTGCCGACCCATGGAGGAATTGTGGCCAGCATGCGATCGAGAGCATGCTTCTTGTTCTCGACTGAGGTACCAGGGCCGTCCGACGTGTCGACATCACCAAGTAATCGAATCTCACCGGGGGCTGAAAACGCGAACCAGGTGACAGGATCCTGTGAGAGCATTGATCGGACAGAGGCACGCAAGAGGATCATGAGCACTAGTGCACCAATCCTGTACCTGAGAACATCCCACGGAACGCGATACAGGTGCAGCGGACGACCGCAAGCTTCGTGCATCATCTTGTTGCTCCAGCGGCTCATCGTGTGCATGACAGCACAGAGGAGGCCAATGACAATCCAGCCGAAGGCGGAACGCTCGAACCAGGTCTGGCTGTCTTGTGTTTTGAGGTATCGCGTGTAGAATAGGAGCCCTGCGTTTGACATCGCAGCTGTCGCTACCGGCAATAGTGGAATGAAGCCGTAGAGTCTGGTCAAGGGATGACGATCCAGGCACGGTCGTAGGTCGACTTTGGGCTGTGGACGTGGACTATCTGACTCCGCAACGTCCTCCGAGGTGACTGCGGTCTTCTCATCTTTCTCGTTGGCTTTCCCTTCCTCCTCGCGGGCAAGGTCTATGGTGTTGCCGCAGATCTCGTTGTGCCTCTTGATCACATCCAACATGCATTCCCCCATGAGCACAATGGAGCTGGGAAGGGCCGATAGATGCACGGCGCAGCCCATGAGAAGCCACCAGGGCGAGGAAGTGGAGACGGTAGTCATCAACCAGTACCATAGCGGTTCCAAGATGGCATAAGTCATAGAAGTCTTCAACACACCGATCCATCGTTTGCGCTCCACTGATGGCCCATCTTTGAAGTCGGGCCTGGTGACGATCCACTCGTCGAATTTGAGAGTATAGTCAGACAGAAGTGCGGCAAAGACAAAGAACGACTGTACTCATTAGCCTTTGAAGCCCGTTGTGTTGTGTCGTCTTACTTTGAGCGTGAGATGGAAGACCTCCGCCGTAGCTGTGAACTGCATCTTCGAAGGTCAGAATATGGCTTGGCTGGATGGGCTTGAGAGGGAGGTGAGGCAGATGCGCGAGTTAAGGCGCAGCATGGAAATACGGGTCTGGCTCATAGCGTAGGATTCTGTGACGCCAAGCGTATTCCAGTCGCGTCCGCGGAGCGTGCTACATGTATACCCTTCACTGATCAGCCATTTATGATTGGGTCTTCATCGCAGGCAATCCTGATGTTAATCGCTGAAGTGCTCTGACTGGCTTTGCTTCCGGCGTATGCAAAGTGGTGATTCACATCGTGGGTACATGTATTTAATGAGGTAGAGGAGGAACGTGAAGTGAGGTGTGGTGGGAAGTGTGGGAAGTTGAGTACCGGATATATCGGATATGTGGCCAAAGCGGATTAGCGCCCGACCCGGAACTCAGTCCGCTGCCTGTCTCGAAATTTCGTCTGGCTCTCTCTCAAGAAGTTCAGCATCGCAACTTTCAACTGCAACAACAGCAACCATGGGTGTCGGTCGTCGCATGACCAAGAAGCAGGGCCCGCCGCCATCGCTTGACGAATCGCTCGTGACCAAGAAACGGAAGTCGGCAGCACCAACGAACAGTGCAATCAAGAAGCAAAAGACTGTCGACGCCAAAAAGCCCATTGTGAATGGAAGTGCTAAGAAGGCGGCACCTAAAAAGGCTATCAAAGCACCAAAGCCGGCGCCCGAAGATGACGAACTTTCCGATCTCAGCGGGGATGCTGTAGACGAACCCGATGTCATAGAGGATGAGCTCAATGGTATTGAAGAGGGAGATCTCGATGACCTGGACGACGATGCAGATGACTTTGCACATGCGATGTCAGGATCTGATGAAGACTTCATGGACCCAGAAAAGGGCGGCGTGCGGGTCCAGAGGATGTGGTCAGACGACGAAGACTCAGATGCAGAGGAGAAGCTCACAGCAGCCAATATTGCTGGTCTTTCGAGGAAATTGGATCAACAACGGGCACAAGAGGCGGCAGAAGCGGAAGAAGAGCTCAAAGATGATGCGCTACAGACCAATATCGCATCAGCAGATATACCGGACGAGGACGATGCGCAGAAAACGAGTTTGCTAGCACCAGACTTGCAGCTGCTCAGGACCAGGATAACAGAGACGGTGCGTGTCCTGACCAGCTTCAAAGAGTTGGCCGATCCGGCAAAGAGCAGGGCCGAATACACTCAAGCCCTCTTGCGAGATATTTGCACCTACTACGGCT
Organism: Zasmidium angulare; assembly: GCA_002786045.1. NCBI lineage: Eukaryota > Fungi > Ascomycota > Dothideomycetes > Mycosphaerellales > Mycosphaerellaceae > Zasmidium > Zasmidium angulare. Next base: position 1,347,271 of record NHNX01000002.1, read on the forward strand.
ACTCGCCGTTTCTGGCAGAAAAGCTGTTCTCGCTTTTCCCACCCCAAGAAGCGCTTGCATTCTTCGACGCCAACGAGACGCCTCGGCCAATGGTGATTCGCACAAACACTCTTCGCACGCATAGAAGGGACCTTGCACATTCTCTCATCAACCGAGGCGTGACGTTGGAACCGGTGGGGAAGTGGTCAAAAGTTGGATTACAGATATTCGAATCGCAGGTCCCACTCGGTGCAACACCAGAGTACTTGGCCGGACACTACATCTTGCAGGCTGCTTCATCTTTCCTTCCAGTCATGGCCCTCGCGCCTCAAGAGCATGAAAGAGTGCTGGACATGGCTGCTGCCCCAGGTGGTAAAACGACACATTTGGCTGCATTGATGCGCAACACGGGGTGCATCTTCTCCAACGACTCGAACAAGGACCGAGCGAAGGGTTTGATTGGAAACATACATCGTTTGGGTGTCAAGAATACGATCGTGTGCAACTACTCTGCTCTCGAATTCCCCAAGGTGATGGGTGGATTCGACCGAGTGCTTCTGGATGCGCCTTGCTCTGGTACCGGTGTCATCGCTAAGGACGCCAGTGTCAAGACAAACAAGACCGAAGCTGACTTTCTCCGTCTTCCACATCTGCAGAAGCAGCTTCTTCTTGCTGCAGTGGATTCTGTGGATCACGCGAGCAAAACAGGTGGGTACATCGTCTACAGTACGTGTTCCGTTACTGTCGAGGAGAACGAGCAAGTCGTGCAGTATGTTCTGAACAAGCGGCCAAACGTCAAGCTTGTGCCGACAGGTCTCGTGTTTGGCAAAGAGGGTTTCATCAAATATCAGGCCAAGCGTTTCCATCCGTCCATGAAGGAAACCAGGCGGTACTATCCACATGCATACAACGTGGATGGCTTCTTCGTCGCAAAGTTCAAAAAGACTGCACCGACACCACCCAATGCTGTCAAGGCTCAAGGAAGTACAGAGGAAAAGAAGCAGCATGCAAACGGCACCAAGGTTGAGGAGGATGTGTTCGAGGATGTGGCTCTCGAAATAGACGATGAAAATGGTGCTGAAGAGGACGAGGGATTCGGCGGCTTTGACGATGAGGAGGACCAAAAGTACATCGAGCGGAGTCTGAAGAAGCAGTTGAAGAGGAAGGGCATCGATCCCAAGGCGAGCAAAGCAAAGGCGGTCAAAAGCCTTTCGAAGTAATCATGCCAATCCGACATTTCGCCCAACACGAGCCCCTATACTCATGATCAACGTTGACAATGTCGGCAGTCAATATTTCACGCCTTGAGTTCACCCTTTATTAGGTTGCCAACGCCATCTTTGCGCCATTATTAAGCCACTAGGTGCGTGACCCGGGCAGCGGCCTCTCGGCAAAGCAGCCACTCTATGCGAGAAGAGCGGTTCTGCAGCTCCAGCCGCAGCCATATGTACTTCCCGACCGCCAGAGAGCTGCGTTGTCTTTACACCCAAGCAACAAGGAGCCGTCGTCCCTCCAAGGCAAGACCTTTAGATCGCCCACGATGGCATCCAGCTCTACAGCAGCATCAGCGCCTTTCATAACCGACGACGGGCGATGCCTAAACTGCTGTGGTCTAGATTTCTTCGCCATTTTCGGCCATCAGGCTGACTGCGAATCCTTTGCCCCTATCTTGATTAAAGATGCAATTGCCAACGAGGATGTCTGTTCTGTCTGTCAGCTCCTTGTTTCAGCTGGCCGACAGATCATAGGTCGGCCATTTTACGTCACCGATCGCAACGGAACTGAAATGGAGTTCGTCTTTACAAGGAAGTGGAGGGAGCCCACAAGGAACGTCCTTGGGGCGGTCGTCAGTGGAGGCGGTTCGCTCGCTGTCGAAATCCAGCCTCCACCATCGCCATTCGACCCCGGTGAAACGGTCGAGTTTTATCTCTGTCCAAGGTGGTTGGACGAGGAACAATCGTGGAGTTCGCTTTCGACGCAATTTGTACTCGAGAATGAAATCGACCTTGATCTATGTCGTCGTTGGCTTGCGGATTGCGAGAGTACGCATGGATCTGCTTGCCACAAGACCCATCACCTTGGCACTGGACTGACGCCAGACTTCCGCGTGGTTGATGTTTATGATGCTTGTATAGTGGTCCCTCCCGCAGGATGTCGTTACATCGCTCTGAGCTATGTATGGGGCCAGTCCGAAACTCTTTGCCTCACGCAGGAGAACATGTCAACGCTCGAATGCCCAGGTGTTCTCGACAAACACTCACTGGCAAATGCACGGACCATTCAAGATGCTATGACAGTCGTGTCGAAATTGGGCGAAAGATACCTCTGGATAGACCGCTTGTGCATTGTTCAGGATTCGCCAGCAAAGTTAGCACAGCTGCAATCCATGGATGTCATATATAGTGCAGCTTTGCTCACGCTGGTGGCAGCCGATGGTCGCGACGCCAATGCTGGCCTACACGGCGTCCTGCCCGGTTCACGATCATTGCATCAGCTCAAGCAAGTGGTCAGCGAAGATTTAGTGTTGACAGTCTCGTGCACGCCTCCTACCGACCTAACACACACAGTCTGGAGCTCGCGGGGGTGGACCTGTCAAGAACAGCTTCTCTCCCGTAAGTTCTTGATCTTCTCTAGCGGGCAAGTCATGTGGCAGTGTGGCTCTTGCTTTCTATGTGAAGATACTGAAGCCGTCAACAAGCCGGGCTCGCTCGGGCGTCTGGAGCAGGTTGAGATCGACACAAATACGACGGTCCCAGCTACACCAAGAGCAGCCTTCACTCGGCCGCAAGATCTCCATCGACCAAAAATCATCTCGCAATACTCCTCCATTGTCAGTGGCTACACCAAACGACTCCTCACTTACTCAAGCGATGTTTTACCCGCTTTTCAAGGCTTTGGCAGTGTCCTGGAGCGATCTTTCCATTGCAGCTTCATCGCGGGCCTCCCAGAGGCATACTTGGAGCAGGCGCTTCTATGGCTTCCGGCTACGAGGCAACAGCGAAGACCATCCCTACTGCGAGACTGTCCAAGCTGGTCCTGGGTAGGGTGGATCGGTCAGTCTCGCTACGAGCAGCAATCCGATCTTCGGGAAAGAGTCGTACCCGTAGTCCGATGGCATATTGTAGAACGAAATGGCACGCCACGACTAGCGAACAACACTGGAATCGGCATACGAGAAGCCGATTTAGGCCTACCACGCACGCTGAATACATTTCTGTGGATACCTCTCTTCGAGCTCCTTGCCAACCGGTTAAACTCGACTCCAACGATCTACCATCCACTCAACTCGGGCCCGTTCCTTCAGCTCTGGACATCATGCGCCTTCTTTCGCATTACCGTACGGTCCAACCCGCCGGATCAGATAGACGCCTCCAAAAACCCATTTCTGACTGCACTCGTCAATTCCGCCTCCCCTCAGACAGGGCAGTACGCTGGCCATATCACGCTGAACGGCGAAGGTCCCCTAGAGCTTGACCCCAGACGACACGAGTTCGTTGTCCTCTCAGAGGCACAGTTCGCCGGGTATGACGTGGTGCGATCGAAGGACACACCTAGCGAGAAGTGTGACATGTATAACGTATTGTTGGTGGAGTGGGACGAGAGCCGGGAGGTGGCGTACAGAGTGGGCATCGGTAGGGTGCTGAAGAGGGCATGGGCTGCGATGAGACCAGTTATTAAGTTTGTCAAGTTGGGTTGAGAGGATCTGGTGGACGTGTGGGCACGACACGAAAATGTCGTAACTTTCGACGTGCTTCTCTCACAACGATCATCATTATCCGTCTGTCCAATCTCGCCCTTCAAACGCCTATCCATCTACCGGGGTATTTTTGCGGCATCCGCTTTCACCTATTCGAAATCTATGTATATCGCGTGGAGCAACTTGCTTCTGGTCATCAATCGACGAGACCTCTGTTGCAATCACTTCTTGGCCAACTTTCTGTCGACCCACATCTGCATTTTGATGCCGTACATCGCCACGACTATGCACAAACCGCCCGCGGTGAACACGAGAACAACACCTACACATTTGGTCAGCTGATTGGCCTCAATAATGGTGTGCTTGATCATCATACTGATTATGCTCTGCAATCCAACTCCTATCGCATCGATAATGGGAACACTGGTGCCGCTTGCAAGAGCCGAGAAAGAGTACTGCAGCACGTACTTGCTGGCAATGGTCGCATGTCGCTGGGTTGGCAATACCTCTGAGACACTGTCAGTAGAGATTAAGAGTTGCGAAGTTGTTCACCACTTACCAGCACAATACGTATTGAGCCCTGCAAAAGCCGCCAGCATTCCCGCTGCAGAAAAGAACGCAGTGACGATGGGTAATGCAAGCCCACCAACATGTTTCTCGACACCCCAGCCAAAAATGAGGGATGCTGCGGGAATGACTAGAAACCAAGACGCGAAGCCACTGCGTAGTCGGTCTTGTGGTAATCGTAGGCCATCTCGTCTTTGGATCCACTTTCGGACCGTGTGATCGGAGAATCGACCGCCGATGAGGGTACCTGACAAAAAGCCAGCCGCTGGAGCCAGGTAGAAAAGTCCAGTAAAGATCGGTGAGTTGAGATTATATTGCGAGACCAAGATGTGTCGAGGGCTCGAAAGCAGGGCGTATTGAGACCAGCTGAGGAAGCCGCAAGCGATGTCCTTGATCAACGTTGTCAGCGCTGTTGCAGCAATCGTCACATGAGGTTTCTTACCGTCAACAGAACGTTCGGATATCGCATCACCCTGACAACGTTCATTGGGCTGAAAGCGCGGAGCACGCGCATTATGAGGTGCTCATCATCGGTCGACTTGGGTAGCTGGGGGCTGCTGCCACCTTGACGCAAGACCAGGAGAGACAGTACCAGCGCAAGCAAGGTCATGCCGACTTGAATCCATAAGATCACTCGCCAGCTCAGGTAGGTAACCACGATACCAGCTACCAACGGACCGAGTGGTGGGCCCAGGACTGTGCCGCAAAGGAAGAATCCAGTGGCGGTACCCCTTGAAGTCTAACATTCGGTTCAGTGTCTCTTCGTTGAACTTCCTCAGTAGCACGTGCTTACAGGTGGAAAGTGATCGGCCAAGATCGCCTGACCGGTGACATGGAAGAATGTTCCTTGGAACCCAGATAGGACCCTGAAGGCGATGAAGCATTCCAGATTCGGCGACAAGGCTGCAGCAACGGTGAAGAGTGTGAGCACGATGATACAGGCATTATAAGAGATAAGTCGTCCACAGAGCTATACCGCCGTCAGTCTTGCTTCTCAGATCGTACAATGAGCCTCGCACTGTTGTTATTGGACCCCAGATGAAGTTGGACAGGCCCATTGCGAACAAGACTCCCGCACTCGAAGCATTGATCACATCTGCCGTCGTGCCAAATTCGTCGGCGATCTCGCTAGCAGCAGAGAAGAGCGAGGTAGAGCTGAAGCAAGCGGCAAGCGTGGCGAAGCTGGTCGTGAAGACTACCAAGCACTTTCGAAGCGTCGATACATCGTAGCCAGGGGACTTCTCATCGAGGTCGCTTGCTGAAGGGCTGGAGACTCTTGTCGTAGGTTCAGAAGCTTGGGCTTCTAGGTCGGACTTTCCCATCTTGTCGGCAGGTATTCGATATTCTGAGCCATTTTCATCACTCAGGCTGTCGGTCTATTATATGCTGCATTTCCTTCGGCCGCTTCGTTGTTGGGCGCCGAGCAGTGGGTCCTGCAGTCCAGCACTACGGCCAAAGGGTTTGCAGGACATTCTTGCCGTGTCATTCTGCTTCAGCTCTTCCTTCTCTGATGCATACTGAGGACCGAAACGCCAGGACCTGAATTCATTGTGAATACTGGCAAGTACCGCACTCGCAAGCACAGTCTTTTAGTGAATGGACGATAAGCAGAGGTATACCACTTGTTTTGATACCTAGCCCGGTAGAGGTGATGTTGATGTGTCTCGGCGAAGTGAATGTTTTTCGCCGCCAATGAGAACGACTTGACGCCATCGGGAGTGGGTCCGCCGGCGGTTGTCTCTTCTTGCCGCGGCGAAACTTGTGTTTTCGCCGCAACACTTTGGCCACCCCTGACTCCTCCGGACAACAACAAACCTCGCCTTTCATGCAGCCCAAGCGCATTACTGCGTGAGTCCCATCAACCATAACTCATCTACGTTCGGACATATTGACTGATTGTATGTAGATGCGGGGCCTGTCACAAGAGAAAGGTCAAATGCTCTGGAGGCGGACCACCATGCGCGCAATGTTCTGGAAGCGAACCACCAATAGAATGCATCTATCCGGTCAAGGACAGAAAGACGAAGGTAGGCCAGCGATACCTTGAGAAGATACTCGAGGAGAACAAGCGTCTCTCAGCGATCGTATCAAACATCAACACTCCTGTCAACACTCCTGGACCGTCTGGATCCCACACCCCAGCCGAACCTCATGAGCCCAGAGCTGACAACGCCGATCGAAATCCTCTAATCGAAGAGAGACCGTGGTTCATCGCTCACAACGCTTCGGATTTGCCAATACACATTGGAGAGGCGGCAGACGCTGCGTTCGCCACAAGGCTGCGGCAAGCTGCATCGACGAAAGCAGAGAGCCACTTGCCTAGGGTGCAATATATGAGTGATGATAGTCTTCGATCTTTGACCGACCCTAACCTACAATGGCCGAATGCCTCTCGAATGCGCTACCTTATAGATGTGGCTCTCAATACAGTCTGCAAAACATGGCACATTGTCCGCAGATCGAAGATCACGGCGAGTGTGAACGCTGTTCTCCAAACCCCAAACAATTGCGACTGGCTTTCTGCATGTCGGCTGTGGGCCCTCCTTGCTCTGGGTGAGGCCTACTCCTCTCGATGTACACTGCCTGACACGCCATTTCCGGGATCACAATACTTCGCCAAGGCAATGGCGATGGCTCATATGCCAAGCGAGCGCCCTCGTCTGGCACAGGTCGAGATTTACATACTACTGGTATGGCGGTCATGCACAAGTATCCGACAATGAGCTGAACGTGTTTAGTCAATCTATGCCTCTGCCATCAACCGCCGCCACACAGCCTCCTTCATGGCAAGCTATGCTTTGCGCGTCTGCGTGATCCTGGGCCTCCACATCGAAATTAGCGAGTCGCAAGTGCGGGACCATGCGTTGCGTGAACACCGATGTAGGCTTTGGTGGACAGCATACTGCTTCGATAGAATGTGGGCCTCCAAGATAGGCTGGCCACCATCAATACCGGACGATAGCGTGGGGATTGGTCTGCCTTCAGATGAAGGGCTTTCTGCCGGTGCGCGCAGTGATCTTCACGATGCAGATCACATCATCTTTGTCGCTCGTTTGGCACGACTTACTATGACCGCTGTGAACTCACTCTACGTGAGAAAACGGCAGCCAACGTCCTTTTCCGAAAGAGTGCAGACTACGGTGCAAGCACTGAGCGAGTGGGCGAATGATCTTCCAATGCGACTCCAGCTCAACGCCGAGGAAAGTGGAATGCAGAACGAACGCCACGTTGTTTTCCTCCATCTATCATTCAACCAGGTACGTTCTCGTTGGAGTCTGTGAACGTGCCGTGCTGATGATGAGCTACAGACAGTCATTGTCACTACCAGGCCGATCGTACTGCATTTACTACGACAGAGACAACAGAACGCAGCCCGACCATCAAATCGTCAAGAATCGTTCTCAGAATCAGCCCTGTCTCTTACGAATGCCTGCATTCGGTGCGCTCGTAACTCCATGAAGCTGCTAAAAATGGCGTGGAGCGACGGCACCATTACTGCCTTCGACTATTTCTCGACCCAATACATTTTCTCGTCAGCAAATATCCTGGCCTTATCCTGCTTGTTGCGCAACAACGGCTGGAAGAGTGACTACGAGGACTTTCTCCTCGCGGCCAACTTCTTGCAACAACTCGATCGTAATGGCAGCTTTTCTGCGAAGGAGTACTTTCTCCATATCGATGCCCTGCGAGACGTCGTCAAGGAACACACGTCGGTACACCTGGATGGTGATTGGCAGTCGATGCAGGACAACTCTTTCAGCGCTGCAGAACTGTCTCAGAACGTTGCAAACGATCTTTCTCAACCAAGGATTGGTGGCGGTCTTGTGCAAGACCCTCCATTGCAGGACTTCTTGAATCACCCAGCGATCGATCTTGACTTTATGGATACTGGAGGGACTTGGCTTGACTGGCAAGATGTTTCCTGGCCAAACGTGGAGCCTTTGATCGGCAACTTTTGATTAAACATTACGGGGACTGGCTATTGAACTCGAATTTGTTACAAAGCGGATACATTCGCTCCAGGAAACCGGTCTTGGAAATCCTCCCACAATGGTTTGCCGCCTTTCTGGAGTGCGGTCCACGATGGACAAGACAGATCCAGTAAAGGCGTTGCTAGAGCATCGAGGATCATCTCGAGAGGCTTTGCCAATGTCGAGATCAGATTGTTCGTGTACGACGGCGCAGCCAGCTTCACGACTTGCAAAGCAAAACATATGAGGTTGTTGCCTTCGAGCAAGTTGGTAACATTCGCGATGCCGGTGATTGGGTCTGCTAAGCTGATGCCTGCGAACGTGTTGATCTCGCCTGCATTGCCGCCAATGCTCGCCAGTTGAGGGTACTGCAGTATCCAGTCCACTAAATCGAGATTGAGCTGTACTAACGTCCAGTCGACTGGTATCTTGTACAGATTCTCTGGAATTCGTTCCCATCCTCTTTTGTACGTTAAGTTCGACGGCTCGCCAGACACCGCGAAGAAGCTTTTGAGAATATCCTGCGCTGTGAGACCGGTCAGTGTCAACGAGCAGATCAGGCCATGGGGATTCAACACTCACTCAGGATGCCTTCTGGATGCTCAGTCGTGTGGTTCGCAAAGAGTCGCCCAATGAAGAGATACCCTGCGTTGCGCGCAATCATTCCAGTAAATGGGCCAAAGTAAAAGTTGGGATTTGTTGCAACACTCTCATTGAAGCGTTTGGCAGCAAAGGCTCCCAGTGCGTCCATGGAGATTACACCATCCGAATCCGCAGTGGCGTAGAGAGCTTGGAACTTTTCAAGGTTCATAGTGACTGGATCGCCAGTCACGTACAGATCGTCGCGCGTTGGCGATGAGTCGGCCTCGATCAGATTGTGCGAGAAAGAGATGCCTTGTGGGGGTCCTAGAAGCCCAAGGACGTTGTCAAGCAGATTCTCGACCGTGGTGTCATTGCCATCGATAGAGAACGAAGGATCCAAGGAAAGCGGATTGCCGGTCCAAACGACGCCCATCACCGAAAGAATAGTGGCAATCTCGATGCCCATGCCGTACACCTTGTTGATGGCTGTGGCAGCTTCAGTCAGCGATGCAATGCCATCGTGAGAGATGTAATTGTGATTCGCGAGAGCGTTGAGTCCTTACAATATCAGCTTTGGTATGTTGCAGCAAGATGTGACACTCACCAGGACACGGTCCACGCTGGTCGGATTCTGTTGGCGGCTGGAATGCATGGTCTCCGGAGACATCAATTGGCTCTGGCCCATTGATCAACAGACGTTTTTCTGGTACACGTCCACCATATAGATGGGCATGTTGAAGTTGCTGTAAATTCGAGAACGCAATGGCTTGTCCTCCGAGACAACACCAAGCAGTGAGCCCCAGCAGCAATTGACCTGCTGTGTACATCCTGGATACTTCAGCCTGAGGAAAGGGTGAGGTGGACAATGTAAGACACGATTACCAACAGACCCTATCTCGCGGGACGCTGCTGCAGACTAGAAGACATTGCGTTTGTGTCTTTCCCTCACCTCCCGTCGCTTATGCAGACCAGTACTCGCGGCAATGATCAGCGTGTACGAACAAGATGAGTCCGCCGTTTGGGAAGGCCAATATTGGTCTAGTACGTGCGCCCAAGACTCTTACATGGACAGGGCTGGTATTTAGCCGGCGCCGGCAGCCTCGCGTGGAGATCCAATCCTGGTCAGAAGGAGCAACATCCAGTGCCGAAGTTTTGGACCAGCGCTCGCATTTCTGCGTGCGCAGTTCCCACCGACTTGTCTGCTGGGACTTGCCAATGCGGTGCCGCCAGGGGGCCTGACTTGGGCCTCGACGTCCATCCACATGCCTTCTCATCTAGTCTTTCTAGCCAATGCATTTTTGCTCTACTTTGACCCTGGATGGACCCGCATGGCCGCAGCTGTGAAGACACGGTCATAACTCGTACGGCAGGTGTGGGCCAAGAGACTCCCATTCTCTTGACCTGATCAGCTCCCACTCTCCTTCTACGCGCATTCCATCTTTCAGCCGCTTGGGTCGATGAATCGACATGAGGGTCTTACTATGGTTCTCGTTGACCATCTTTGCACCTCTAGCAGCGGCTGAAAGTACGGCTGAGGAGCAAGAATTGGCGGCCGCACTGAAATTGCTTGCGGCGATGCCCGCATGTGGAGTATGTCTCTGGAGAACAATACGAGACCGAGGCCAGAAGATCGCTGACAGAAACGCTTACAGCTCAGTTGCCTTGAGACAGCGATCGCAGCGAGTCCATGTTCCGCGACGGATATCTCATGCAGCTGCAGCAATGCCACCATCACGGCGCAAGTCGAAGCCTGCGTTTTACAGAGCTGCAGCGTCAAGAACCAGCTTACGACTCAGAACACTACGGATACGCTTTGCCAGCGTAAAGTACGGGACAGAACCAAGGCAGTCTCCTACAGCGGTGTCATTGGCTGTGTGATTGCCGTGATTGCCTATCTCTTGCGAATGTCGTCCAAGATGTCATGCAAGGGATGCAGTCGTCTCACGTTTAATCATCAGCTCTGGTGGGACGATGCTGTGATCACATTTGCTATGGCATTGGTGATTCCATTGAGCATCTTGTCCGTTGAGCGTAAGTCTGGTGGTCATGGCCATGGCACGATCTTGGCGATCGCTGACACACGACAGTCGCCAATCTTGGACTGGGCAAAGACATCTGGACCTTGCCCTTCGAGAACATCACAGCAATCTTGAAGGCAAGTCACCGCAACATATCCAGCTGCCAAGTACTGACCAGGACGCTAGGTATACTACGCCGACGAAGATCTATACCTAAGTGCACTGCCGGCGATCAAGATATCCATCTGCTTGACCTACCTCCGCATTTTTGACTCGCAACGCTTTCGATTGATCGTATTTGCAGTCATTGGCTTGAACATCTGCTACGGCATTGCCTTTGTCCTTGTCTCTGTCTTCCAATGCTGGCCAATCTCGTATGCTTGGACACATTGGACCGGCGAGACTGTCGGTCGCTGCAACAACATCAATGCTCAGGGATGGGCATCTGCCGCATTCAATGTGGTGTTGGACATCATCGTGCTTAGTCTGCCCATGCCGATGCTCTGGAAGATGCAGTTGAACAAACGAAAGAAGTTCCTAGTCATGCTCATGTTTGGCGTTGGCGGATTCGTGACTATTGTCAGTATCTTGAGATTGCAGGTACTGATTGAGTTTGGAGATGCCGCAAACTTGACCTGTGAGTACCACAATTATCTCGACTAGGCGCATTATACTCATCTGAAGCAGGGCACTACACATCTGTGGGATACTGGTCGACGGTAGAACTTCATGCGTCTGTCGTCTGCGCTTGTATGCCTTCCATACGCAATCTGATCCGGCGGTTCATGCCCAGGCTCATGGGATCAACGCTCGAGGAGTCCAAGCACACAGGCAATAACACCGGACTATCTGGCCCAACGGCGGTGAACAGCGGTATTGGCAAGTTTGAACCACAAGTGCAAGTCAGGCCTCGAAGTAGCGATGAGGAAAACTTCATCCCTCTTGTTGATATGGACGGAAACACCATTCGGTCGGTCAGAGCACCACGGACTGCTGGAGGAAGTACCGTCCATACCCAGGAGCAGCACTCTTATCTGCGGCCAGTCTCACCAATGTGAATATCAATCAGCAAACACGAGTCCAGTCCTTACACCTTCAGTGGCGGCATACCGGCAATCCGGATGGGCCTTGCATAATAAATTGGCTAGCTATTTTCCAGACTATTCCTCGAAGAGTGCGTCATCGAGCTATAATATGCACAGATTGCGATCGACATCACTGCTATCAATGCACACGAACAAGCACCCGAAGATTCTGTTAGCATACCACAGCGCCTGTTCGTGCAGTCCCAAAGCTCGATCTCGGATCCGTTCACTCGACAGCCTTGCTAGTGCCACGCTATGCACCCCTGATCTTTTCACCCAAGGATGGAATCCTGGTCACGGCTCCGCGACCCCATGCCTTCCACTTCATTGCCGAAGAATAATCTGAAACTAGTCTGCTATACACTGCAGCTATATATCTCGCTTACACAAGTGCATGACCATGCCCTACAATGGCACCATGGGGCGACGTATACAAGCTTTGTACAGGAGACGCTGTAGCCGAGACCGAGATATGTCCTTTCAAGACTACACTTCGACTTGAGGTGTGTCTTTCTGGAGGGATATTGCAATTCGAAGGTCGTTGGTCGTCTGCAACATGCTGTTATCTGGGTTGCTCCTTGGGACGTCCGCTCTGTCGCTCGTTACTGCTACGTCGATGAGCCACGCTCGTCTACATCACCAGCAACGTCGCGATGCCAACTCGACAACAGACTACGACTATGTTGTCGTTGGCTCGGGCCCAGGTGGCGGGCCTCTGGCTTCCCGTCTGGCCATCGCTGGCTTCAAGGTTCTTCTAATCGATGCTGGAGACGACCAAGGCGACTCGATCGAACAGATGGTACCTGCTGTGCAACTGCAATCCGTCGAGTATACGCCACAGAAGTGGGACTACTTCGTCAACCATTACTCGAATCTCACCCGGCAGGAAAGAGACTCGAAAATGGTGTACAAGCAGACTAATGGCGAGCTTTACACCGGCAGAAGCCCACCTGAGGGTGCGGAACCCCTGGGCATTCTGTATCCCCGAGCTGGAACCCTGGGAGGGTGTGCCGCTCATAACGCTATGATTACTGTCTATCCGCACGAGAGCGACTGGTCGAATCTTCAAGCCATTACTGGAGATGACTCCTGGGCCCCCGATAACATGAGATTGTACTTTGAGAAACTTGAGCGGAACGAGTACGCGCTCGACGGAACTGTGGGCCATGGGTTGGATGGGTGGCTGCAGACGAGCTTGACATCCCTGACCTTGGTCATCGAAGATCAGAAACTGTTGACTTTGGTGCTGTCTGCGGCTACTGCTATGGGCAAGGTAAGACAATAAGCCTTGTGCATACTTTCTCGTTTACTGACTTCGTTCAGGGGATCATCACTAGCCTCGTCTCAACAGTGACTGGTCTCGCACACATTCTCACGACCGACATCAACTCGGCTGCCGCTACCCGCGACCAAACTCAAGATCTATATCAAGTACCCATCGCTGTCAACAACACCTCTTCGAGACGAAGCAGCCCACGAGACTTCATCCTCGATACTGCCAATGCAGTAAGCGATGACGGCTCGCGCAAGTATCATCTCGATATCCAACTTAACACTCTTGTAACCAAGGTGCGGTTCCAAACGAACGGATCCACGCCGAAGGCTATCGGCGTAGAGTATCTACAAGGTCCAAGCCTGTACGCCGCTGATCCTCGATATGCCGCGGCTCAGGGGTCTTCTGGCTATATTGCTGCCGGAAAGGAAGTCATTCTCTCAGCCGGATCATTCAACACGCCGCAGATTTTGAAGCTCAGCGGTGTCGGACCACAAGAGGAGCTGGAGAGTTTCGGCATAGATATCGTGAAGGACCTCCCCGGAGTCGGCGAAAACTTGCAGGATCGATACGAGACCGGTGTGGTAGGCAGGAACCCAGGAGAGTTCGTTATCACCAAAGACTGCACTTTCGGCTACACCTCGCCCGACCCGTGTCTAGAGACATGGCAAGATAACGATACAAAGGAGAAGAGAGGAGTGTATGCTACCAACGGCATCGCCATAGCCATTACCAAGAAATCCTCTGCAGCCTCAGAGTCTGACGATCCTGACCTTTTCATTTCCGGGGCACCTGCAAATTTCCCGGGCTACTACCCCGACTTCGCTCGCATTGGTCTTGAAGACGCCCACCACTGGACTTGGATCATCCTCAAGGCACATTCTCACAACAACGCAGGCACTGTCAAGCTGCGCTCTACGAACCCACAAGACGTCCCTCAGATCGATTTCAACTCATTCGATACCGGCAACACCACAGATGGCGGGGACGAGAAAGATCTCCAAGCCGTGTACGAAGCCATGGAGTTCGCCAGAGAGGCATACTCGAAGATGATACCGTTGGACGGTGCCTTTACCGAGACATGGCCTGGTGCTAATGTCACCGGAGACGACTTGAAGCAATTCATCAAGGACGAAGCTTGGGGTCACCACGCTTCTTGTACTTGCAAGATCGGCAGCGATGACGATCGAATGGCTGTGCTCGATACCAATTTCAAGGTGCGTGGCGTTGATGGGCTTAGAGTCGTCGATGCTTCTGTTTTCCCCAAGATTCCAGGCTACTATATTGCGTTGCCGATCTATATGATGAGTGAGAAGGCTGCGGATGTTATCATCAATGGGTCATAGTCAACTCTGTATGGGTACAGCGCCATAGAACATTCACGTTCGGCTCGTCTTACGTTGTAGCTGCTGGTACTACAATGTACCCCTTTAATCAAGCCGAGCAGCTTTCCAGCATTGTACAAACCTCTGCCAAGACACATAGGCACTGCATTTGGCACACGTCGATGGAAAGATGGACGACTATCAGAGTTCGCAAATGCGTTGCTGAACGCAAACGCGACTGCTGTGAAGTCTCTCTGAACCCCTGATCTTGTTCGCATGGCCCACCCACTCATTGTTGACACTGAGAGGATTACAACAAGCGACATGAACACAGACTTTGGGCACCAAAAGGCCCAGACTAGTGGAGCAGGTAGGGTGTATGCCGAGAAAAATGGTGGCCCAGCTCATGTTGACCTGCAGAGGAGCTATCGCAAACCATGAATCGTCTGCACACAGACGTGTGAAATAGTAGGTAAGACTGTGGGTCTCTTTCCTAGACCGGCTTCACCAAGATGGGACTTGGCTCGAGCGAAAAGGTGAAAGGCGCTCGGCATGTGACTCTCGGTCCGCGCGCAGGCAAGTGAATGGCGGTGACGCCCGCTTTATCCTCTTGAAAAGCCGCCACCTCCCTCACCACTCCACCCACCATTCCGTCTGCGACACAATATCAGACATGGACGGCGCGGCATCCATCAACTCCCTCCCGGCGGAGATGCACATTGCCATCGCCGAGCTCGTCGACAACGAGAGCTTTCTCAACCTCCGTCTGGCATCGGGCGACTTTGCAGGCAACAGCGTCGACGTCTTCGCGAAGCGTTTCTTCACACAACGTAGCCATCTGTACACAACGTCGTCGCTCATCGCATTACACGACATCTCCTCGAGACCAGTCTTCGCACGCCATATCGAGAATATCGACCTGGTTGCGGTCGAGGTAGAGGAGGATGTTGACGAGATGTGGGGCATCGAGACGGTACTTGACAGGCCTAGGATCAAAACTCATCTTGAGGAATACCATGCAGAAGAAGACATGCAGGCAGCATGCGATTGGTACCAGCGCGAGAAGGAGAATCTGCGTCGCCATCACATCAAGCTGCTCGTCGGTATCTTTCGCAACCTCAATATACTCGGTGTAGCGAAGAAGGTCAAAGTGAGGACGGGACTATGGAAGGACAAGCTCAAGGAGTTCTACCGTGCCAGCAGAACCTTTGAGGATTATTTCTTTCTACTGGAAGCGGAAGATCCGAAAGAATACAACGAGGAGGCCGGTGTGGGCTTCAATCACGAGGACACGTGGAGCGCCCACGGCGGTGTACATGGCGTAAGGGGCCTGCTGAAGAAGACATGGCCATGGGCTTCCAGAGCTGATCTGAGAGATGGAGATATCGACCTCGCCGTAGACGCACTGCTCGTTGCGCTTGCCGAGACTGGCCACCAAGTCGAAACCCTGGATCTGGCATACAGAAGCACGAAGAAGCTGCGCCAACTTTCGACAACCTGGACGGACCGGTCACCACAGACGAAGAACCTGGCTAATGTATTCGCCAACATTCGTAAGCTGCAGATCGGTACCTCCAAGTTGGAGGCATTGTTGTCAAGCCTGAGCCCTTTGCTAGTAGCAGCTGTCAATCTACGTGCTGTCTCCTTCGACGTGGATGACCGCTCACACTCCGTGGAGTCTTTGCCGATGTCGTTGAGCTGGAAGCATGTTTCCACGGTGGCTCTGCACGGTTCCAAGCGCGAGGTGGTAAGGGTGTGGGGCCTCCTAGAAGCTCGCCTCGAAGACAAGTACGAGATCGTGGAGTCGAGATTTTTGAACCCATACAGTGAGTATGTACTGGGGAAGGTAAGATCCTTTCCGCCCGCATTTTGAGGGGCTTCAGTTTGTGATGCCGGATTGAGACGTTGCTGGGCCTTCCACATGCTGGGCGCGACCGTTCAGGCTGGTTCTCATAGCAGCAACATCGCTCGACTAGGGATTTTGCTGGGCTCGTAGTTGAGCAGTATGAAATGGTCGATTTGTATTTCCATCTCCGCCGTCTCATTCGTTTCTTCGTCCGTTTTGACACCATCGCTATGCGTTCACAAGGTTCCCAATCTCCCTAATGACGACTCGGATCAAAGCCTGCAACTGCCATCCCCCTCTTCAAGTCAAGCCTTCTTCTCGCCTTGAATCGTAGCCACAACCTTCCTCGTATGCTTACTCGCCCTGAACTCCAGATACCAAATCCCCTGCCAAGTCCCCGTGTTTAACCTGCCCTCACTGATCGGGATCGTCACACTCGCCCCCACCAACGCACTTTTGATATGCGCAGGCATATCGTCCGGTCCCTCGCAACTATGCTTGTACAGATTGCCCTTTCGGTCTTCTGGGGCGATGCGGTCGAGTGCATCGGACATGTCTTCACGAACATCCTCGTCCCAGTTCTCGTTCAACGAGAGGGCGCAGCTAGTATGTTGGACAAAGAGGTGCAGGATGCCGACTTTGTAGTCCTTGAGTTCGGGAAGTTCTTTGGTGATGTGGTCGGTGACGAGGTAGGAGCCGCGGGAACGCGAGGGGAGGGTGAACTGTTTCTGGAACCAGCTCATGGTGGGTGGTTGTGAATGGGTTTGAGGTGTTGTGGTGGAGGTGGAGCAACTGGCAGGTGGGCAGCAGTTGCAGGTTGGTAGCAAGCGTTTTGGAGGGGTGAAGTCGGATCCGAGGAGCTCGAAGGGAAGGAGAAGAGGTTTGAGAAGGAGTTGGAAGGCGTTTGGGAAGAACGCTAGGATGAAGATTGCAAGGAAGAGGCAGGTGTTCCGTAGGTTTGTGTCAAAAGGCATTGAGTTGAAGTTGTCGTTGGCTTCCAGTACTGATGTGACGTCAAGCAGCGACCAGTACGGAGGACTACAAATATCATAGTCCGTGGGAGGAAGACTTCACGTCGCAGCAGCATCGTCAGTTGAGTGGCTTTTCCATTGAAGAAGTATTCACAAGACACTTCTTATCTTCACCTTGAGCTGAGCTGTCTCGGCAGCCATGACTCTCGATTGGTGCTTCATCATCTTCTCATGCTTCATCACACGTAGGGTAGCCCAAGTGGCATCTTTCTTCTCCGATCACAATTCATCGATCTCGCCGTATCAGTATCCAAGTTCGAGTATGGCGACAGAAACGCTACTTCTTGTCCTTCTTCTCTTCCTCACGGACGAAGTAATAGGCGCCCTCGAAGCGAGGGTCCGCCTTCCAGTCACCCTTGATCGTCTTGATGAAGCGGAACTCACTATGGGAGCAACGTCAGCGAACTGTCATTGACTCGAAGTCGGAACGTCTCGAAGACTGAATCTTCATCGAAAGATTGGGGAGAGGCCCTTAACATACCGAAGGGCGGTCTTGCCATCAAGCTCGACGACCCAGAAGAACTGATCGTCCTTGACATCGACCGGCGCCATCTTGCGCTTATCGTAGACGCCTTCCTTCTTGGCGATCTTCATGTTGTCCTCTTCCACCTGCTCCTTGCTGCGACCAAGCCATGTGTTGGCCTGAGGGGCTCCCGGCACTACCTTTGGCTCAGCGCCGGCTGGCTGGTAGACGTGATAGTTGGCGGGAGGCGCAGCCATGGCGGGCTGCGCTGGCGTTGGAGCAGCCGGTGCCGCGTACGTGTAGTAGGCCTGAGGTGGGTACTGTTGAGGCGGGTACTGAGGTTGATAGTAGCCTTGTGGCGGATGCGAGTAGTACTGCGGCTGAGGGTAAGTCATGGCCGACGGATCGTGGGCGTAGTAGACAGGTTGAGGTTGATGGGTGAAGCTTATTGGAAGTGGTGGTGAGTATTTGGGTGCTTCTGGTGCTGGTGGTGCGACGAATGCTGGAAGAGTGTTACAGTTGCTGTCGTCTGGCCAATGCTCGTGCTCGTCGTCGCCAGCCATTTGAGGTGGATGTTGTGTTCAAGATGACTGGATGTTGTTGTTGTCGCGTGACAGGTGGATAGAAGCGGTCGATTGCAGTGTCCGCTTTCGTCATCGGCGCATGTGATGCGTCGGACTTGAAGTGAGGGAAGCGACAAGAGGAGGAGTGGAAGCCGCGATGAAGAAGGTGTTGCAGAAGGGAGAGCAAACTCACAATTGGTTCTTGGTGGATGACAGTTCTCTCTTCGGTTCTCTTTGCGTGCACTTCTCTGTGCTTGTGTCTTGTGTTTCTCCTTCGATGCGGCGATGACGGTGGACTTTCCAGCCAGACATCCGTGAATGGCCAGACGCACATGGTCAGATCGGCCGCGAATATGGTGGGCGTGAAGGTGAGCGTCAGAAGCAGCGTCGAGTTCAGCTGAATTTAGTGATGAGAAATGAAGCTCCAGAAGTCTGGAACACTTCGACTGTCACGAGAGCCGTGCTTAGACGCTACGCTGTCTGCCTCTCCATGTCTACGAATAATTGCACCGTAACCTGCTCTCGTTCGATACCTTAACGAGAGCTGGTGATCTCAAAATCGCGCGATGCAATACTATCACATTCATGTGCTGACACCATCGGAGGCAGTCGTGCAAGGCGGCAGCATGTGACAGCCAGTCCTAATAAGCCCCTGAAGACACTTCACTCACGAAAGCATAGTAGGTTGGCGGTATAAAATGGCGACTCTGATCTGATTCCTCCTCTTCTACTCTGTCAACATCAACATCAACACATCTTCTTCTGTCACCATCAGCACAACTTCTTCGACGACAATCAATCTCTCCACCATCATGGACGGTCACCCAGCCTTGGTCGACCTTAGCGCTGACCAGTACGACGACAGTCTCGACAGTAACCCGAACTTTGTTGCTCCAGGCAGTTTCAGTGCTCTTGATGGGACAGACTTTGCCATTAGCAACAGGCTTCACGGCCTCGCCACTCCACGTGCGTCGTCAGGCAGTTCAGCAGCTGAAAGATGGAAGTCGCTCGTGGAGAAGAGAGGCCTAGGCCAGCATTCCGAATCCTCGCCAAAGCTCCACAAGCAACATGAACCCATGGAGGAGGAAGGCGCGGCATATACCGTCCACAGCAACGAAGATCCAGGTGACTACAATAGCCACTTCGATGGCAACGCATCTCGTCACCGTAGCAACATGACCTCGTCCTCACGTCGACCATCTGCCATCGGAGGGCCTCTTTCTGACCACCAATTCAAACACATCGACATCGACATCGACATCGACATGGACAACGAGCGCGCCCCAGTGCGTGCGGACTATCAGACGCCAACACACGCAAGCAGCGCAGACCACAACGGTCTCTTCGTGGGCGACGATGAGGACTTCCGGTTGGATCCCACTCCAACCAAGAAGCGCCGTCGTGTTGACTGCGTCAGCGAGCGCCTGGGTTCTCAAGATCTTCGTGGTGGCCAGCAGCGTCAACCTCCCACGCCCAACATGACTTTCCGCACCCCTCAACAGCTCCACCGTAACGCCAGTACTCTCCTGTCCGCAGAGAAATCCCACCGGCAGAAGTCCTCCATGGCTCCTGCGAGCTCCTCTCGCAATCGATCATCAGGTCTCATGGGAACACAAGCCCGGAGCCAGCTCAACGGCGTCCAACCACTTCAATTCAGGACCATCCCACCATCGCCGTTCTCCCCACAAGCCTCTCGTACCCCACAGACAGGCTCTCGCACTCAAGCAGCCTCTCGACAGCCACCAGGAGTCATCGCCCAAGAAGATCTCAAGCCGCTCTTCGACGAACTTTCAAGCGTCATCCGCAACTTTCAGAATGCCACCATGCGCGTCCAGGAAGGCCTGGCGAGCATCAACACCCTTCGCGAGGAGATCAAGAAGGAGCAGCAGGAACAGAACGACCACATGAACAAGACGTTGGGCAAATTCGCCGAGGTGAACAAGAACGCTGTCGCTGAGGTAAGTGCAAGCTCCATCACCTAGGAGGTAGCAGATAAGTGTACTGACATTCGCCATAACAGCTCCACGAAACCATCGAATCCCTCCAACACCAGATCGACCAGATCGACAAGAGAGATCCAAACCGCACTCCTCCTCGCGGAGCCGCATATGGAGGTTCTGCAGTCGCTCAGCAGCCAAGATCGTCTGGTGTCTTCGCGGGTCTCATCAACCCAGACTCGTCGCAGCATACTCCAGCGAGTCGATCTCGGCCCCAATCCCAAGCCCTATCGACGCCCGGCCCGAACGGCCGAAGCTCTTGAAACCGCGATCAAGGTTTCTCATCCCATGGCGAGGAGAAGAGCATGACAGCTCGTGAGTGGAAGGAGATAAGAAGGGTGTCTCCAGCAGGATGGTGATGCTCGAAGCTTTCGGCGTCTGCCTGCAGGACCACATCACGAAATGACTTTCCCTGGGATTCGGGGAGTCGAAAGCTTCTGCGGTGCACGAGCGTGCTCCAGGGAAGGTACCTGTTGTGTATACGCTCTTGGAGAAAGCCGAGATCCAGATAACAAAAATGAGACTGGTCCATGCTCTTGCCATTGACTTTTCATCACAAGAAGGTTTCGGATTCGAAAGCGAACGAATTGCATGGCGGTGATGAGGACTGAAGTTTCTGCTGATGTTATACACGACTGTTATGCTCACAATCATCGCTCAAAGTGCACCACCGACAAGCGTCACAATCCACATAGCAATCCGGACATGCAATCCCACCCTGCGTTCCGTCTTGGCATAGTCGTCACGAGTCATGGGCGTCGCGTACTCCTGCAGCCACTTCTCCTCTTCGCCCAGCCTCCTCTTGAGATCTGCGTTGCGGGTCACAATCAAAGTGTTGGCCTCCAGATCCAGGGAATAGCTGCGTTTGGTATAGTTGGAGCTTCCCACAAGGCTGATGCTGGGGTGCTCGTGGCCTGGCAGGGTAACCCAGATACCTTTGGCGTGATAGGTCCAGCCCCCAGGTGTGTTGACGGTGCCGCGGCGCCATTCTTTTACGGAAATTTGGGAGCTGAGGCCTTTGCGGGAAACAGCGTCGAGGAAGCGACGTGAGAGCAAGGTGTATGCTGCTGGTAGCATGCCGCTGATGCCTTTGCTGCCGTAGAAGCCATTGGCCCAAGGTGATGCTGCGACAACAGTAGCAGAAGCCGGGTTCGATCGGAGCAAGAGCTCGCGGACTTCAGGGGTCATGTTGAAGTATCCGGCAGTGAAAGTCCACTTGGAGCCGGCAAGTGCTGGAGTGCCAAGCTTGCCAAGTATGCCAGTCAATGCTGGCAATTCCGTGGAGGTGTCTGGTCTCAGCAGCGGTGTCAGCTGCAGTAGAGGATAGACATAAGTGTCAGATTCCGACATCGCATGTGCCGCCGGCGGTCGCGTGAAAGGTTGCAAGGCTTTCGTTGCTGACTCAATGTATGCCTTAGGATCAGAAAGAGGTGCGTGTTGTACGTTGCCTGCTGGCCAGTCGGTCTCGAACCCGCTTTGACTTTCCTCAGACGGCAGCGCACGATAACTCAAATCGCAGATTCTGCGGTAGAGTTCACCAAAGTAGTCTGTGATCTCCTTGGATTTGAAGACATGGTATCTGTCCTGTCGGTTGGTGAAGTAATCGTTGGAAAGATTCGCTCCTGACATGATGATCTCGTCGTCGATGCCATATAGTTTCATATGTTGCAATCCCCAGCCTTCGTTGATACGCTTGGGCAGGATCGCTTTCTTGGTGCCGACGAGATTCGGAGTGTGATATAGGCATACCTCCACTCTTTCTGATCCGAATTCTCGCACGAGGGAGGCGAGCAAGCTGGCACACGACGGCTCTGGCTCCTCTCGGGTGCCTCGCAGGTAGTCCGTCAACAAGGATACTTTCAACTTAGGATTCGCCTTGAGTGCAGCACGAATAGTGTCAATCTAGAATTGTCAGGACGACCATGCCGCGCAGAAGGTATGGCCAGCGTACAAGTTCGTGCTCGCTCTTGCCGATATACAATGTAGACAGAAAGATTCGCTTTTCTGCGTTTCGAATCTTCGCCTACTTCACCTCAATTAGCCTCGAATGATTGCGCACCAGGCTTGTTTGGGCGTTCCGTACCTTCAAAGTCTCGTAGAACTCTGATGGGGATCGCAATATTTCTATTGAGTCTGCAGAGACGCTGAATCGTGGACTCAGCTTGTCCAATTCGTTGGTGAAGATGGCTAGCTGGGAAGCCGACGAATGTGTGCTTGCCGGCGTTGCTGCTGGTGCCGATGATGAGGTGGCGAAGCGTTTCTGGAAAACGCCATGATGTCGAGATATCTTCAGCCGTAGCGATTGCTTCGATAGCCTCAAGCAAGTTGGGGCTCGTCTGGTGATCATCGAGGGTGCATGTTGTCTTCACGCAAAAGTGTTGCTGGACAGAAAGGAGTGAGGTCGAATCTTGTGGCCCGTGCGCTGACTGCGAATCGGCGCATCACCATTCGCAGGTCAGCAACACTTCAACTTCCGACTGCCATCGAGTCGCACGACCAGATCAGCAGCCATGTCGACCATTATGCGGACTCTCCGCAACCTGCGGAGCATTGGCCTGAAGGTGGGAAGACCAGACAGCGGTTTCAGAGCGTGGCTAATAGCGAACAGGACTACGGCCATCAACTGCATGTACGAACCCCCTCCGATCTCGAACCGAGCTACTCAAACGCAGAGTGGACTACTGACCACACGCGCAGTATATTGGTACATGAAAGAGCTTGTAGGACAGATGGGGCATGTGTGCTGAGCAAGAATAGGCGATACCAAGCGAGGAACCCTCGTAGGCATTGACCGCTATGGCAACAAGTATTTTGAGAACTTGGAGGAGGAACTACCGCGTACGTGTGTCGTAAAGAGGCTAAGGGACAAAGACTGAACGGCTGTACAGTACGGACACGTTGGGTGGACTACAAGGACCACGAGTTCGACCCGTAAGGAGAAGACCACGCGAGATGGAAAAGTATACGACTGACCGGCTTTACCAGCTCACAGATAGAGCCAGGCTGGTATGTGTAGCGCGTTGCGGCCTTCAAGAGTATCTGCTGACTCTCGCAGGCACGCCTGGATGTCGTATATGATCGACAAATCACCAGCAGAAGACAAGCTCTTGCAGCGCTCAATACGGGCTTGGGAGCCAGAGAAGCACGTTCCTGTGATGACCGCATCAAGGAGTGCTTTCAAGACATTCAACACGTAAGTCCGCTCGCTTGACTTGGCCTAAAATGTGCTTCCGTCTGACCCCATTCCTGCAGAACCAAGAACAAGTACCAGCCATGGCAACCGATTGCAGCACCGCGATAGAGCAACATATGGAACGGAATATGCGCAATCTTGGGCGAAGAAACGTTCTGAAGGATCATCAGAATCTCCCCAGAACCGCGGGTAGCCGACAACGGGCGGGGCGTTTGGTCGTGGAGAAGTACCATTGACTCACATGCCGAGTAGAAAGCAACATCGTCGTTAAGATGAGTCCTATGTTGATACAATGCAACAATGCAACAATCGAGCCCTAAAAGGAAGGTCGGCGTTGGTAGGCCGAAAAGCTTCGCTATGCCAGCCACCCGTGGTCACACAACCTCACGTGCGAATGCGGAGAGTGCATAGCGTTTTCTTGGAGCTCTTCCCCGTCGTGTCCCGCAGTGCAGTGCAATGCGGTGCAATGCATGCAAGTGATGGGCGAGCTTTGGTTGAGGTAGCATGGGGGGTTGACTCACCGTGCAGACCGCATCTCTGCATCGGGTAGCGTGCCGCGATAAGTCGTGCACGAGAAGTGCTATTAATTAATTAGTAGCTCCCATGAACCACGCGCCCGAACAACGCGCATGCCGGTAGCTGTTATATTGGACGACGATTTCTTCAAGACGAATGCGAGCCTGCTTGCGTGGTTCTCCCTCAACCAATCTTGCGGCATCGGGTGGTAGCGATTGGTGAGGTCATGACAATTTAGGTAAAGATTGTACCTAGTACTCGGCGCCGGATACATGGTCCATTTCTTCTTGCCCGCCGCTGCACACACACATCTACAACCCGTCTCGACGACCTTTGTGGACCATTCGTGATACGCCGCGCTGTCACCCTCCTGCGGTCATCACCTGCGACTTCGATCCTCGACCTATCTCCTCTCCGACCGCCCTCTTTCAACAGCATGGTTCGATGAATTGACACCGACCGCATTGGACGAAACACGCGATTGGCCGACAGCGAGACACGGCAGACGGCCATGTTTGCGCATTGCAAAGGCGCCATCTGGGACTCAGACGACTTCTCCCGATGCTTCCAACATGACTACCTCCAGGCTCTGCTACCGCTCATAGCATGCGCATTATCAGCACTCTTCCTCATCTACCAATTGCTACGAGTCGCTGCCAGACGGTCGAATCACGCGCGGAACGGGTACGACTTGCTGAAGCAGCATGTGTGGAACGGAGTGCAGAGTAATGGCGCAGTGGCCGAGGAAGAGAGCAGTGGTGACGACGATGACAGTGAAGATGAGATGCAGCGGAACCAAAACCTGGCATTGGAGATCACAAAGAGCCGGGCAACAGAGGCATCGGTCTTGACCGTCGATCGACCAAGAGGCGAGCTTGCGATCATCATTGTGGAGGAGCTGGCTGTGTTGGCCGAACTGGGCATACAGGTGGCCGCTCTGGTGCTTCAGGCATGGGGACGCAAAGGACAAACTGGAGCAATTGCCAGTGTGGCTGTTTGGACGTACATTGCAATTCTGGCATCCCTTCGACTCCTCTTCTCGAGTACATCGAAATGGTCGTTCCCCAAGCTATGGTACCACACTGCTCTACTGTACTGCTTCGAATGGCTATGCGTGGTGATGTTGTTCCGTTCGGAAATCATTCATCCTCGCTCAAAAATTTCCGAAGCTTTGATGAGCACGCACTTCGCTCTCACTACGCTCCTCATGATCATCGCCTTGACCTCGCGCAAGGGCAACAAGGCAGTTGAGCTGGAGTACGAGGATTCGATCGAGCCATCGAGGGAGCCGCTAGCCAGTCTTTTCTCTCTCGCCACATTCGCTTGGGTCGACCCAATAGTGTGGACTGGGTACCGAAAGACGGTGGATATGAAGGATGTCTGGAATTTGATGCCCAAAGACAAGGCTTCTACGGTTCTAGCAAACTATCGGCAGCTCAAGAAGACCCATATTCTAGCTTGGCACCTGCTCAGATACTTCAGAGGCCCTCTGCTAGTCCAAGCAGGCTGGGCCGCCATATCTGGTGCAGTCACTTTTGTACCGACTCTTCTTCTCAAGGTGATCCTGGAGTACATTGAAGATCCTGAGTCAACGCCAAAGAACGCGGCATGGCTGTATGTCATTCTGCTCTTCGTCTCCGGCGTCGTCAACGCATTGGCCAGTGGTCAGGCTCTCTGGATCGGCCGCAAGATCTGTATCAGACTGCGTGCAATCATCATTGGCGAAATCTATGCCAAAGCCCTTCGCAGACGAGCGGCCGCTGCAGCTGACAAAGTTCTTGGGCAAGAGGCGAAGAAGAAGGATGATGATGAGCCAAAGCCGGGTCTCATCAAGAAAGTTCTCACATTCGGCAAATCGAAGAAACAAAAGACGACCGAGAATGGTACGCCCGCCGGAGCCAAGGCCGCGGTCGAGGTGGATGATTCGCAAGTCACTTCAGGTGCAATTATCAACCTGATGGCTGTCGACTCCTTCAAGGTCTCCGAGATCAGTGCATACCTCCATTTCCTGTGGGCTGAGACACCGGTTCAGTTCGTTCTTGCAATTCTCTTGCTCTACCTCTTTCTTGGCAACAGTAGCATTGTTGGCATTGGGATGATGGCGCTTCTGCTTCCCGTGAACATGTACATTGCGAAGCAGTTCTCCAGTGTACAGAAGAAGATCTTGGCGGCGACTGACTCGAGGATCCACACAACCAACGAGGTCCTCACGAACGTCCGAATCATCAAATACTTCGCCTGGGAGCAACGATTCTTGGCGACTGTCGACGAGAAGCGCGTTGTTGAGCTCAAGCATCTCAGATACCGATACATCGTTTGGGCCATTGCAGCTACCATCTGGTCCGGCGCCCCAGTGCTGATTACGTTTCTGACTTTCCTCGTCTATACTCTGGTCGAAAAGAAGGACCTGGTCCCCTCGATCGCCTTCACAGCGCTTTCTCTGTTTAGTCTGCTAAGGATTCCGCTGGATCAGCTCGCCGACATGGTTGCTCACGTTCAAGAGTCAAAGGTATCCGTTGATCGTGTCGAGGAATACCTCAACGAGCCCGAGACCGATAAGTACCAACAACTTCAGAGTGACCAGTTTGATGAGAACGGAGAGCCTCTTATTGGCTTCGACAATGCAACATTCAGCTGGGGTGGCAAAGATGCCGACGACTTCAAGATGATTGATCTTGACATGTATTTCAAGGTCGGGCAACTGAATGTCATCATCGGCCCAACTGGAAGCGGCAAGACATCTTTGCTCATGGCTTTGTTGGGTGAGATGTCGCTGCTGGATGGCGCGGTCTACCTTCCTGGCGGTCGCAGTAGAGAAGAGCTCAAGAGAGATCCAGATACTGGGCTCACCGAGAGCGTTGCCTATTGTGCTCAGCAAGCGTGGCTTGTGAATGGCACCATCAAGGAGAACATCATCTTCGCCAGCAAATGGGACGCCAAGCGTTACAAGAATGTGATTGTCGCTTGCTCGCTTCAGCGAGACTTGGAGATCCTGGATGCTGGTGACCAGACACTGGTAGGCGAGAAAGGCGTCACCCTTTCAGGAGGGCAAAAGCAACGTATCAGTCTTGCCAGAGCTCTGTATTGCGATGCGCGGCATATCTTACTGGACGACGTTCTCAGCGCAGTGGACTCCCACACAGCCAAGTGGATCTTCGACAAGGCACTGATGGGCCCACTGATGTACAACCGATCATGCATCCTCGTTACCCACAACGCTGCTTTGTGTCTTCCACGCGCGGAGTTCGCGGTCGTGCTCGACAATGGCCGAGTCATTACCCAAGGTACAGCCTCTGAGGTCATTCACTCAGGCAAGCTAGCAGAGGACATTTCGAAGTTCGAGTCCAGACCGGTATCGCGGTCCACCTCTGTCCTGCCGTCAAGGGTGCCGTCTGACATTGGTGGCGACGGAGACACTCCTATGAACGAGCAACCTCCTAATGGCCATGTCAATGGCTACCTCCAGCGACGAGGTACCGATGCGAGTCAGATTGCGAACAACGAAGCATTGTCCAAAGTCATCTCAAAGGACATCCCTGGTATGAACAGACCTATCGACGATACCAACACTGCGTATACCGAAGAGAAGGCCACCGGTGCCGTGAAACTGTCCATCATTACCATGTACCTCAAACATATGGGCGGTGCCGTGTACTGGATCATTGCCGCGCTTTGCTTCGCTTTACAGCAGCTCTCGCAAGTGGCCACCAACGTCTGGATAAGGCAGTGGGCCAATGCATATACGAGGACTGAGTACATGGCTGCTAGCAACGGCACAGCTCATACCTCCCCAGTTACACACATTCGTGGAGGCATCAGCAGCTCCTCGAACTGCCTCAGGTCCGGTTCGTGTGTGTGGAGTGGGCTTTGGACTCAGCAGCTCCAGGATCTTGGTTCCTTCAGAATCCTCAATTCAGATGTCAACGTGGGCTACTACCTCGGCGTATATGCAATTCTAGGCTTTGGATACATGCTCATCACCTTCCTTCGAGAGTGCGTCCTCTTCGCAGGCTCACTGTCAGCCTCGAAGCGCATCCATCGCCAGTTGATGGAGCGTGTCACTCATGCCAGATTTCGTTTCTTCGATGCCACGCCACTCGGGCAGATCATGAACCGATTCTCCAAGGATATCGAGGCTGTCGATCAAGAGATAGCACCAGTGGCCGTTGGCGTCGTACACTGTCTGTTTTCGATTCTTACAATCGTCGTTCTGATCTCGGTCATCACGCCAGCTTTCTTGATCGCCGGCGTGTTTATCAGCATACTCTACTTCATCATTGGCAGAGTTTACATCAGCGCTAGCCGAGACCTCAAGCGTCTGGAGTCGATTCAGCGAAGTCCGCTGTATCAGCAGTTTGGGGAGACACTGTCTGGCATGACGACCATCCGAGCCTATGGCGACGAGCGACGCTTCATCCGTGAGAACCTGCACCGTGTCAACACGCACTCACGCCCGTTCATCTTCCTGTGGGCTGCCAACAGATGGTTGGCCCTTCGTGTCGATGTCGTTGGCGCGCTTGTGTCGTTCTTCACTGGCGTCTTCGTAATCCTTAGTGTCGGTACAGTCGACGCCGGTGCAGCTGGTCTGGCAATGACTTATGCCGTGACGTTCACAGAAAATGTCTTGTGGTTTGTCCGATTATATGCCAGCAACGAGCAGAACATGAACGCGGTTGAGCGTGTCAAGGAGTATCTGGACGTGGAACAAGAAGCCGCACTCGTTGTGCCAGAGAACCGACCCGAGGCCAACTGGCCTAGTCAAGGGTCGGTCGAGTTCATCGACTACAGCACCAGATACCGAAGCGACTTCGATCTCGTGCTCAAACACATCACCTTCAGGATCTTACCGGGCGAGAAGGTCGGCGTCGTTGGCAGGACAGGCGCGGGAAAGAGCTCTCTTGCGCTGGCTCTCTTTCGTGCCCTAGAAGCTGAGACAGGCAAGATCCTCATCGACGACGTCGATATCGGGTTGATCGGTCTACAGGACCTCCGCGAGAACATCGTCATGGTACCTCAAGATCCAACCCTGTTCACCGGCACCGTTCGCAACAACCTCGACCCATTCGGCCTCTTTACCGACGAAGAGATTTTCACGGCACTGCGAAAGGTTCAGCTCATAGGCGCGCCCTCCGTAGCGAACTCTGCTGCTCCCTCTAGGCCCGAAACTCCCGTCGATGGGTCTCAACGGTCATCGCCTGTCAAGCCTTTTAGCAAGCAAGCCCTGGTCGCCAAGGCCGATGGAGCATCGACAAGCCCCACCAGTCCTACGGGAACGACCTTGGAGAACAAGAACATCTTCCGCAACCTGAACTCTGCGGTCGCCGAGTCGGGCACCAACCTCTCACAGGGACAGCGCCAGCTGCTCTGTCTTGCGCGAGCAATGCTGAAGAACCCCAAGGTACTGCTCATGGACGAAGCGACTGCTTCGATCGATTATGCCACCGACTCGAAGATTCAAGAGACCATCCGCGAGATCAAGAACACCACCATCACCATCGCCCATCGACTGCAGACCATCATTGACTACGACAAGGTCCTAGTTTTGGACCGTGGCGCTGTCATCGAGTATGGCGATCCTTTCGACCTGATCTCCACGAATGGTGGCATTTTCCGTGGCATGTGCGAGCAGACGGGTGCTGATTTCGAGAATTTGCTGCGTGATGCGGAGAGGGCGCACAAGGCGAGGAAGCTCGTTGACGATTCTGCATAGAGCATCGCAAACAACGCTTTGTGAATTGCAAATGGAGGAGAAAGAGAGATAGTAGAACCTATGGGAGGCTAGCGAGCGTGCTTGCAAGCGATGCATTTGCCTTCCAACCATCCTGTTTTAGCGTTTGCATGGCGTTAGGAGGGACAACTTTTGCTTCGTGTATTTCTGGTCTTTCGACCTGACTTGAAGGAGTGGCCAAAAGCCATCGACTTTGTGTACTTGTTTCTATGGTGGATGGATGGCTGGCGTCGAGTGGTATCTGGGCTGGCTTGCACTGTTTTTGCTGTAGAAAGATGGAGAGAGGTGGGCAAGGTATGCTTTGTAGATAAAAGTGGGACAATTGAGGTGTGTATACATCGTACTACATCCTTATCAAATGTATCGTTATCGGCTATTGCGTTGGTCTGGTGGTTTTCCATTGAGTTGATCTAGATGTTCTAGAGCGTCACAGAATAGAGTTTGAATGGTCGGCGATCTATGCGATCGTCCCATTCGGGGACTGCGATAGAGCGAATCGCCGAATAGGTCGCCTATACAGTACGCCCATGCGTACTTCAGCAGGTCCTTCCCCAGTAGATTTTAGTTCGCTGGTGGTAACTTCAGAAAACTTGAGTTACACAAGAAAGATTCTCGACGTTGTGGCATGACTCGTAGGTTGGAACGAACAAACGAGAATTTCGACGGCGCTTGGAACGATCTGGCGCCGCGGGAAAAGTCTGAAGGTGCTTGAGTTGATGTCTCCTGGATGCTTGTTTCGATGATAGGTAGTTGGTTGTTTCGCCGTTCAAACAGAACAGTCAGCTCAATGCGACTAGACTGCATGTGCGTTGTCGATCCTGCTCATCGTCGGACTTGTTTGTTCTTTCCTTTCCGCGTGCTATCCTTCTTGTTTGTGTTGTTGATTCTGATACTATCGTTAAACTCATCTCCACTTAGCAGCCTCTTTGATCACGGAGGATACTCGCAAGACCCGCTTGGAAGACAACGATGTGCCGCAAGGTGCTTGCCCTCTACGACCTCTGCCACGACAACCACGGAGCTCGCCCTTCAACCTGCGTCGCCTCCCGGTCGGTCAACTCGCCTCGGAACGACGTCTACTTCGGCCTCCAACGCTGCCCAAACGTGACACCTTGCCCCGAACGCGAGTATCAACCTACAATCAACCTTCCGCTCGTGGCACGCACCTGCTCCGATACATGCGAGCAGAGCCTCAATCCATCATACTGGAACGAGCGACGAAGGACACGGCGGAGCCAGGAGTACAATCCCTTCCTGGACCGGGCGCTGTGTCTTGGGAGGGATGCGAGGCTGTATCATGTTGTTACGGGGGAGTGTGTGGCGAAGGAGGAGCAGTTTGGGGATGAGCCACCGGTAGGGAGGGGTGCCTATGTGGGCATGTTACCCAGAGCGCCGTGGGAGAAGCATCGGGTAGATGTTGGTGGAGTATGGAGTGGGACTTCAGGATCGAGTTCAACTGAGGTTGGAGTAAAGGAAGCAACACCTGGTGGGAGTGGTGATTCTGGTCCGCTTCCTGGTGCAGGTGCAGGACCCAAAGAAAGCGCCCCATCGCAGGTCTCGCGGACGTCGACGTGGTCTGGGTACAAGTCTTATCTGAAGGATTTGGGGGAGCGAACGACCAGGTTTGATTCGAGAAGGGAGCAGCAACGTGCTTCGCCGGAAATTTCCAAGGCTGAGGAGACGTCTGGCTCTTCGTGGGTTGGCCGACATGTGGTCCGCTCGAAACCGAGTAAGCGGTGTATTGCCGGGCACGAATCGTAATGAATAATGGAACAGATTTCGCTGCTACGAAGATGCGGCACCAACGTTAGGCGACGCATTCTTCCACGGATGAGAGGACAGACGGAGAAGTGTGTAAGTTTGGGCTATCCTTCGAGGTAAAACGGCTGGCGCTGTGCTTCTCGTGCATCGATGAGGGCCTTAGAGCCTGGGAGGCATCGTGGCTGTTCTGGGTCAGGAGACAGGCTGATGTTGTTTTGCGAAGACTGCTGTCCGCGTCCTCACCCAACGTCGACTCTCGGACCCACTTGCCATTTTCTGATTGGGCAAAACTCTCATTGGCCAAAGACTGCACGTGCTTCTTGTCTTCGACTTCTTGCATCCTTCACAACACAACCTAATGCTTCTTCTTCCTTCTTAATACCACATTGCTGTCATCGCCATGGCAGACACGAAGCATCCCGGTCGGTCTGCGCCATCATCATCTACAAAACCGGAGCCCGTCCAACAACAAGCACCGCAATCTACCTGGCTTGATCCCGGCACCTGGTCCGCTTCATTCAAGTTCTTGCCCGCCTACGTTGCTCTCGTTGCCGTCTTCATCGCCATTTATTGGAATCATTTTTTCAGCGAGCCAACCACCGACATCTCTTCTTACGAATCTTGCCTCGGCACGTTCAACTACTCTTTCATAATCAACGCCGCCATCGAACAGGCTCACGACCATGCCCAACGTCCTGCAGAGGTGGCCTACGCTTTTGAGGCCACGCTACAGATATTCAACCCTGAACGATCAGTCTTCGGCTCAAATCCATTCCCAGATGGGAAACTCCCACCTCTGGGTATGAGGCTTGATGAAGCCTCCCACTTCGCTGAGCCGAAGTTGAAACCACAAGGGAAACTTCTCTTCAAGGAAGAGAAGAATGCTGTGTCCGACCCCGCAGAAGGAGTTGCCGCTTTGATGCTCTCTCAGAAGTGGAACAACGAGGATCTGATGAAGGCCGCTACGCGGCTGAAAGACGCACTTCTCAACGAGAATCCTCGTTACAGCAATGGAGCCATCAGCCATACGCTTGGTGAGCCACAGCTATCGTCTGATGCTATCGCCATGTTTCCTCCATTCTTAGCCTACTATGGTGTAGCCACTGGAGATGTGGAGCTCATTCGTGAAGCCGTCCGCCAAATCGCTCTATACAGAGACGTCTTGAGGATCAGCTCAGGTCGAACGAAGGGCTTGTGGAAACATGTTATTGGCTCATCTGACGACGCTGACGAAAGTGCTTGGTCTACTGGCAACGCTTGGGCCGCATATGGCATGGCAAGAGTCAGGGCCACCATCACCGCCTGGCCGACTAGCAACCAGACCTTCACCAAAGAGAAGAACGATCTTGATACCTGGGTTTCTGAGATACTCAGTGGTGCCGTTGTTACCGACGATGATAGTTCGGGATTGTTGAGAAACTACTTGAGCGACAGTACTTCGAGTGGTGAGACGTCCGGCACTGCGCTCCTTACTGCGGCAGCATATCGAATGGCCATCATGCGACCAGAAGTCTTTGCCCGGAATGCCTATCTCGACTGGATGCATCGTAAGCGGAGAGCCGTGGTTCAGCGTGTCGATGGTCATGGTATCGTCCGGCCTGCTGTGAATCCGTTGAAACCGAAATCTAAGACTCCCTCGGCTGGAGTCAGCGCTGAAAGAGAGAGCTTCTTGCTCCTGCTTTCGACGGCGTGGCGCGATTGTGTTTGCTCTGGGATATGTCTCGATGCGTACACAAATGAAACTGGTGCCAAGATCACAGGAGAAGCAAAGCCGCACGCAGAATCGGCACAGGAATCTGGCACCAGTGCACAGGAACGCACGATGGCCTACACAAAAGGAATCCAGACACAGATTGCAGATCTCCTTGGACCCTATCTGAAGCCATTCGAGCCGCTCATCAGCTACCTTGCTCCTCCGTGAGATATCTAGAGCTTGCCAAACATCACGCGCACGGGTGCCGTGTGTTTCGCCACGGAAAGCTCATCGGCTCTGATGAGTCTGACTCGCTGTCACCTTTCAGCGGCGATTCAACAGGACGCTCACCTACCACGTTCCCAGCAGGCCAGTACCTCGCGACCACGAAGGTCGTGCGCCCATCGCTCGCGGATGCCATGCCCAGATCAGTTGTCTTGTTCCAGATCATCTACAGCAGTTATCAACAGCGGCCGTCAACCCACTCAATAGCTCGACGTACCTGCGTGTAGTAGTCGTGCTTACACCGGTCTTTGCAGTACGGCAGGATCTCTTTGCCGTGCCAATACCGCTTCTCAGCATGCCACAAAGAACTCGTGGAGGTCAGAGGCTCACGAGGCGTCGCCAGCTTGACTCTTTGGATGCTCTCACTGATGTCGCCACCTCGCATCCGTAGCCTACTTCGAGCTTCGCCAAGGTCTTTGCTGGCGATGTAGTCGGCCCAGGTTTGTGCTTCCTCTGCGAGCTGCCAAGACCACATCAAGGGTGGGGAGTCGACTTCTTCGCGGGCTGTGACGGAATCTTAGTGACTTGCTGTGGACGATAGTTCCAAGCACTGCAGAATGGCAAGTACCTTGGTTATGGATCTCCAGCGCAGTCTGTTGGTCTTGGTTCATGCTTGGTGACATTTGGATAGGTTCCACGTTTCCAAAACCGTTCACATCGTGGCGCCATGCAGCGTCTTTCCGTTGTATATCGTCGAAGGTTCATTGTTCAAGACATGCTTGCTGCTTGATGCAGTGCAGACTTTCGGCATTCTCTTTTGATGAGGGTTGCGCATTCAGTTGTGAAGGCAGTCTTGTAGCGCTCTCCTTCCTTCACTTTGGATATCCGTCGAGCAAGCACGATTGCCTTTTGTGTTTGACAACGTTGCGCGAGTAGGTACAGGGGAAGGCATGCTTTGATGTCGACTGCCTTCCCTCTCTGCGCTTCAACCTTGTTGCACACGCGCACTTCGTCTATTCCCCTCCGAGAGTTCTGTCGGTTCGTTGTGGTGAGCTCGACTGAGGCGGCTAGAGCGGTTTTCATTCACTTGAGATTCTAGGTAAGATATCAAGCTTGAAATGCTGACAGTCTATAGTGCTACTTCTTGTGGACATCGCTACGTGACGACGTCCGCCGAAACCACCCTTCATGGTAATCTTCAGGCTATGTCCGTGGGCTTCAACCGTATTGTAGGGCGTTGAGACTCTCGCGTATACGAAGCAGGCGAATGCGTTGCGATGAGTCATTCATGTAACACCTCCTCAGCTGGATCAACAAGAGGTGTTTTCTCTCTTTCTCGGAGAACAGATGCAAACTTGACAAGAGTCCCAACAATCAATACCCAACAATACAATGGCATCATCAGAAACGAAACCCCAGGTCTACTGCCACATCCTCGACGCCTCCACAGCCAAATCCGACCCCTCAGCCCTCGAACACCTCTTCAACTTAACCCAACAGATCTTCGCCGGAGTCCCCTGTCCCTATCCCATTCCACCAGAAGACACAACGCTCCCGCCTCACCGCGCCCCTTCTTCGCAACTCGCCTCCTGGACCTGGGGCATGACCCAACCCGACGTCTTCGTAGGCTACGCGACCCACTCGCCAACCCCAGATCCCTACACGGCTCTTGGAGTCTTCTTCGCCCTCCCTTGCACGCAAGCTGAGATTGGGCATGAGATCTTTCACTTGCGGGTGGCGGCTGTGAAGGCTGAGAGTCGAGGGTTGGGCATTTTCCCGCTGTTAATGGGGAGGTGCATGGAATTTGCGAGGGAAAGGGGGTGGCGGGAGATGACGGTCATAACTTATCCTAAGCGTTTTGGGAGGATGTTTGAGATCTTGAAGGGGAATGGGTGGAGAGTGGAGGCGTGGAGGCAGGGTGGAAAGGCGGTTTTGTGTAGGAGGGAGTTGCAGTGAACGCTGAACAGTTTGAGCGAGTTGTGTTTTCGGATGCCTAAACATTTGGCTGTAGGGTTTTACTGGAATCGTTGTTCGTGCATCAAGGCTTTACAGATTGTGATGAACGTGCAGTGAGATTCACCATTGCTTCGAATGGATGAAGTCTGTCAGTCGAAGAACTGACGATGTAGAACCATGCAATTCGGCCTCTCTCGTGCACTTTCACTGTATGGTGTTCCTCATCGGGGTTGACACTTGCACGGTGTGAAAGGCATCGTGAATCGTTCAAGGATGACAGTCGTGGTATATCAAGGCTCGAAGATCCTCTCCTTTGCCTCGACAGCAAAAGATCGATCTCGACATCTCCTACGCAAACCTCTGAAGTGCAACAACCTAGGACCTGCATCCATCCTCGACACATCTATCAACACTATGAGCTATCCAGATTATCCAGTCAATGAGAAAGGTGGAGGAGATGGTGGTGGCCGACAGACTAGCACTTCAAGCAACCCTCCTGGCTATGGTTGGGGGAGTTCGCCATATGGCACTTGATTGACATCGCGAATCCATCAGCCATGGAACACGAGCTATAGCCGTGGTTTTTCGAAATAGATGATCATTTAAATGTATGAATGACAAGTTCATTTGAAATCGCGATGTATCAAGAACAAAGTGTCGACAACTTTACGCATACGCAGGTAGTACATTGATGTGATAGGGGTATTGTGAGCACAAAGCAGCGCAAAGCAAGTCAGATCGTGAACAACCTTCAACTATTCTTCCCTTGGACCTTCATTACAGATCTCCTAAACCGATTCGATTGGCGAGGTTTGCTCAATATGGACGTATCCTCATCTCGTCAGACAGCATCATCGATGTCCGCGGCCTTGTTCTTGCGCATTGGCATGAGCGGAAGTCGTCTCCCACCAGAACTAGTTCTGTTCTTGCGCAGGTCGTTGAGGCCAGGTATGACAGTAGATAAATCTCCGAGCGGCAGAGCCAAGGGGAAGTCCACGCTGGGGAAGATGAGTGCAGCGTATAAGTACCAGCCGATGATGTTCGCAGCGAACAGGATAGCACCGGCGGCCTGCATACAGTGTGATCAGTACGGCTTCGAATAAGTTGAGTTGAAGACAACAGTTCTTACCACCTGACAATTATGAGCTTGATCGGCCTTGCCTAAAGCCAGATTGTAGAAGACTCCA
Organism: Zasmidium angulare; assembly: GCA_002786045.1. NCBI lineage: Eukaryota > Fungi > Ascomycota > Dothideomycetes > Mycosphaerellales > Mycosphaerellaceae > Zasmidium > Zasmidium angulare. The sequence goes on from NHNX01000002.1 coordinate 1,383,927, forward strand.
GCAATGCAGCCACAGCCAGGAACAATGCATGCGAAGAGCATGACAAAGACGACGTTGGTTCGGAACGTGCAGATCCAGAAGAAAAGCATGAGGATCGTGAAGACTACCCAGTAGTGCCCTGACATCGATCAGCATACGTGTCGTTACAAGCCGTATTAGACATACCGTAGCTTGCGTTGTAACTAGGACTCGTGAACCCAGCTAACGGATCGCCATTGGGATCCGCAGAGAAAGACTGATATGTTGCAAACCAAGGGATGAGTGTCGCTCCGTAGCTGCAGTAGAAGCTGCCTGCAAATCGATCAGTGGGAACAGTGTCGGATACGTTCTGGCTCTTACCGAAAGACATGAAGACCAAGAATGGGAAGGTATTGCCCAGCACGAACTCGAGCATACCGGCCACCCACATGAGGACACCGCCATAGAAGATGACATTGGCGCTGTGAGACGTAAGTAAGACTTTCTCTTGTGGGCGGTGGTATGGCATACTTATTGGCGGATCGTGATGCCCCAGCGCCACGCCACTCCATCAGCTGCATCACGATTGGCATCAAACTCATCTCGAAGCCCATGATGCCGCTGAATGACCAATTAGCAACGCGTCTAAGCATCTCAAAGAAGCAGACCATTGACTCACAGCGCTGTTGGATTACCAAACATCCTCTGCAATGGATGCTTGAATCCAGGGCCGACCATCTTCGGCTGTAAATACAGCTTCTCAAACAGTTCCGACGAGATCGTGACACTGCCAGTGCCGGACGTCTTGATCTGCCTGAGCATGTTCTCGGGATCGTTCTCGTCCATCTTGTTGCCGTTGACGCCATTCTCGTGGTGGTCTTGATAGTCTCGGGCGATGCTGTCGGTGGGTTGTACGGCCTCCATCTTGTCCATTGCTATGGGTTTTGAGCTTCGAGCAGCTGAGCAGTGAAGGTGGTGGTTGGTCACGGTCGTCAAGGTCGTGATGAGTTGGAGGAAGAGCACGTCGTTGTGTCTTCAATGGAAGTGCGGAGACATTGGCATTGATCAGGAGACATGACGATGCTTGAGGTATGCCCTGTGCGATTCCATTGATGCGGAGCGGAGGTCGCCAGGGTCACCGTTGAGCAATGATGTTTAAAGGCGTGTCTGACATACGATCGTGCCATCATCAGACCGGTCGGAATCGACTAGTAGTTAACATCAGTCTCCAAGGACAACGGTGAAGTTCTGCTCAATGTTGCCCACGATTCCGTGAAGTAGTCTGCCTGCACGCGAGAACCGACATTTGCGCTTCCTGCACCAATGCTGAACATGAAGCAAAAGAGGTGGGAGCTCAAGACGTTCGAACATGGCATACGAAATGGGATTGGTAGCATGACCAGGCTAGGATCAAGGTTGATGTCGGTCCAATAGTCCGGCACAGTCTGATGTGGAGAAACCCTGTCCGTCTCGATGACATTGGATGATCTTTTGACAAGTCTTGGCTGAAGAACTCATGTGAGGCCTTGGACTGCCCCGATAGAGACGCTCGGAGCTAGGATGTGAAGTCTACGGAAGTTGCTCGTTCTGTGTTCCAAATCTCAGCTTCGATTGTTTTGATGCCGAGCATCGAACGACGACCCTGCTTCTCTGAGACGTTCTGATGCCGTCACAATTCCTCGAAGGATGCTGCAATCGGCTGCAGCTGTTGGCGAGATAGGAGAAAGCTGCTTGAGAAAGCTCATCACATTGTCGAGGCTTTGCTTTAGTACCTCGGTGGTGACGAAGGCAGAAAGTGCTTCGCTTTGATATGCTGTTATCAAAAGCACTACATTCTCAAAAGTGTCCTTGTGCGACAGTCTGGACGTTTGAGACGATGAGGCGCCCATGAACGCCTTTGTATGCCAACAGACTTTGCTTGATTGCATCGATGCAAAGCTCTGCCAGACGAAGGACCTCTTGTTCGCCAGATGTGCGAAGCAGATTGTCGACGGCAGCGAGGATGTGGTCTGCAGGGCGTTCATTGTTCTGATGTGCAGCATTGCTATCGGACTCTTCTGTCTTACTGGTCGTTTCGTCCCGATGAAGGATGTGGCAGAGGAAAGGCAGTAAGATTGTCGTCTTGGCCTTCCAGTAGAGATGTCTTAGCTGAGCGTGTAGCACATCATCCGATGATCCTGCTTGGTCCTTCCATTGCAATGTAAGCGGTAGCTGACTCCTCCACCGCTGCAGAGCTGCAGCGTACTCCTTGAACGAATGAATCACTTGATGGTAGGAAAGATGGCTGCTGTCCAGTCGTAGAAGTGCTTCTATCTGGTCAAGCTTTCGCCGCAGTTGGAGCTGTGCGGTGTAGATCAATCGTCGGTCTTCCTCCTTCTCTGCTCCTGGCCACTTGCCCTGCTTGAGAGGGGATCCAGTAGCTGTTGGAATAGGAAGTAAAAGTCTATCCCTGAGTCTTCCTAGCCCACTTTGAGGCAGGCCAAGCTCTGAGAGTAAATCGTCCTCGAGCTGAATACAAGCCCACGCTGCTCGAAGAATCAAATCATCTTGTGAGCTTCGATAGGGTTGAATCGAGTGGAAGCCTCTGCGTGAAGGCTCTCGAGCTTTGATCTCCGTCTCATGTTCCTCAAAGAGGTGTCGCCGTGAGAGCAGATGTGACAGAACGCGGCCAGCCATCGAGTACCAGGTAGATGCTTCTTTGGTCCGTGCAAGCTGAGCTTTGTATAGGCCGGCAAGTAGAAACACTTGGGCGTGTATCAACTCGTGTCCATCCATGTAGTCTCCAACAATGCCCGTGGCAGCTGCGAAGTACGCGATCCCTGGTATCAGTTGCAGACTTTCGTGTTCCTCACTATATGTGAAGGGCGCCAATGGTTCTGATGTGCTTGACAGTGGCTCATATTGCATCGTGGCTTCACCTATCGCGAGCGTAAGTAGTATCAAAGCATTAGTTGGAGATCTGGCCATGGATGTGCGGCCCCGCTTCGCTCGTGGATCTTCCACCCTCCTGCGCTTGGTAGGTCGTCCATCGTCCAAGCCCTCAGCGTACGCAGTGGCGTCGCTCTTGCTCGAAGGCTGGCCATACATTTCGACGAACTGATGGAACAGGGCTCGCATCTGCTGCCGATCAAGGATCGGAAGCAATGTGTCGACATGATCCAAGAAGCTGTCGAAGATGGACCCAATCTTCGCCTTGTTCAGGTTCATGCTGATCGGGTTGTCGCAGCGCAACAGAGGCGATGACAATTGGCAATGCTTGCTCTCTTGACCGCAATCGGAAGTGCCGTCTTCCATGCTGTCCGCATCGAGCGAGCATGGTCGTAATTGAAGCGTTGGACGATCTTCAACGTTTGCAATGTAGTCCCTCTCGACGCAGACGCCAGCGGTAGTGAGCAGCTGTCGTACGTTCGGCCATTGTGTGACTGGAGACCATCCACACTCTCTAGCACTGGTACCTTCCCTTTCAAAGGGCTTTTTCGACTCATCTACGCGACGCGAGTCCTGCCGCTGTGGTTGTGTCTCTGTTTTGGTGTGTTTCAGTTCAGCCCTTTGGAGCAAAATCTCAAACTTATCGACTTTCTCGGCCAGCGCTGAAAGTCCATTCGAATGTGCAGACATCCACTTCACCATTGAATCAACAATCTTGTCCATCCTAGTAGAAGTCAGCCCTATTCAGCCACGCAAACCAGGATGAGGCGAAGGATACTTATTTGGGATTATCGATCGATAACTACACTCCAGGCCATACTGCTTGCAAAAGGTGCACGGCATACCTTCGTCGCATCGTTGCTTGCGATACCGACATGCTTCACATGCCTGGTTGTGGTCAGCGGACAGCTTGCGTGCGAATTTCGTTGCGAAACGAACCTGTATTGCGCGGACTTTCTTTTGCTTACCGAGACTTTCTGTAGTCTCGAAGTCTTTGAATGCAGGAGATTGCGTGTTCCCATTCTGAGAGGTCTGGTCGATGTTGAAGCCGGCGATAGGGTCAGATACGCCCGTTATGAAGTACTGTTGTGCAACTTCTGGGAGAGCATGTGAAGATGGCCAGTATGCATCGAGATTGGCGTAATGGTTCGGAAAGGCCGTCGGGCACGGCTGCAACAGTGGTTGGAATGCACTCTGCATTTGAACATAGCTGGCGCTGGACATGGTGCAGGGAGAGGACGGATGCTAGGATCGACTTTACCAACTTCGCAGATGTCTGGGATGTTAAAGCTACCCATGCTGCTTAATCATATTGCGCAACATGCGGTGGCTCTCTAAAAGAGCGACCTAGGCCGATGGTTGCAAGTCGTCCCTGGCGTGCCGCACTTGCCACACAGAGAGGCTTCGTCGTTGACAGTTCTGTACGCTACAGAACGTTGCTCTGTGGGTTGGGCAGCAACATACCGCTAAGAAGCATGTGCTCACCTCCAGACATTCCATGAGCATTGCTTCGGCATATGTTCGGCCAGCGGTCATATATCCAGCTTTGTCGGTCGGGCAATCTGGTCAAGCTGATGATTCTTGGCGGACGGCAGACTGCAAGGGTTTTGTGATGCTGCTCGTCGCTGCCCAGAAACGTGGCTTGTATGTAGTCCCGTAAACATGTATCGGTAAGTGTCGCTTCAGCGCGGAATTAGCAGTGCACTAAGCTGGACCTTTACGGCTCGCTACCAGACTAGCGCTGAATGTAGTGTTGCGATGTCTACTCAAACTAGAGCTTGACCGATCACTGACAGAGTTGATGCGACGACGATGCATCAAATTAGTTCCTTGTTCTCGAATTCCATACTCTGTGCTAGACCTTGAACTTGCAAATTGGGAATACGGCCTTGGTGCGGCTGAAGAGCATGTTTCGAGTTGGAGGTGCCATCGTTCTCAATCCCACATACCTGACTGACGCGGCTGTGTGGAGCATAATGTGGCAATGAAACAGGAGGCTGGAGGCGGAACGATCTGCTCCCATGATACGGCCGTTGGACGACATGTCGTGCTCGACTCGCCCAATCGTGCTTTTCATGCCCTAGTCGGCAGAACTGGGGGCAGAACAGTATGTGCGTCAAGTCGTAGATGCCGACCTGAGACACGGAAGACACCAGAATCCATATCAGGGACGGCTGCCGATGCCCTCGGACGGTATCCGGGAGAATGGAAACACGCCAGTCTGTCGTGAACATCCTATCGCAGATCAACGTGGGTTTCCAGGTAGCCGGAATGAGGTGCGAGAAGGGATTGTCAACCCAATCTAGTGTTTTAGGTGCGAACTCTTACATCCTGGGTGACTGCACGATGCGAAGTCACACATATTAACCGGGCTCGGGACTTGCGTCAGCGCTTCCGGATAGTGCACTTGCGAGCCATGATTCGCCAGCCCTTTGGGCAGCAGTGCAAATTGATCATCGGCAGTTGAAGCCTCAATATATCTCGCATCGAGAACGACAGGACTTGGCAGGTACGGCTTGAGGGCGGTACCACAGCGCTATGCTGTTGGTGTAATGCGGAAAAATGGCCTAGAATAGGTGGAGTGTGCAGCGGAGTCTATCTCGGAGGCATCCGCGCGGCCTCGTGAGTCGTTGACGAAGCAGCCTGGCATCATTGCACGATACTGCGTACAGCGAGGTAGATGTTGCAGACATGCTCTAGGCTGAGATGGATGTTGAGGATGGAAAGTGTGACATGTGATGGATCATCAAGTAGGTGAAGTTCGAGGGGAAAAGGACAAGCGGAGCGCACTCCGTCTAGCTGACTCAGCCGCTAGAACGACATCATCGCCACAAGCACTCTGACTGCCTGGACTCTACGTTCACATCGCTCTGCGTACACATAGTAGATCGATATGGCGGATACCGAACGGCCAAAGACTCCGCCACGGCCGGCGATGGCGACCAACAAGTCACCCATCACTCCCGAACAGGTGCGCCGCATGGAAGAGAACCGTCTACGAGCAAAAGCCCTTCGTACACAGCAGGAGGCCGCAGCCAACAGACCTGCCCCCTCGAGACCTTCTGGACCAGCGCCGATACCCATAGCTGGCCAGAAACGAGCACACGCAGCGATATCAGCTCGTGATGTGCCAGCAACAAGCCGTGACGCTCGCAACAGCCTTGCGAGAGCGCCCAGTAGCAATAATGGACTCGCCATGTCACAGGATACAGACATCCGGGCAGCGCGGAAGTTTCAGAAGTTTGTAGAGTATGACTTCAGCAAGATGACGGACACCAAGGGTGGCTTCATGACCCATGAGGACGATCCGCACAATAAGACATTGCATGCGCCTGGTGAGGGCAAGCCGGCGAACATGAGTCTCAAGGAATGGGAGCAGCAGCAAATACAGCGCAGACTGCGGGATGCCAAAGCTGGGCCGTACGAGCCAGGTCTTTCAGTGCTAGAACAGAACAACAAGAAGTGCAGAGAATGTGGCACGTTGGAGATTGACTGGCAATGGGAAGAGGTGCTCGACTGCCGGATTTGCAATACGTGTAAAGACAAGTTCCCTGACAAGTACAGCCTGTTGACCAAAACTGAAGCCAAAGAGGATTATCTCCTGACAGACCCGGAGTTGAAAGACACCGACCTTCTGCCACATTTGAAGAAGCCCAATCCTCACAAAGCCACGTTCCACGACATGATGCTCTACCTTCGATATCAGGTAGAGGAGTACGCTTTCAGCGACAAGAAGTGGGGCTCTGCAGAGGCGCTCGACGAGGAATTCGAAAGGCGAACGCAGCACAAGAAGGAGATGAAAGAGAAGAAGTTCAAGAACAAGTTGCAAGAGTTGAAGAAGAGAACGAGAGTGGATGCATACAAGCGAGCGAGAGCCGGCGGTGGAGGAGAGTTTGGTGATACGGTTGGAAGGGGAAAACACGAGCATGAATGGGGACGGGCAATCGAGGATCCGGAAACGGGTATGACGAAGAAGAGCTGTGTTGAGTGTGGTATGGAGGTGGAGGAGCTGGAGTTTTGAGCATCGTTTGATGACTTAACGCATATGATACCCCGTGATTTGACTTTCCATGAGGACCGGCCACGAGTTCCCTTTCGACCCTGTCTCTTCGAGCTACAGCGCTCGATTCAAGCCTACTCAATGCCGCCCCTGTACCTTAAGTATGCACCGGGTCATCAGCCCACCACGCACGTGCAGAGAAGCTTGCAAAGGCGGGGCAACTGCAACATCTCTACGCGAGGCTGGAGTCAACCACGAAGTCGACGCCTACATCCACCCGCCTGCTCCCATACCACGATTTCCAGTAGCTGAGCTCGCCGCTCTGCAATGCGGCTGATCAACGTCCATACGCTGGAATTCGGGGAGTTTTTGAGGCAGACCGGCCACAGTACGCCATCCTTTCACACCGATGGGTGGGTCGAGAGATTACCTACCAGGATTTCCTCGAAGGTCGCCGTCAGGACTCAGCTGGATACAGCAAAGTCGTCGATTTCTGCAACTTCATGCGTCGTTGCGCGGTTCCTGGCAACAAAGACAGCGTCATCGATGGCATACCCATTCCTGCCAAACCCGTTGAGTGGGTATGGGTCGATACATGTTGTATAGATAAGAAGAGCAGCGCGGAGCTGTCCGAGGCGATTAACTCCATGTATAGCTGGTATTCTCGGGCGAGACTATGCGTCGTGTATCTGCAAGATCTCGAAATAAATGGCAGTAGCCACCTACGAGAAAGCTTGCGCAAGTGCACCTGGTTCTGGCGTGGGTGGACTTTACAAGAATTGATCGCTCCGCAGGTTCTTCTGTTGTGCGATGGCTCTTGGACTGTGCGAGGTCACTGGAATTGGAATAAAATATCGAGAGAGTGTCAACTCCTCGTGGACGTCGTTGCACATTTTAAATCAGTCGATGTTCTCCGCGAAGTCAGCTCAATCACAGGAATTCCCGAAGCACTTTTCACCGGCCGAAGTTTGCGGTCTTACAGCGTAGCGCAGAAGATGAGCTGGGCTTCGAGGCGGAGGACCACGCGCGAAGAAGACGCAGCCTACTGTTTGCTTGGCTTGTTCGAAGTGAGCATGCCTCTTCTTTATGGCGAAGGGGCTCGCTCCTTTCTTAGACTGCAAGAAGAGATCATCAAACGGACTCCTGATCAATCGATTCTCGCGTAGTCAGATGGGCACCCCGAATACCCTGAATGCAGTCCGCAGAGTGCACTTGCTCCGAGTCCCAGATATTTCGAGTACTCAGCTGATGTGCAATGGGACCGGCGAGCCGAATCGAGCCCCTTCGCCGTGACAAACCTAGGATTGGAAATGCACTCTGACCTTCTGGTAGTGGGAACTTGGATGTCGGGCGACGATATGTATGTGCTGGAGCTCAATTGCGCGCGACCTGAGTCCTCTGAGTCTGGAGTTCTCACACCAGTGAGGATTCTTCTCAGCGAGTCAGACTCACGACGCTACAGCAGCCAAAAATGGCGAACGTTCCTAAGGTTCCCCTTTTTCAGGCAATCGTCGACATCGCACTGGAAAAAAGTCTCCATGGAAAGACCATTCTACATCGTGGATGCAACTTATCTCTAGAGTGGATCGATCCATGGTATAGGATAAGTAGCATTGTGTTTGTAAGACGCCTATAAAGTTCTCATCGCGTGGCAAGCGTATGGGCTTCTATAAGTACAGGGAGTCCCTTTCAGGGATCGAGTCCGCTCTCAAGCGAAGTCCGAGGGGTATTGGTACTTGGTAGAGAGCTCGTTAGTCGGGAGCTGTCTCAGAGCTGGACACTCATAGGGTCTACGCGGACACGCAAGCTAACGAGAGCATACGCCCTCGCACCTAAACAGCAATCGTCTCCCCGACATGGCAGAGCGCTGCGCCGCCTCTCTTCACATCAATTCCGGTTCCACTTCCCTCTACGCCTCCACCACACCACATGCCCTCCTTCTCGGCCGCTTCACGCCACCGTCGTGGAGGATCGGTCACCGGTTCAAAGACAGATGAAAGACCTCCTCGTACAGTGCCGTAGTGCATTCCAACACTCAATTTCGACTTGACAGCTTTGTGGATCTCGATGGTTTGCTCTGGATGTACATGCACAGCTGAAGAAAACTTCATGGGACTGTACAAACCGATGGGTAGCATGGCCAAATCGAAAGGTCCCAATGTCTGGCCAATTTGCGTAAAGACTGGGCATGGCGATGGCGTTCCCAGGAGTTGATAGGCGGTGTCGCCTGCGAAATAGAGATTCTTCTTGGTCTCGAGCGTCTTCAATGCCCATGAGCACCAGAGAGTCTTGTCATGGTCCCAAGGGCTCCGTCCGGAGGTATGTTGTGCTGGGCAACACGTCAACTCAATGGATCCCAGCCCGTCTACAATCGCCTCTCGCTTTTCCCACCAGTCTAGCTCCGTGACCTCATCATCGCCGCATCCTACATTCTCCAAGAACCACTGCTTGACGCCCAATGGGACAAAGAAGTGAAGGTGTCCCTTTCGTCGGTCGTACAGCGGCTTCACAGTCTCTATATCGAGGTGGTCGTAATGGTTATGTGAGATAATAATGATGTCTACATCGGGTAACTCGTCCAGGGTGCAAGGCGTAGGCGTGTAACGCTTTGGACCTGCAAAGCTGAAAGGTGAAGTTCTCTCGGCGAACACTGGGTCGAACAGAATTCTGCATCCTCGCTCAGCACCTTTCATGACAGGTGTTTCGACGAGCCAAGACGCATGGCCAATCCAAGTTGCCCTCAACTTTCCTCCCTGTTCTATACCCCAGGTCGGCTTGAGAACTTTGACCAGCTCATCTGAGCGTGTGCCATTGGGTCCTTCTGGCACTGGAATGAAGTTTCGCTCAGGATGGTTGCCGAAGCGCATCTTGAAGAGCTCCAATCTGCCTCCAGGCGGTGGGGCGTACGATGGCCAGGGGTTTGTAAAGCCCGAAGGAGGGTTGCCGACATGATGGGCTTTCGCAGCAGAGGGGTCAGGGTTATGTGGTGCCAATTCTTTGACAGATATCGCGGTTGACATTGTGAGCCGTCGTGCCAGAGTCCATGTAGTCTTGCGTCCAAGTATGAACGTAGGACGTGATGTTAAGAGCATTCCTCGGACTTAGCGCGTTGGCCTCTCTCCGATCCAGCATGGGCGCAATGGGCGAAGAATTAGTCCGAATCAAGTCATGTCGTCATGTGGCTGTCAAGCATTGTTGTAGCTACGTGCGCAACGGAGCTTTGAGAGCGTTGTCGTTAACGTGAAGTCTTTTGCCAAGAAGCAAGGATGCTCGTGATGAGGTGAAGTGAATGGACGCAAGGGAGTGAGATGGGCCACACTGATTGTCTCAGAGCAGCGCTTGCCACTTAGACAGCTTACGGCTTAGCGCGATGGTAGCGCGCCATGAGACAACTTCCCCTTTCTCCTCGTCTCCCCACTGAGTAAATCACAATCTCATATATAACATCTCTTGTTCGGCAATATCATGGCGGCATTGCATCGATCCTCGAATGGTCCGTCGAATCTATTGACCACAGTCATTTAGACCACCCAAGCTTGTTGTCCACCGCGAACTCCTTGAAAGTCTTTGGAGCCTGTCCTGTGGTTGCTTGCACATTGCCGGTAGGATCTTTGCCCTCTCCCTTAGATACTCGAACATCCAGCTCTGTCATATAGTCTGCCATGGGCGCATCCATCCCATGCTTGATCAAAAGCTTGTGGAAGTCGTCCGTGCTCAGTCTGACATGCTCGATCTTCCGGCCAAGGACCTCGCTGAAAATGGCAGCCACCTATGTCTCTTTGTCAGTATCACCTTTGCCTTCATAGTCTCACTGGAATGCTCACATCATCGTAGCTCAAGGACTCGCTCCCCGTGATGACATAGTCAGTGTTGTGGGGCTTTTGATCGATCAAAGTCTGGCGAGCCACCGCGGCGATGTCTTTGGCAGAGATGAATGGCTTCCTGCCATCTTCGGCAGCAGTATAGATCTTTCCCTCTGACTTGATTGAGTCGAGGTGGTAACCTTCCAAAAAGTTCTCTGCCAAGAATCAGTCATGTCCCGCTGACGTCTTGAGAACATAGTCTATCGTACCCATGAAGAAGTGTGGCCGCACTACGGCCCATTCCACGCCATGTTGGCCCAAGGCTTTGAGCTCTTTATGAGCCATTCCGAGTAATGGGCCGCCCTCCGGATTCTCCCATGCACTCAGGAGTGTGAAACGCTTCACGCCCTTCCGTAAAGCATACTTGACAAAGTCGATCACATTCGCTCTCGCACTATCGATATCTGGTGCCACAAGATAGACGGCTGTGATCGATGAGCTTTGGGATTGCTCGTGAGAGAATGGCAACTCCCAAGTCGATTCATCCAGCCAGTCGAAACGCACTGATGGGTTGGGCGAATCTTTCTTGGGTGACCGTGATGCGACCAGGACAGGGATGCTGTCGGCGACCAGTGCCTGCGTGAGATATGCGGCAGTCTTGCCGCTCGAACCAGTGATCAGGATTGTCATGTTGACGAGCTTTGATAAAGGGCGAGTGACGGCAGGAAACTGCTATACTATATATCCGTCCTCTGCGGTGCTCAAAACGGACTGTCGGAGCGTTCGCAAGACCCGCATACGGTGAAGGGCATGATGTGTCAAAGCAAGGGCTGAATGCAAAGCTTAAGCAGTTCGTATGGAGAACCTTGAACAGGACTGCCGTTAGGACGCTAACAAATGCAAGGAAGCTCGCCTGCATGAGGACTAACCTCTTTTATCAGATGCTCCGCCTTGGCCAAGCGGTATAGCCAGATACATCCGTGCGTATGGGAGACCGAGTCACAAGCACCAGTGCGGTGACGCTATACTAATGCGGATCCTCCGTCGATGAATCAAGAGCTTCTGGTTTGTTCTCGACCGCGTCGTAGCCCTGCGAGGAGCCTGGCATTTGGGAATGCTTAGCATCGTGTTTCCCAACTCGAACGGTCTCATGCCCTCGAACTTTTGCCCAGACCGACGTCTTTGCCAGATCAGCATCATTGCCGGCCTGATACCTTTCTGTCGTGATGGCTCGTCCGGCAGACGTCTGGTTGAGTACGAATCGGAGACCAGCAAGACTGAGTCCTTTGGTGCAAAACATGATGGCTGACAAGAGCAAGAGTGCCAGGTAAAGTACCAAGAAGACGAGAGCTGGAATTGCGTATCTCCAATCGTACGCAATACCGGCTGTGTATCTGACTGCAGGCATATTCGCATACTCTTCAACAACATCCCGGTGTTGAATTGCTGGCGTAGAGCTGTTTACTGCCGGCCGTCCGGAAAGCACGCTTTTCGAGCTGACGAGGGTGTTCGCCATTAGATCTGTCCAGATCAAGTCAACGATTCTGCCAGTTGTCTCGATTCGATTTGCCAGTTGTCGCCATTTCATGTAAAGCAGCCAATTCGTGGTGCCGCTAACATCTTGAAATTTGTTCAGTGGGCTATCCGTGTAGATTTGCCCGAGGGCAGCAAGCGGAGCATCTGCGCCTGCTACTGCATCGTTCACATTCAAAGTGGTGCCGCCAAAGAGCGAGAGCGAAGATGCCGAAGCTGGAAGATAGAACGCCGGTGCTCGAATGACAGAAAGATTGGGAGAATCGCCGTGGTTATCAGACACAAGTCCCCATATCGGCGAGAGGTACGCCACTGCTTTGTTGACATTCTCCATTGCCCAGGTCGGCATATTCGCGTTTGTGTCAAACTCTTTCGCGTGGACATTCTTGACCTCCAGGTTGGAGATCGAGGCTGTGCCGTTGAGCTGGAATGTTGACCGTTTGACAGAAGCCTTGATCGACGACACGCAAGCAGAAATTGGCTGAGACCAGTTCGTACCAACATCCAGCCGGAACTCATCGCTGGGAAGAGGCTTGCCATTGGCATCTACCATCCTGCCGACTCCCAGGATGAGGCCTCCGCCAGCTCCTGCCGTCGAGATGTTCAGCCTGTCGCCAAGGCCGTAGCCTGTGACCAAGGTATCTTTAATCACGTCAGCTTGTGCCACACTCTACGTGCACAAATAGAAAGCTTCCATACCTACACTGAGTTTACTGTCAGAAGTCGTTGTGTTGGTTGTCAGCGTGTTATCGGTCGCGAGATATTGAAGTGCCCCTGGCAAACTAGGTTTCCAGACATTCATGTCAGGTATGGCACTACCGAAAGCTGAAAACTCGATTTTATTTGGCGTCGGGTCGGACGCCCCCAGAGTGCCAAGTTCATTCGAGTAGTTGGCAAGGCGGTAATCTTTGCCCAAGTGCGTGTCCTCCCTGGTTTCATTCATATATTTCATGAGGAACATGTTGGTGAGGACCGCCGCTCTCCAAGATCGAGCCAGGAGCTGAGGATGTCTCTGCGTGTCGTTCAAGTCCATAGACGGATAGTCACGGGGCAGATTGACGAGTCCGCCACGGTCTGTAAGCCTCGCGTTTGGTATGCCCCCGAAATTGTACGGATCCGGAATAGTATAGTCGTATGTAAGGTTCAAGTCGGTGCATGAAGTCTAGCTATCATTAGCGAACAGTCTGTTCAGGTTACCGCCTTCACTTGTGCCAGTCGCGTGTATGCTCCACGGGTGGCGAAAGCTCAGGTAAAGACTCAACGGCACGATAAGGTTAGACTTACCACAGGCTCGAGCCAAAGTATGTCCTCTTCCCATGTGTAGCCGTAAGTAGACGAAGGTGGAAGTGTGTGGTTGCGGAACCCAATACCAGGTGTGTCGGCTGTCGAAACAATCAGGCCCTCTATGGGTCGCGTCCGATTCTCAAGAATGAACTGCTGATAGTATCGAAATTGCCCCTGCGTGCGTGGTCGACCTTTATCAATCCATTGTGCTTCTTCGTCGTTGCCAGGTCTTGTCTCATTGTTGTAATTAATGAAAGAACGGTACTGAATGTCGAAGAACCCCGCTACTGTGCTCTTATCATCATCTGTGGCTGAGGTGAATACATCCGTGATGTTCGAAGCAATGGATGCTGTGCGGAGGTCAGCTAGCCCCAATCGTAATCTTCAATGTCTTGCACTACTGACAGGAGACAAAAGCGTCGTCGGTACCTGTGACACCGAAGCTGCTGGAGTTTGAGAATGCGCGATAGCCATCGCTGTTGCCCGGACAATCTAGAGGGAAGAGCGCACCACATAGACGGTTGGCGGCGTAGGCGGCGTGCGATTGAGTCGCCTGACCAATAGCGGAATCGTCTTTCGCGTAGGTAAAGCGTATATCGGCTGTCTCAGTGGACCTGATGGTACTGTGAAGGCCTAGTGGAGTGATGGCTGCAGCAATTGCGAGTAGAACACCAGAAAAAGTCGACAGAATCGCCATTGCAGTGATTCTTTTGTCGACCTTTCTGCGCGACGCGGTGTCGGTCTGAAGCAGAAAGGGCCATTTCGAGCGTTGGATAAGCTGTCCAAAGACAGACCTTGTGATGTTGTAAGCTATGTCGTTGGGTGAGCGAGACTCAAAGGAGGACCTCACCACGTCGCAGCGTTTGTCGTTCGCTTGAGGATGCCAACTGCAACAAGCGTAATCAAGAGTGGGTAAGTGAATTGAACTACACCTCTTTAGTCTCTTTCGTCTGCTCCAAAGGTCTCCATACGTACCTATGATGAGTGCCACGTTTATAGTGGCTGCTGCCTCTGCAACGCTGAGACTGTGGGCCATTTTCGAACGCTCCGCGAGCTACAAGGCTGGTTATGAGTCGACGACAAATGACGTTCAGTCACTGTGGCAGGAAGGCCGGGTGTTTAAGAGCAGGAGCCTGGCGATCCCATCCTGCACAGCCTCGCCTATCTTTATACCGTGTTGCACGCCAGCGCTCGCGCGAAGATCTCTGAGTACAGTGTATCGAAGCCATGAGACCAAAATCTCCGCAAGGTCTAGTTGCCAAGAGTGTTGCTTTGAGCTGGAGTCTCACTCCATTTCTGTGCTGCCACACCTTCCGAATTCTGCTGACCGGTTGAAGGCTTAGCCAATGGAAGCGTTCATAGACAGTGTTGCCAAGACGAAGCTTATGAAAGGGTGTTGAAGGGGCTGGAAGATCTCCTGACCGATTCTGTACTTTGGCGAAACAAAGCGACGCAGCCATGCTTAGTCGAAGTGGTCCGGTTGAAACGCATCATTCATATCAAGGTCTCTAGGTCGCTCAGTCAGATGAGTGGTCGTAATGTATGCAAGCACGTACGCCACCTCCTCGTTATCGTTTGCCCAATCTCGCCCTCCTTCTCTCCGCTAAATGTGCGCTGGTCGATTCAGCCCCTTCAGCCGATGATCAAAGTCCTTCTGCGGAATGTCTTCTGCCTTCTCGGTCCGCTTCAATTGGACCCCACTCCTCTTCTCCCACCCAACAAGAGCTTTGGTATGATCTGCCATGGGCTCCACTTCTTTCAGAGCATCGCTGAGATACTTCCTCGTCAGCTCCGGCAGTTCGGTCTGGAAATCGTTGTGCTTCATGAAGTCGGAGGTGATGCCAAGATCTTTGACCAACAAGGCAAGTCCAAATCCACTGTTGTATCTCTGCGTCAAGCCGTCCCGCCGAAATGTGTCCAGAGTGGGAAAGCAGACTCCAGTCCCGACGTTTAGAACATCAACCATTTGCTGGGGGTCAAGGCCGAACTTCTGGCCAGTCACCAGGCTGTCGGCCAAGGCGCATATCGACGAAGCCATGATATAATTGTTCAGAGTCTTCATGGCATGTCCGTTGCCTAGCTTCCCCATGTGAAAGATGTACCCAGCCATGGTCTTCAAAATAGGTTCGACTTTGTCGAAAGCCTCCTTGCTGTCAGCACCAACCATTAACGTCGATTCACCTTCATCGGTGGCATGCATGAACGTCTGTGTGATCGGCGAGTCAATCAGCTCCAAAGAGTGTTGGGCAAGTTCCTCTCCCAAAGCTCTCGTATCGAAAGGTGAAGACGAAGAAGTGTCGACTATAATCGTGCCTGGCTTCAATGATCGAGCGAAGTTGTCCTTGCCTAGGAGTACTTCTCGTACAACCTTGCCCTGTGGCAGCATTGTGACGATCACTTCGCAGTCCGCAAAGGCTTCTGGAGACCCATTTGCAGCCGTCGTGTTTGGCCATTCGGTGGCAGCTCGATGCACTTTAGCTTCGTCGACATCGTGGACCACGAGCTGATAACCTGCTTTTGGCAGGTTTGATGCCATTGAGAACCCCTGGCGTAAATTAGCTCATGTGGCTTGTATCGAGGAAGGTGATATCACTCACAGCATTCCCAAGGCCAATGTATCCCACTTTCATCGTTGGATGCTGATCGTTGGCCGTGCCGTTTAGAGGCATGATCGTGGTAGGCGCAGACGGGAAATCTTGTACCTTCTCTTTGGAGCGAAAGACAGAGCGATGGCTGACTGCCTGCCGTATGTTGTTTTGATGTTTCCTTCATGTGATTGCTGAGGACGTGCCACGGTAATATACTCCAGAGCTCCGTGCGGAGTAACGTCAATCTGGAGCTGCCTCGTGTCGAGCTCAATGTGCTGAAACGTCATTAGATCCGCCAATCACGTGGATGGATCATAAAGTTGCGGAAACTGCTTCCATGGCGCACTCCCTTCCTCGCCAGGCGATGTCGACCGATGAGCAAGCAATTCAATGTCTCCAAAACCTCAGCCGCAACGCTGTGGCCAGTCTCACGATCAACGCTCATATAATAACATGCCGTCCGAAGCTGACCACTTTGCGTGTCTTTCTTTCCATTGTGCCTTTTAATCTTCCTCATCAAACCGAACGACAGCATCCCCCGAAGAGTCATGCCTTTGCTAGCCAGCGAGTCACTTCCGATCTCCTCGAAAGACCTCTTGTCATGGTGTGCCGAGAAACGATCCGCATTCCCTCAGGATAAGCCAGTATGTCATCTCTTGCTCATTGCTTTGTAGTATGCTGATGACTTTGTCAAGATTTACGTGGATTGTGCCAATCCGGACCGCAGCCTTTCGGCAGGACAAGTCTATAGACTGGTCAGACAACTCATCGCAGGTCTGAAGGCTTTTGGCATCAAAAAGGGGGACTGCGTGTGCCTCCATGCCTTCAATGACATATACTACCCGGTACTTGTCCAGTCCATTGTCGGAGTAGGGGCCATGTTCTGTGGCACGAATCCAGGATACACGGACTTCGAGCTTCAGCACGCGCTGAAGGTGTCACAGGCAAAACTCATCATCACTGAAGAGGATCTTGCGGGCTCGCTCCTCAAGTCAGCTCGGGAAGTTGGCATGTCTTCGTCACAAGTGCTCCTGTTCGCCGATCGAGATCAAGCTCCACTTCGCTCCTGGCGGTCCCTGCTGGAATATGGCGAAGAAGACTGGATCTCGTTCGATGATGAAGAGGTTTCGAAGAACACAACGGCCTTTTTGATGTTCAGCAGTGGAACCACTGGTCTGCCAAAAGCAGCGCAAGTTTCACACCGTAACTTGATCGCGCAGCACACCATCCTGTATGAGCACCCTAACCACCAAGAGCCCTTCGAAGACAGGCGGCTATACCCCATGCCTGCTTTCCACATCGCAGTGGCTGGTGTGTTGCACTTCACACCTCTGAGAGGCGGAAACGTAGCGTTTGTGATGCGTCGATTCGAACTGGAGCCCTATCTTTGGTACACCGAAAGGTTTGGCGTGACGACGATGGTTCTCGCGCCGCCTCTTGTGGTGGCAATTCTTGCTTTCGCGCGCCAGAAGCCAGACGTCGTCAAGCACTGTCTGCGCCACGTCAAAAGAGTAGTATGCGGTGCTGCACCTCTGGACAGGACAACGCAACTGGGGTTTAGGAAGCTTCTTGCTCCAGACTGCCCATGCATACAGGGTTGGGGAATGACCGAAGCTTCGGGCATTGGATCGTATTTCTACTATCCTGAGACCGACGAGACAGGATCAGTCGGACGATGGCTTCCGAACATAGACATCAAGCTGGTTGACGACGAGGGAAAAGAAGTCGGCCCGTACGGCGCTCGCGGCGAGCTCTGTATACGAGGTCCAACTGTAGTCCGTGGCTATCTCAACAATTCCGAGGCCAATAGTCGCGATTGGGATGGCGATGGCTTCTTCCATACCGGAGATGTAATCAGCGGCGATGACAAGTCAGGCCTCTTCTACGTCGTGGATCGCAAGAAGGAGCTTATCAAAGTGAGAGCATTCCAGGTAGCGCCGTCTGAGATCGAGGGAGTTCTGCTGCTACATCCACAAATCGATGATGCTGCAGTAATCGGTATCTCAGCCGGCGATAGAGAGTTTCCGAAGGCGTTCGTCGTAAGAAGTGCTGGAAGCAATATCGTCGAGGACGATGTGAAAGCGTGGGTGGCTTCTAGGTTGTCCAAGTACAAAAGACTGGACGGCGGTGTCGAATTCCTCGATGCTATCCCCAAGTCTGCCAGTGGCAAAATCCTGAAGAAGCAATTGAGAGAAGAAGAGGCCCGGCGAAGACGAGAAGCAAAGCTTTGAGGTTCTCGTCGAGATGGACAGAGCGGTCCCAGCAGCCTTGATTGAGCTTCAACTCTGCGATGGAGTTTGAAACCCTTCACATCATAACCGAGTCGGCTCGACCAAAACAGGTAGCCTGATTTGCTCTGCAAGCACAAGGTCCTTGATGGCTGAAGAAAGAATCTTATCCCAAGATGCGATCCACCAGCGGTTGTGGAAGGGCTTCAGGACTGAGGCATACAGTCCGAGGATGGCCAGAGCGATAGGACGATGCTCCTGACACTGCTCGTAGAATCCCTGTGGCATCAATGCTGGGAACCAAGCCATTGCTCGAGTGTCGTCAGGGTCATTGATGTTCCTGGCCCACGCCCACTTGATCTGCTGAATGGCCTCCGCGCAGGACTGCGACATATTAGCATATGTATACATGGAGCTAGGATCGGCGCTATCTCGACGAAGCCGCTGCATCCTTTAAAACACCAAAGACGATACCGCATTAGCGTGAAGCCGCCAGATGCGGTTCAGATACTAGCGGATCGCTCGCTGGAGCGCCTTGTTCATCGTACACACAAGCTGCACAATGTACATACCTCGTCGATATCTGGATGCTCAATGCCTATCATGGGATTTGCAGGATCAGTGTGTTCCTCTTGGGGGAACTTGGACCGACCCGGGTCTGCTTTCGGGAAGAGTGCTTGAATGAGCTCTTTATTGGCGCCGTCTGAATGAAGCTCCCATAGAGCACGAGGGCCGCGGAAGAGTGCAAACATGGCGAGAATCTCGTCCAGCGTCGGCCGTGTTGGGGCTGACTGAGCAGAGGCGAAAGCTAATATGGTCAATATGATTGAGAAGATGAAGATGACTGTTTGCTCCCTTCGATCATCCCGAAGCAAGAGTGCTCGGAACATTGGCAAGGCGATTTGTTGGTGATGCAACCCACGAGCCCGATACAAGGCCATCTGGGCATGCTCACCCTCATCGGCAGCTGCAGACGCAAGATCCATGGCAGCCAATGCCAACATGCCGTGCTGGAGCAAAGGGACGTCTTTCGCCGTGAGTGGAACCTCCGTCTGCCACACACGCTGGGCACCGCTCGACGGAAGTAAGCACAATGATGTGACGGTGGACCAGCGGTGCATCAAGGTAAGATCAAGACCATCGAACGCTTCGCCGCCCACGCTTCCCGCGGCCGACGGGCTTCGCTCCGGCTTCGAGGAGGTCGATTCTGGCGAAAGCTCTGACTGGTAGACACAAGCTGTATTCCTCCTTATGCAGTTCTTGCAGACAGGGCGTTCTTCGCCGCACTTCTGTTGGCGCGTGTTAGCCACGAGCCGTCGATCTCGTCTAGTGCGGCGATTGCTCACCACGTGTCTCGCCTTGCAAGACGAGCACCCTGCTCGTGTCTTGCCGTGAAACCGACGAGAAGGCATGTTGTCACTAGCCGCCAGGGCGTGAGGAAGACCTCGAATAGCGAGCTGTGCGGCATGGGCGACAGGCAGGCACACGATGTACGAGCGAAGGGCTTTTTAATCAGCAGTGAAATGGAGGAACGAAATGCATAGCGAACTGGATGCGAGTCCGAGAGGTGGACCTAACTCCCTGCTCCATCCTGCCGCTCCGCAATTGGCTCAGCCCCGTCGCAATGCAACGTTAGCGCGCCATGAGGCTGACGGATCTGCCAAAATGTGTGTCCATTCAACAACGGAGCACGTTCGTCCGCTGCCGCAACAACATACCGATCGAACTCAGAAATATACTGTCGAATGGACAATACAACCAACAGGCTTACAGCCTAAGCAGGCAACGTGAAAGCCAGTGTTGATGGAGTTCGAGTTTCAGCCTCGTCAACAAAACGCCAGGACAGCAGGAACGTCTGAGCACAGATGCCATGAGATATGTCCCTTACGACATACGATCCTTGCATTGGATCTCGCGTGTCCAAGACCCACAACGTCGTCGCCAATTCTTCAGCCGGATGCTATTAATGCCGTCGAACAACCAAGAACCCAATGCGAGCTGACGCATGGTTTACAATCCGCAGCTTCAGGCATCAGTGTTTCGGCGGTTTGCAAGATAGGGCCGGGGAAGATTTACGATGAGTGATGATGGCAGATATGGCATACGACATACTTAAGGAGTCGAGGTCCAGACCGCACAGTCAACAACAACGACCACGACTACACACAATCGCTTTACTCTTCCATCCACCGCCATTATGTCTGGAGCCTTCGATAACTGCACACAAGTTACGCCCGAATGCCCTGTAGCGGCGACCACTTATGGCTACACTCCCAATCTCGCTGGCAATGTCATTCTCCTTGCTGTCTTCGCAGCGTGCAACATTGCTCAGATCTTCCTGGGTGTTTGGTATCGACTTTGGTCGTTTGGCATTGTCGTATCCATCGGCTGTCTCCTTGAATGGGTGGGCTACATCGGTCGAATGTGAGTAATTTGGAACAACAGCATTGGGCTTGCGAACCATCTACTAACATCTTTCCTTCCTTCCAGTATGATGCACAACAACCCATGGGACGACGTCGGCTTCAAAATTCAGATCGTCTGCCTCATCATCGCGCCCTCCTTCCTCGCCGCTGGCATTTACCTCACCTTAAAGCACATCATCATGGCCTTGGGACCAGAGCACTCTCGATTGAAGCCGAAACTATACACTTGGATCTTCATCAGTTGCGACGCGCTCAGTATTGTGATTCAAGCCGTGGGAGGAGGCATTGCGGCATCGTCTGATGGCAGTGCTGCTGATACTGGTGCCGATATCATGGTTGCAGGCATTGCCATTCAAGTTGCAACAATGTACGCCGTACCACTCACTTTGACGTCTTGATCTATACTGACCACCCATTTCAGGGCTATCTGCGTTCTACTTGCGATCGACTTCGCCTGGTCTGTGTTCAGATCTGTCAAGAGCAGCGGTGCCAGCTCGGACGGAGCCTCGTTCGAGAAAGCCCACACCAGCTATTCGACAACAAGGGGCTTCTACTTCTACCTCATTTGCACTTCATTTGCGTTCTTGACTATCTTCATTCGATGCATCTACCGGTATGTGGCTCCCAGGGCAACGCTGCACCTCAAGCGTGATACGGCTCGCTATCGCTGACACTCAGAACAGTTTGCCTGAAATGGCCGGTGGCTGGGGAAACCCATTGATGCAAAACGAAAAGGAGTTCCTCATCTTGGATGGAGCGTGAGTGGAATTACAATCCTTGTCCTGACATCGGCCGCTAACACTTTCCAGTATGATTGCTATCGCTTCCATTCTTATGAGCATCGCCCACCCCGGCATATTCTTCCCAGACATGCGCACGAAGAAGTAGATTGAGGGTCGTCTTGACGATAAATGTTAGCGAGGAGTCTGGGACGACAGCACGATAGACATAGGGATAGAGTAGGATACGAAGCATATGCGCTATAGAGAGTATGGAATACCAACCACGTTCATGATGGAAGAAACATTACACGGGATAAAGCAGTTCCGCTTTACCGCTGCTTGACAGAGATATCTGAGGTGAAGTGCTCCCTGTAATGCCAAGGTACGTATTCCCCCAGCATTCTACCACCGCTGCTTCTTCGGTGCTTACTCTCGGAATCGACAGCGCCGAAAGATACATCTACGTCGTCTGTTCATAATCAACTCGACACCGGAAGCCGACGGATGGACACAACAGCCTTGATGATAGACCAAGAACATTCTCCGTCTTGACGTTGTTCGACGGACGTTTCGATCTATGTATACCAATACACCGAAAGCACCACAATGGCTGTGTAGCTTTGTTGGAGCTGCCAGCCTGTACCTTGCTAAGCCCCTGAGTGTCAAGTGGCCGAGCAAGATGTCGAAAGAACCGAGAGAAAGGAGACAAAGAACACCGCCGCGCATATCGCAAGAAGAATGGAATGCAGCCCAACACGGAGCTGAACAGTCTGGTTTCAAGGTCTTTGCGAAAACCAAGATGACTCTCGAGCCTTGGAAGCCGCGACCTGTCGTCTAGGGTCCTTTGCTCCCAAGGTCTGCGTTGACAGGCACGCCGGGAGAACGAGTGTTACTTGCCCACTCTACCCTCACAACACCGTGAAGTCGCACTATTAAGAACATGCTCGATAGCCACCAAGAGCTGCGTTGGCTCCGCTCTTACTTGTCGGCTGGTACCGGGCATTGCTGAAGAAAAGGATGCATTCGCATGGACCAGATTGCAGCACCAAATTTATGCGACACACTCCATTCTTGCGACATACTTGGCCCCTGGGAAGCGGGCATGCTGTTGCTCTGGAGTTGAGATGATCGACAATCAAGGTGGCTGGACAGTATTACCATCTCGGATCAACCCTTCGGCTCAAGTCACCGACAGAGCACGATGGCCTTGTCCGTCATCTTTCGACCGAAGGCAACGACTCTATTCATCACGCTCATCAAGACAGTGCAGGTCCGAATAGCCAGGACGAAGTCGACAAGTTGCAGCAAGATCGCAAAGAAGCTGGAAGTCGCGATGGAAGATTGCCGAGGAGTTTCATCACGGACTTGCACGTGCAGCTCATGGTCGGTCAAAGTCGGTCGAAGTTACATTCCATTACAGTATAGACCGTCACAACTTATACGCATTCGAACCAGTTTGCGTCGAGATTTAGCCCCTTCTGGCAATGACTGCTGGCCGATCAGTCCTCCTTGCGGCAAGTGTGGAATTCGACCCCAACTGTCTCACCTGCAATTGAGGAGTACGGCTTCACTCTATTGGTGAGGTGGATTTTGACGCCATTAGTAGAGTGTCGAGGCCGAGCATATATCATGGCCATGCAGGTACCGCGAGGACCTGCGTGCGCTCTCCCTTCATTCAGCTCGTCAATCGTCAACCATGGTTCGAACCGCACTGTACGGACTGGCCGCTGTTGCAGCCACATTGGTCTCTGCCGCACCAGCTCAAGTCGCTCGACAAGCAGATACGTACCCATGCACGGATGGCGTCTTCATCCTCGGAGCCCGAGGCGCTGACAACACGTCGTACTCACCGATAGGCGTGAGCGCTCATTACCAGGATCTCGAGGGACTGGAAAACATCGCCAATGCGGTCATTCAGCACGTTGGCAAGGGCTCCTATCTGCGAGCATTGCCGTACGCCGCGTGCATATTGCCAAACGAGGATTTCCTCAACATCGGCGGTGGCGTGGACAAGGCTCAGTCGATCATCAAGGATTATACTTCTCGCTGCAAGAACCCGAGGATTGTCTTGTTGGGTTATAGCACTGGCGCACAAGTCATGACATCCACTCTCATCGGTGGCCAACTGCGAGGAAATCTGGATGCCTACAAGCAATACAGTGAGCTCTGCTTAGTATTTTGTGACGAATTCAAGCAACGAGCTGACACTGTGTAGTCGTGGGAGGAGCAATCTTTGCGGACCCATCGTTCGTGGCCAATGTCTCACCCTTGGATGCCGGCAATGCCACGACGTCTGGCAACGCCGCGAGAAGCGCAAGTGATGCTGCCTACTTCAACAACACCTATGGCAAGAAAGTTCGAGACTATTGTCAGGCGGGAGACGCGGCCTGTGCGAATGGAGGTCTCAACGATCCGGCCATCGCGATTCACCTGGAATCGATTCCAGTATACCAGCAAGATGCCATCAACTTCTTGACGTCGATGCTTTGATAAGCGGGCATGGATGAGTCGCTTTTGTATCTTACTCGATCAGCATAACGCGTACATGCGAAACGGCACCAGACAAACCGTCGGCTTTCCACGGCCACCGCACATCCCTCACTCGAACATTGTAGGATGATATAGTATGAAAATTGGCCATGGTCTGTACGAGTGCCTGTTGCGCGCTCGACACACTCATCGAACGGCCTCTTGGTCAAAGCTGATACAAGCTCTCGCTACCCTGGCTATCACGACAACCCGAATCAACGAGTTGCATTGGTGCCAATCGATCGCTGCAGAAGCTGCCAAACGAGCGTGGTCTTCAACACCCACGATGAGAAGTCTTGATGTTCAACCTGCGTGGAATGGAATGTGGAGCCTGACCAAGCAGGGGTATGCATGCAGTCGAGATGACCAGGAGCACTTTCCTTCTACAACGCCTACCTCATGCCCCAATATCCATGTCTCTTTCGACTTTCAAATTTCTTCCCTAATCTTACTCACCCTGCAAAGATCATCAAACCCCGCAGAGAGACAGGTCGAGCGTCCTTGGGCTTTACCAGGCCTCCCTACTACACTCTAAAAGGATTGTGGTGCCCCAGACAGCCTGAAGTGCAAACAACGTTGACAAACAAGCCTCAGCCCTCCATCATGTCCGACCCAACAGTTGCACAGAAGGTCCTGTCGTTCAACAGTCTTCCACGCCCTCAGACCACACCAACCGGTCTCCCAAATCGCTGGGTGTTCAGAGTCTGCCATGTCCCACTCAATCCGCCTGGCGATCTCGTGATAGCTGTCCATCCGCAAAGCGCATTCACCGTACAAGCCGGTCCAGCACAGATACTGTCCTTGCCAACGGCGCGGCAAAAATGTGCTGCCATCGTACCGCTTCTGCTCGAAGCTTTCATGGAGCAAGATCCACGTTATGGGAAGTGTATACCGGCACCGTGGAGTTGGGCGACAGACAGTGTCGAGTTGGCAATTAAGGACACATGGGGTTCTGTCCGAGCTTTGCTCAGTCGGTATCTGTACCTCCGAGGAAAAGGACATTCTGAACGAGCAGTGGTCTCGCCTTGTGGGTGGCCTCATGAAGGCTATGGGCAAAGATGCGAAGACCAAGAAAACGGCGGCCATCAACAACCAATATCCGGACGTCAGCAACGACAAGAAGTGCCGTGGCTGCGACAAGAGTAGAGATGACCCTGCAAGTGCATTGATGAAATGCTCAGGTTGTGGAAAGGCTTGGTATTGCTCCAAAGACTGCCAGAAGACCGATTGGAAGACTCACAAGTCCGCATGTCTTGCCCACCGCTCGACTAGTACTGGCACCGGTGTCTCGTCCCAAGCCATTCGTCCAACCATGGATTTGATCGAATATTTCACCACTGTTGCTCACACCGTGCCCGATGCGGCAGCTCTGGCTCGGAGCGTTAACATGTCCTTGCCTACTTCGATGACCAATTTCCAAGGCACAGCGTAAGTCGAATCCCAACACAACAGGTGAGACTTGTTACTGACGAATCGCAGGATGCCTTTACGCCGCCTTATCGTGACGGGAAAAGATACACTGGAGAACCTTGAGCTGTTCTTCGGTCCTGGCTGGCGCGAAGGTATACAAAAGCAACACGAAGACACCCGTCTCGAAGTTCTGTTGAACCCTCCACGCGGCTCACCAAGCTACGCTATGACTGCCGGCCTCGGCCTCGACAGCGGCGCACCAGGGTGGTCGCCACGACATGCTAGCGTCGACGAGCAGGGAAAAATGTCAGAGGTTAGGGAAATGCAGGACAGAATCCGCCAGAAGATCGGAAGTGGTCGATCGCCTTCCCACGCTGATACGAGTGAGATACTCCGATCTTTCGGACCCAATTGGGCTGAGAAGTCGCAAATCTACACCCTTGCTCTTCGCACGATGGATCAGGGTGTGGCCCCCTAGTGAGCAAAGAGAACACTGCAGATCACTCGGGGTCCATGCCAACATGCTCTAGTTGATCGTTGCTCGTAAACGATGCTCTGGGCTTTCATGCATTACGAAGGGCTGTGGATGCAGGTAGCGGACGAGCCTCTTCGTGAAATGTGTCTTAGCTGTCGGCACAGACGAAAGATAAAGATGTTGGTCACCTGCATGTTCAGGGCCCTCTTGAAGCCCTCCGCCTGGCGCTTGGGTAATGATGGCGTGATCAGTCCCGACCTTGGTCTGGTAATCATGGTCACCGTGCAAGCCATCCATCGCTCCTGGGCAATTTGAAGCCGCCTGGTGCTCGTGTCTGAAAGACTCCCATCGGATCGTATCTTCGTGAGACCTCAACCATCGCTCGAACATTCTCCTCGCCATAGCTGGACAGCACATCCTGCGAAGCGTCGGCGTAGTTCATGTATCGATAGTCGACAGACGCCACAATAACATGACTGTACTTCTCCATGACACGCTTCCAGGCAAGCATCTTCTGCCGCCCCATGGCTTCCTGATCGACACCGTTGACCGCAAGCGATCCAAGCAAAACTATGGCGTTGTCTTTGACCCCCTCGATTCCAAGGATGTTTCCACCTTTCTCCGCTCCACGTTGGCCAACGATGGCAGGAAGTGATTGAAAATAGCATTGCGTTTCGAAGTCGCCGTCGCTTGAATCTTTCTCCATGTCCTTGACGAGCTGCTGGTGCAGCTGCACGGCCTTGCGGATGATACGCTCGTCGTTCTTGAACGTCACTGTGAACCATATGTTGCTGGAAGAGTCAATATCGTAATCTCATAAATTAAGGGGACGCAACCTACCGGTATCCTGCTGCTTGGGTGGCTTCAGCCAGAGTAGACATGTTGCTTAGACCAATGTTCGAGGAGCTGTGTCCAGATATGGCGAGGAACTCTTGCATCGCTGGGGCATCAGCTCGACCTGTCGTGTCAGCTATCTGCGAGATGATGATGGTTCTGTTGATGGCTGGGCGATATGTCCACCAGAGATACGCAGCACCACTGAGAAGTGCATCAGGATTATCGGTCCAATGCTTCAAAGCGTGAATATGTGCATCGTCGACCTCGGCATTGGAGTCGTACTCTCGGTAAGCAGCCCATATGGGAAGTCTGTCGAACGTCTCCAT
Source organism: Zasmidium angulare (assembly GCA_002786045.1). NCBI lineage: Eukaryota > Fungi > Ascomycota > Dothideomycetes > Mycosphaerellales > Mycosphaerellaceae > Zasmidium > Zasmidium angulare. Next base: position 1,410,974 of record NHNX01000002.1, read on the forward strand.
GTCATATCGTGTGACGATACCGAAACCGCTTCCACCGCCTTTCAGGGCTTGCCACAGATCTTCGTTACATGTTCTGTTAGCTTGGACGATGCTGCCGTTGGCAAGGACAACTTCAAAGTTGACGACATCATCTGTCGCGAGACCTCGTTGGTATAAGTAGTAGGAGAAACCACCGCCCAGAAGCAGTCCTCCGGCACCGACGGATCCAATACCACCTCCCTGAATCCCTCGATCGAGCTTGTCAAAGGTCTTGTAAATTTCAAGCCATCTTGCTGCGGGTTGTATAGATGCTATCTTCGTGACGGAGTCATATGTAGTTTTGTTCATGCGCCCTACATGATGCATCAGTTTGAGCGCTGCTACCAGCAAGGCTGCAAGTACCTAAGTCGATCGTGACCCCTTTCTCGATGTTATTGGCGCCAGCGTTTGACGAGTGTCCACCGCTACGAATGGAGAAGTTGCACTGTGTCTTCTCAACCACTGTTTTGACAACGATGGAGACCTCTTCGGTAGTATGTGGCTGGACGAAGCAGTTGGGCGTCAACTGAGACGTGAGCGACCAGTACGAATGTACTCGCTCAAGATATGTTGCACTGCCAGGCAGAAGGACGTGCTCGATGCCGGCTTCTACCAGTACTCTGCACTATATCACGTCAGCTCAGATGGATTTCGAACTAAGCGGAAGGACATAGTACGCAATCGGTGAGATGAAGGGGCTTCTGCAAGACTGATGTTGCAAAGAAGGACGAAAGTGTCGCAAGTGCCGTACGGCCCAGCATCTTTGTTCCCGTCAACGCTTTACATTTGCTCGAGGACGATGCGCGGCAAATGTCACTCGATCACCGACTGGTGTTCTTATATGGTCTTATGTGATGTGTCAACTTTGAAGGAGGAGAAGATGCGGTGGAAGGTGATCCGGGAAGGCGGTCCGTGGTTCCGTGTGGAGAAGGAGCTGGAGAAGGTGCCCTCCAGGCCTCCGAGCATTCACTTCACTTCCTCTCACATGACGCAAAACTTTGCTGGTGATCATCTTGAGATTTCGTACTCGAGACTGATTGTGCTTTGTCGTCCATGATCGTGTGGTGAGCGAAACCGGTGGCTGACGACAGGAGCTTGCTAGATGACTTCGATCGCTGAGGATTAGGGACAGTAAGTAGACGTGTGTATGCTTCGAGGCGTGCGGCAGCGCTCGACGTAAAGGTGACATCGAAAACAATGCGACAAAGGCGGGTAGCTCAGAGCTGTATTGGAATGCAAAAACGCTTTTCGCTGGCTCACCAGGCCACCAGCCCGACACCTGCGTGCGACTGTGTGCGCAGCTCACAAAAATCGCATTCATGCAAAAGCTCAATAATGCGCAGCGGACGGAAATCAAATGCCACAGTCGCAAGAACGTTTGAGAACGACCAAAAAATGCGAAAAAGTAAATATGCAATTGGCAAGCCAGATTGCGAAAGGAATCGAACACGAGACCTTATGGGTTTGGGGTGCGCTTTGTTTGGGATACAGCGTGCTGCCAAACAGGTCAGACCACGACTGCCAAAGGCGAAAGCCCAAAACCTCTAATTCAAGTTATAGGCCAATTGAGCTGGGCCGGGGTTTTGCCTTAGCGTTACGTCACATGCAAACGCTGCACGCAGGGTGGTTTGGCGGCGAAAGGCAGTCCATGCGACTACGGAAGTGCGCTACGATGACCTCATGAATACTATATTGGGTCTGAACAGTATCGTGGCTTGTTGGGCGACTCTCGACGCAATGTTCTTGCTGCCTTCCCAATCAGGAAGGAGCGCGTACAATGGATGTGAACTTTAGTGGACTCTTCGGGGGTATCCCTCGGTGAATGAGATCGTTTATACGAACAATAGGACTGTTAAAGATCTGATGTTGTCTATTGTAGAGGAGATGTTAATGTGAGAAAGTGAGTGAAGCGTCTCTCCTATTGTACCGAATCGCGTCTATTGAAGGCGTAGGTGATCAGTCCTTCTTTAAGTACTTCTCTCTTCCATTCAGAATTCATCCCCGTTACGTCAACACCGTCCACACCACCAGTAGTCTCTCCATCATCATCAACATCAACATCAAACATGGGAGACAACGACAACTTCACCCAAGAGCAGCAAGCCCTCGCCGACCAGCGCCGCAACGCCCTCTGCAGCGTGGTCGCTTCTCTTGTGCGCGAGCAGGTCTCAGCACTTAGCACCTCTACATTCTATGGCATGGTAGTCTATTCTCTCCTGCGCGACTACGGCATCACCATGAGTACGTATCCTCCCGATCACATGTCAACCTGAACATTCACTCACCACGATTCACGCACTAGGCCCCACAGCTGCTCAGCGCGCCTACTCCTCCCATCGCGCTTGAGCTATGGCCAATGGCGGCGTAGATGAGCGCGCCTACATCTCCCAGGTCCTGGAGCAGCGCAACACTGAGCGCGCGAGTGCGGTTTACCCACCATACATGGGTACCCCAGTCCCATCTCCGCCGAGACCAGCTCCGGCCATGCCATCAACAATGGCATTGCCATCATCAACAATAGCCGAGTCTCGGGGAGAGACATACGGCCAGATGCAAGTGGTTTTGGGTCGCGGCCGCCCTGCCCCTGGTGAGGGCGATCAAGCCAGCAATACCTCCTTCCAGTAAGCTCACTTCGACAGATATCCCTGCGTTTCGATCGATCTCCATGCTAACGATATATGTATCAGGCTTCCAGTACGAGGGTCAAAGGCTGAGAAGGAGGGAGAGAAATGAAGACGTGGCTGCCATTTGTCTGCATCGTGTCCCGGCTCAATGCATGCCAACATATCCAGGCTGCTCTGTGATCCGATCGCACCAGGCCTGAACGTGGGGGAACTTAGATAAATCAAATCCACCTTCATGCGCAACATGCGTGTACGCATACAGAGCGACATCAGCCACGGTCAACCTTTCTGCCACAAAGAACTTCCTGGTAGAAAGATGCTCATCCATAATGGCCAACGCTGCCTCGCCTTGCTTCTTCTTCTCTGGAATCGATTCCTTCTGCTCTTCTGACAAGCTTTCAATGCCTCGCTTCGCTAGCCAGAAGCGAAGAGTCCCGGCATAGGGCTCAAAGGAGTATTGCTCGAAAAACATCCACTGCAGAACCTGTGCTCGCTGCAGACGATCGGCAGGGATCAAATCCGTGCCGTCTGCGAGGTAGTGGCAGGCTGCGCCGCTCTCCGGCAGGAAGGTGTCTGGGCCGATTTGCAGGACGGGTATGCGGCCATTCGCATTCACCTTGGACAGGTACTCAGCGGTGCGAGTCTCGCCTTTCAACAAATCATACTCCAGGCGTTGTTTCAGCTTCAGGCCGAGAAGTGATGCAGTCAGGCGGATCTTGTAGCAGTTGCCTGACCACGAGTATTCGTGCAGGATGAGGTCTTGCATTGTGACGCGTTGCTTTGCGAGCTGTGCGAGGTACGAGCCTACGACGTCGCATTCACAGCGCAACGATTCCTCTGTGCGTATTTGAAGAGCTCGACCCACCTTAGTAAGCCCTTGCACTGGGACGCCCTACATTAGCCGAATTTACCGCCATGGTCGATGTCCGATTCTGATTATCCTGCTGCCTTGGTGGTATAGCACTTTGACGTTGTACAGTGCCAAGTGTGGTTATTCGAGAGGGTCATGGGGCACAGCGGAGAAAGAGGTATGCTTCAACATAAGCATGACAGGATACGAGAATAGATCTGACAGGGACCGACTGCCAGGCAACTGTTTCTTTGCCCTGGAGACATGGAAGAGCCATCTTCGGTCGGGGCAAGTAGTATCGAGCGTCTTTCGGCCGTTGCTGACTGTCGTGACGCTGATGGCTAGCTGCTTCCCACGATGTCCCTACAAATCAAGGTAGGGCAGAGCGGCGCTATGCAAAGCCGATGCGGTGGTCACGGTGTTCGTCCGCTCGTACATGCAACCGTAACCGGTCTAGGCAGGTTGTGCGGTTACGGCGGCGGGACAAGCAGAGCAGAGCTGTGAAAGAGCGCAGTGACGCGAATACGTGGGCGAACGGTTAGAGTTCGGCCTGCCATGTGGCTGAGCAGCGACGTCTTGGCGGATCTTCGCAAGTCGATGCGAGCAGCAAACGCAATCTCCCTGACACTCGCTTCTTCTTTTTCTCCAATACACCGACGACTTTCTCCAAACTACAATCTTCTTTTTCACACCATTACCGCTACCACGATTTCCCACCGCCCGCCGTCACTCCTTTGCCATGCTCGCCTAGCTCTTCGCCGGTCTGGACCCCGAGACCCCTGATCTCAGTTCGCCCCCCGCAGTCAACACTGCAGCCTTCACAGGTGCAGCGCCGTTGAACTTCGACTCCAAAAGCCAGCGTCCACCCATACAACCGCCCACGTGGCAACGACAACCCTCACACGCTCATCGCCATGCGGCGCGGCGTGCTCATCTTCCTGATATGCAATATCGCCTTGGTCTTATTCCTGCTCCATTCCGTCTGGACCCTTCTCGAGCTGCTCGTATTCAACGGCATTGAGGATGCAATCACCAGGGAGGACCTACCAGCGATAGGCGCAGAACACGACGACGAGAATGGACAAATGATCCCGAAAATCATACACCAAACCTACATCAACGCGAGCATACCTGAAGTATGGCAAGAGGCGCAGCAGAGTTGCCTAGACTTCCACAAGAAGCCCGACTGGGAACACAAACTGTGGACGGACAAATTGGCGCTGGAATTCATCGCGGAAGAATATCCTGAGTTTTTGGAGACTTTCCAAAACTACCGCTACCCTATTCAGCGGGCGGATGCTATCCGATACTTTGTGCTGGATCATTTTGGAGGAGTATACATTGACCTGGATGACGGCTGTAACAGGCCATTGGAACCACTTCTGGGCTATCCTGCATTTGTCAGGAAGACAGTGCCTACAGGAGTCAGCAACGATGCGATGGGTGCTGTGCCGCACCATCCCTTCTTCCAAAGAGTGATTGATGAGCTGCAAAATTACGATCGCAGTTGGGTACTGCCTTATATTACAGTCATGGCGAGCACAGGGCCACTATTCCTGAGCATTACATGGAGACATTATACCGATGAGGGATACAATGTCGGCGATGGACCCGATGGAGGTCGAATCAGGATCTTGTTTCCTGAGGAATACAACAACTACCCTTGGAGCTTCTTCACCCACCATTTGGGCAACAGCTGGCACGGGTATGATGTGCAGCTGATCTTTTGGGTAAGCAAAAATTGGCAACGAAATGCGAAAATGGTATGCTAACGTTTGTTGTAGATGGCACGCAACTGGGTATTCCTTACCGTCCTTGGCTTCATCCTAGGCGGTGGTCTACTTTTCCTTGGATGGTGGAGTTACCATCGATACTTCCTCACTACCTCAGACGTGCCTCGGTGGAAGACTCAATCAGCACGGCAACGAATGCCGTTCTGGTCAAGGCGAGGGCGTCGATCAGAATATGAGCTGGTCGACCGTCATGAGCCGTAAAATGTTTGTCGGCATAGCGTTGTTTCAACAAGCGTCGGCGTTGGTGGTGTTAGCATAGCGAGCTCGAAGCCGCTTAGGATATCTGTCAATCGGATCGTCCGTGTATTCAAGATATGTCAATGTTTCGATCACAGATCCATTTTCCGAGTCTCGCGAGCAAATGAGCAGACAACCAAACTCCTCATACTTGGGTTGCGTCGAGTGGTATGCACACGTCGCCGAGTCATGACCATCGTGCATGCTAGCAAAGCCTTGCCACGATACGTCTGCATTGGAACGATGCAGAGAGACGCGGTGGCTGCGATATCCCTGCCGGGCCACAGCAGAACAATGCAACTCGTGATAAAAGACGTCATGGCCGGATTTGGAGAGCTGCTACACCGCATATGCCTCACCAACTTCTAGTCGAAACCATCGTGACATTATGGTTTACTCTCCTCCAGAGTGTCTCTCCAGCTTTGTTACCTTCTTCGTCGACGTGTAACTTTCACTTGCGTCGCTATTGCCTAAGGCAGAAAATTACTCTTTCTAGAAGGTTCGAGAACCAAGCTCACGTGTCTCTTATGCAAGTGGGCAATCGCATTCTTGATTTATGGAAGAGACGACACGGCCGACCGGGAACCATTCAATCACAACCTTTACCTGTGCAACTCACCATTCGCGAATAACCCTACTGCACAACAACTCAATTCGCCTTCGCGGCAACTTGCCATTGACGAATCACAACTTGGCCTGAGTGTGCCAGCCACCTCAGCATACATAGTAACAAGCAATCTCACAACACAACACAACGACCACAACCCACCATGGTCGCCGACACGAAACTCTACGACCGCCTCGGCGTGTCGGCCACCGCCTCGCAAGAAGAAATAAAGAAAGCCTACCGCAAGAACGCTCTCAAGAACCATCCCGACAAGAACCCTGCTGGCGCCGATAAGTTCAAGGAAGTCTCCGAAGCATATGAGATCTTGAGTGATCCGGAGAAGAGACGGAACTATGATAACTATGGTTACGACTTCATCACAGGCAAGGCGGGCCCGCCGCCGCAAGAGGGCGAGAATCCATTCGCGGGTGGCATGCCTGGCGGAATGGGCGGCATGCCGGGAGGGTTTGGAGGTATGGGAGGCGGTGGTGGTGGAACGAGGACTTTCCATTTTAGCACGGGTGGAGGCAGGGGAGGAGGATTTGGAGGATTCAGTGATCCGAAGGATATCTTTGCGGAGTTCATGAGGGGAGGTGGGGCTAGTATGGGTGGAGGAGGAGCAATGGATGACGACGACATATTTGGAGGGTTCTCGAGCTTCGGCGGTGGTGGAGCGCGGCCGAGCGGAGGGCGTAGTGGGAGTGGCTTCGGAAGGAGGAGGGAGCCAGAGGTTGAGACAACTGTGGTGGAAAAGCCGCTGCAGGTATCGTTGGAGGATACGTTCAATGGGACAACGAAGAAGCTCAAGGTGCAGCGCAAGACATACGACTCGCAAACGGGGAAGCAAAGCGTGGAAGACAAGATCCTCTCAGTGCCGATCAAGAAGGGGTTGAAGGCCGGCAGCAAGATCAAATACCCAGACATGGGCGATCAAGTAGAGGGCGGCGTGCAAGATCTCCATTTCATCGTCAAGGAGAAACCACACGCACTCTTTACACGAGATGGAGACGACATCAAGCACATCGTGGAGCTTGACCTGAAAGAGGCTCTGACGGGCTGGAAACGAACAGTACAGACGATCGACGGCAAGCAACTATCAGTCTCGAGCGCAGGTCCCACACAACCCGAATGGACCGAGCGATTCCCAGGGCTGGGCATGCCTAAGAGCAAGACGCCCAACAACAGGGGCGACTTCATCGTGGGCGTGAAGATCAAGTTCCCGACGAGTTTGACGGCCGAGCAGAAGCAGAAGCTGAAGGAGATTCTATGAGCCAGCGAGCGAGCGAGCGAGCATTTGATTGATTGGTGAATGTAATACAGCATGGTGTTTTTGTCTGGCATGGCGCGGCGCTGGGTATGTGGAATTGGGAAAGGGTGTTTTTCGAGCGATGGGCTGGATCCGTGTCTTCGAAGGGAGGCAGACTTTGTTGAGCAGAGTATGAGATAGATGTTGTCAATGACTGAAAGACTCTTGAACACACATTGGGCATCATGACCTTTGCAAAACATGTTCATTTGCTGACTACTTGTCGCCAGCGTCGCCATACTTCTCTTGGGCTTCCACCTGCCTAGAGCCTTAGCAACGCTCAGCATTGTCTTACGAGGAAATGTGAAGAGCGGTGTTGCTACTCGCAGCAAAAAGGGAAACGCCGCAACATTGACCCGTTTACGCATCACCAAAAATGATCCTTTGGTTTTGCGAAACATCATGCGCTACAATTTGTTAGAATCTCTACTAGCATTCTGGAACGTGCACTACGTACTCCGCCGAGACTCGAACTCGGTCCTCAAGCAGGTCCTTGATGGTGGGAAGCTTGAATTCTACCCTTGAACTACGAACGCTTTTGGGGTGCGTATTATTCATCACGAGTACAAATTATCGTATATAGTGACCACAACAAGAGCCGATATCGGTCCAGAAGGTTCTACATCCATCAGGAGCTTGTAGCCAATTATAGATCTAAACCACTTCGTCGACAAGGAGGACTGGAAAGCGAGCGTTTGAGTTGTCGACAGCATGAACGTTGGGGCTACCCCCAATGTACCTATCGACCGCAGCTGCCCCAGTGTGAGCACCCATGTTCTGCAGTGATGTCGGCCGGGACAGTAGGCTGCGTACCAGTAGACCATGTTTGCAGAAGGAAGTTGATGCTTTCTCACGGCACACGTCCTCCCGTCTACCAGTATCGTCGAGCTTGCGGCACCTCCTCCTATCTGCATGGTGCAAGCCCCTGACAGACACAGCTCGCCGCCGAGCAGACAAATTGCTACAAGGCCCAAGGACCCATTCTGCAACTCATCCTAAGAGAGACATTATCGCTGCCAGTGCAACGATGCTTGCGAGTCCTCCCTTCAAGCTGCCCGCTTTGCCTGCGGCGCTGCCTTCGAAGGCAAAGTTCCAGCACTACAAGACGGTCAGACGCTCAGTCTCTTCGACTTCATCCCTGCAAGGCATTGAGACAGCTCTAGCATTGGACTGACCTTGCCATCTCTCTCATTGAGCTCCGTCGCATCATCGACCTTGAAACTTGCCACACTGTAAGGCAATGTATCACATGAGCCGAATGTCGAACTAGTGCAGGTCCATCCGACCCATGGCTGAACAGGATCTCCTGAAGCCATGCAGTTCTCTGCGTTGTACACTGAGAAATACCTTGAGGCATTGTCTCCTTCATCCTCGCTCTCAGACCCCGGCTGTACGTAGACGATGTTGGAGTAATTGAGCTGAGCATCGTATGCGTCGACGTTCTCTATCCTCCAGTAAAGTCCAACTGGCCGTTGAGACACCGACGTCGTCGAGTAACTCTGGTCGCGGAAGCCAAAGGTGCTGTTTCCAGTGAAGAGCTCCGCAACATTGAAACATTCTTCATTGACTGGCACGCTGGCTGTGGTGAAACTGATACCACTGGATGAGCTGTTGCAGGAGTCGTCGGTATTCGAATAAAAGGTCACTGTGAGGTTAAGGCTGCGCTGGTGTTTAGTGATAAGGACTGGTGAGCATGTGTAGGTGTACTTCAGCTTACTTTCTTTGGGCGTGACTAGACTGAAGAATGCTAAGCAGGATGGAGGAGACCATAAGGACAGCGTCTTTCAATGCCATGTTCGTGTATTGGCAGATGATCAGAAGGGTGCTTAACAAAAAGAAAAGCAAGAACAGGTACTACTCTACCTGTACGTGGGGAGTTGAACATGCCACTGCGTGACGCAGTTGAACATATGAGCAAAAGGACAGCTGAAGATAGCAAACCCCAGCAGACGAAGTGGTGCCATCAGTGCCACCAGCCAAGCACGCGCTTGATAGTCGGCTTCGTCGTACGGGTCGCGTTGGTATACACCAAGCCTCGAAGGATGTGGTCCTAGAACTGTGCCACCGTGTTTCCTTGCAGACTGATGCCTAAGGACTGAGTGGTAGAGAAGTGGTGGAGGAGATGGACGAGAAGTGAAATAGGGAGGACTTTTGCGCACGGATCCTTCAACAAGGTTTCGGGCGGCCTGGGATAGAGTCGCCGAAGGGCTTGGCTCCGACGTCACTTCGTTTTGCCTGTTCTGCGGCCTGAGGCAGGAATAGGATATGCGGCTTCCATCTTTCGCATTTACAGTCCCCTTTTCTCTGTACACGACCGCATTCACGATTACGGTAGTAGCAGCATAGACATCTCACTAATCGCAGGGACATCTTGTGCTTGGAATTTCAGTCTAGACAAATCGATGGCCATTAATCAAAGCGTCTCACTTCTATTGCTAGTCTACCTGGTGTCCATTACTCAATGTATCTCTCATAGACGCATAACATTCATGATATTCAAGCTCACGTTTAGTAATATCCGAATTTTGCTCGCAGGATTCTCATCCAAATACTTCCATCAAAAAGTCGTAACGAATCCTCAGACCCATATTTCTCGCTTTCGCTGTCAACTCATGGCACTTATCGGACAAGATCTCGCCAACAACTGGAGCACCGCAGTACTATTGACATGGTTAGCTTCGTCACTAACTAGCGAGATCGAGACAGAGGACTTACGAAAACGCCAACTTTCTTCTCCTTAGTACCGTCTTCTACTAGGTCGTCGTAATGCTTCTCAAGTATGTGATCAAAATCCGGACGCCCGAAATGACTCCTTTGCTTCAAACCGGTCAGAGCCGAGTATGGCGCCGCAGAAGTGCGATACCCGTCAAGAAGGTATCGAAAGACGTGCGTCGAGATGTTTTTCCGTTTCGCAGTGATGTGTGTGTTGATATGAAGGTCGAGAGCACCGAACTTGGCCAGAGGCTCCGAATTGACGATGGCGCGGTTCAGCAAGTCCGAGAACCAAAGGAGATCGTTCTTTTCTCGGACCGTCCAATGGAAGTCGACTCGTCTCTCGGGATCTCTAGGCCTCGGTATAAAATCGTCTTTCTTGACTTCGTCTACGTCGGGCTTGAGTGGCGTGCTGGGTCGAGAATTTGCGCGAGAGCGAGAGCTAGGATGAGAGCGATGACTGGCTCGTGAGCGCGATCGTGAATGCCTACGCTGCGACCACGGATCTTGACGTTTGGTGTAGTGTTCTTCGAGGTTGGTCAAGATGGCCGAGAATGGCGTTATTCCAATGCCACCGCCGACGATGATCGAGTAGTCGTAATCGTAAAACCGTTGAGCAGGTGCTCCAAAGGGTCCATCGATTCCCACACGGATGGTCTCGCACTCTGGCAACTTGTCCCTCAGCTTTTGGGTCCAATCACCATCAACTTTGATATGTAGTTGGAGCTCATCGCCACGGCAAGACGAAATGGTGAACGGGTGCCATTGGAAGAAAGAGATCTTCGGCACCTGGAGCAGAACATACTGACCAGCGCTATATTTCCAGTCTTTGCCCTGTGGGTGTTTGCAGGTGAACATTACTGCGTCGTTGCCGTCCATGATTTTCATCGTAGCTGGCACGCTAACGAAGCCGCGAATGACTCTCCAAAACCGTTCTCCGAAGGCGACCAGCGAAGGAAGAATAAGCCAATACCCGAGCATGGGGGCCTGAAGCAGTTGGCTCGCGCCGTGCGCGCAGAGAAGACCAACCATAGGAAACATGAGTAAATGGCCTAGTTGAAATATCTCGTAAGATCGCTTTCGTATGAAGGGCATGCTGAGCAAGCTGATGGTCCAGAATAGTCCCAGCGACGTGAGTCCTGTCCATCCAGGCAGGCTCCTGATGTAGTCAATGTAGCGCCACTGCATAGCTTCCGGACCAAGGTACCGTTCGACAGCATCACGGTGGGATGGCCTCGACGCGTGCAGTATCGAACCAGTGAGGTGTCCAATGGCATGAAGGCTGGCGAAAAAGAGCCCACAGATGCTCATGATGATGTGGAACTTTTGGCTGTGATCCCAGTTAATGACTCGACTAAGGGCGTAGAATCTACGCAGGTAAGTCGCGATATGTCGGCTCATGCTCAGAAGCATGAAGACCAAGGTCGGGTAGAGCACGCCGGCGCACGCTTTGGCAAGGATGACTCCCCACCCCAGTGCTGCTCTCGCAAGAGGATTCCTGATGTAGATGATCATTTGCCAGAGACCTATGGCGAGTTGTAGAGCTACGACAAATGTAATGAAGAGGATGTTGGGACCATGGACCGCCCAGTATGCTCGGACTCGTCTTCGAAAAGGCAGTCGATGTTCGCGGTCTAGGTCTTCTTGATCCTGGTTCTTGGTGTCTGTTTGGTTCTGACTTGGGACTTGTAGCTGTCTGACATGCTCAGTGAATTCCTTCCGGTCTATCTTCTCGTGGCAGCCCGGCATCATATCAATGAGAAAGGTTTTCATGGCATGCTTGTCATCTCCAGAGTTGGCGGCATCCTTTTCCACATCTTGTCGTTCGGGATGCAAAAGGTGATGCTTTTGTAGAGTCGGAGCGAGCTCATCGTGGACTTCATGGAGTTTCGTGACCAACTCGTCGAAGGTCACATAGCCATCATTGTCGCGGTCAAGGTCGTCGAAGAAAGCATTGATTTCGTCATCGGTCAGTTGGGTGAAGTCCTTGGTAAGTACAGGCTCCAGATTGTACAGGAGCGCTGGTGGATGATGCTCCATTGTATGGGTGTCTTGACATGGACCTTACCTTTCTTCCTCCGACATGGGCGCTGCCAAACTATATAATGCTTGCATTTGCACCTCGGGGGCATTCCTACTACTACCAGCCAAGTCAGCTTGGCGATGCGAGCGTGGGACCTGCAAGACCATGCCAGGACAAGTCTGGTCATCCACGTGTAGCCAAGACATGTTGAGCGTATCATCGTATCATCGCCCAGCTTGGTGTAAGACGAGGTCGACATTGAGTTTGTTCTGGATCAAAAGAAGTGGCGATCGAGCCTTGGCGTGATGTGTGACGTCGGGGACGAAACTCAAAACTCAGGCCAATGCTTTGCCAATCTCGTGCAGTGGCAGACGTTCTTTCTCGCATGCAACCCGAGGTATGGCTCCCTTCGCACAATCGTTTACTTGCTACTTCTGTTCTACATAACCCTGCACGTGCGCAGCGATCTATCCATTTGCTGGGCACTTGTGCTACCATCGAGCACGAAATCGCTTTCCGGGACTTCGCATTCACCAATATAGTAACTACATTCCTCAGACACGACTGTACGAGTTTCGGCACAAGGCAACAAGTAACAACTCTGCAGTACGACCAAGCTCGTTCAGTGCGCGCGGCATATACGACGGATCCGACCGACTTGAGCTATCGTCGCGACCGCTGTTCGTCCCTGCTGATACCGCCTTCGATGTCGGATTCCCACAATGTTTCGAGCTCCCCCTGCGCACGATTGTCAGGAGACACATATGCTTGATTTACACAAGCAGGCTATCGTGTCCCTAGGGTGATCATTATGCACTTCCAATCCACACTGCCCATAGGCTGCTTATGCAACTCTTGTCACGCTTATCGACTTGAGCGATTCCACGTTGCGAGTGAGCGCACGTTTTGAAGCATTCCCCTCTCTGCGAAAACACTAAGGTACGATGCAATGACTGCGAATTTCGAGGTATTGCTTCACCTTTGAGTACAGAGAATAGATGTACTGTCCACGGAACTCTGATCGGCGCCTCTCGATTGCCCTGTACAACCTGGCGTCGTATTATCAACAAGCTTTCCCGGTATGTTTCAGCAGTAGACGACCTCGCATCGAAAACGAGAGATCTCCTTCAACATCCTGACTTGGTTGACCTCGATGCTTACTACATGCACGCTACGCCTTCTTACAGCACTGCCATGTTTTCTTGATATGAAGCATCTTTTACGCTGCCGATTGAAATACACTCCACTCGCGAACGAAAGCGTGAGTTCTACAGCGCCTTGACGGATCCAGCATTCGAAGTCGACAGCCTACACAGAAATAATCGGCGAGAACAACGAGCGGACGCCAGAGCCCGGCACGTCTTCCCAGGTGCTGAGATTCAGCATTGGACCAAGGCTGCGATCTGATGTACCATCGGCAGCGTGCCACCACAATCGGGTCACGATCATGGTGACGATGAAGACAAGCGACAGTCTTAATCCAGACGCCGAGTTTGGTAAGGGAAGGACGATGTGACGCGGCCAGCTGTACCATAAAGCTCGTGAACGTTGCAGTGGATGCCAGTCATGGGCTCGAAGCCGTTCCCCTGGAACCCTGGACCACTAGAACGAAGGCATTTCGACCACATGATGTCGTCTCGGATGTTGAGGTGGCTAAGGCACGTCACGCTCCTTTGAAGTTCAGATACGCACGCTTCAGGTGAGCGCCTGGAGTGATACATGGCCAGGCCGACATATGCCCGGATTGTAAGGTTGAACTAGAATACGTTCATAGTGTATTGGATCATTCCTGAGAAGGGCTTGAGTACGGCAGACTTTCCTTGAGCTTGGAGGGAATAATCGTGCGAAAGAGCTGCCTGCCCGAAGCCCTGCTCATAGATTCTCCCGTAAGATCCATTAACGCGGCGGCTGATGTCTTTGTCGCGAAAAGAACATCAAGGGATGAATGCCGTATACCCGTGTAATCCTTGCCTCAGGCACCAGTATTGAGAGGAGGCCCACAGAAGGATGCCGCGGAGCCACCCGGCGGCGCAAGCAAGGCAGTGCAAAGCAACCAGTTCGGTGACAGAGTCCATAAAATCACGCAGACTTCATCCTTCTTCTATCAACAACAGTACGCTGCGAATAGCGAATTCCACAAGATGGGCATCAGCGACTCCGACGACCACGAAATGTCCCGTCTCTCCAATGTCGGCGACGAAGAGAGCCTCCCGCTCTATTCCGAGGTCGGCGGCGCCCCCAAAGAAGGACCCACGTCCGTTCCAGAAGCTACCGCGACGCCCGACGAAGTCCGCGACTTCTTCAGGAGCCTCATCGTCGCCAACCGGCAAGATGTCAACGGCCAAGATGCGGAGGCCATCGCCGCACGATGGTCGCGAGGTTCGGGAAAGGAACTCAAGAGTTACCCGCCTGCCATGTACTTGAAGATCTTCGGACCTGAAGATGGGTGGTTTCTGTACAAGGAGACGCAGTTGATCATGAGGAGGGTGAAGGAGGAAGATGAAAAGAAGCAGAAGCGGATTGGATGTAAGTTGTAGCTCTGTGCTTATGGGCGCCTGAGTGTTGCGACCATCCATACTGACGTCAATGTGATCAGATATCGTCGTCGCCTCGCTGTTCTTGTTTGAAGTGGCAATGCTTCTAATCGCCCTCTTCGCCGGCAGCGCCCTCTTGACCGTTATCTCTATACTTGCAGGATTTTTCGGGGCTATGGCTCTGCTGACCGCGGCATGCGTGGCCTTTGCCCCAAAACCAAAGCTGGAGGATGCAATTGAGGCGGAGCTTCGTACATGTATGGCGAAGGGGTTTGAGGCGTCATCGTAGATGTAATACTGGTACATAACATTTCTCGACGAGATTTCTCCTTAGGCGGTTTGCTTACGAGCTCAGGCGGGCAAGGGAAAGACTGCTGGGCTCCTCTTACCATCCTTGCCGACTGCTCTGACTCCAAATTGAAAGTCGTCTTTGCCTAGAGGTACCGTCACGCTGCCGACATTGCCCACGCTCAGCACCTTCGTCCACTGAAGTGCTCCGCTGGGCCGCCAGACAAGCTCATAACCACTGATCAAAGGATCGTTGCCGGTATTCCAAGAGAACTTGCTATCGTTGGAAATGATCTCCGGTGGCGTGTCTTCGCTATCTGCGGGAAAGCCAACTTCTGTCGAGATCGTCACATTGGTAGGCATGGCGGGAGCGTTGGCGGCGGACCACATGCTGGCGAGATTGACTTTGGCGACTCGAGCTGTATAGTCGAAGTCGACGAATTCGATCAAATCTCCATACTGAATGCCATCCTCTTCACGAACGTCTTGATGTTGGTGAGCGAAATTCTCCACAGCTTCCGTGAAGCGAATAGCCGGAAAGCCTTGCGTGAGGAATGATTGATGGTCGCCTCCTCGAAGGAATCGGTCAGGGCGATAAATCAGTTTGACCTGCATGCCGACGAACTTGGCAGCTCCTGCCGCGATTTCTGCAATAAACCGACCAAGGTTTTGTGCGGGCGAGTCGTTCCAGCCTCCTATCAGAGCGGTCGTCCGGCCCAAGGAGTAAGAAGACGCATTGGGGTAGTAAATGCTGGCACCAAACAGCCGAACGGTGTAGTCATTGATGGGAGCGAAAGGCTGAGACTTCCCAGTGCCCACGATGTCATTGTTCCAGTTCCCCTCGACTCGAAGACCGGCCTGTTTCAGGGTTTTGGCAAGATTGGCTGACCCGTACAGGCTTTGTTCTTCACCGGCTACCGCAGCAAAGATCATGGTCGCCTTTGGCTTCTTCGTCGCACAGATACGTGCCATTTCCATGACCACCGCGACTCCAGTAGCGTCGTCATCGGCACCAGGTGCATCGCCTGTGTAGTCCAAAATGTCGATGCGTCGGCTATCGTAGTGCCCTGTCACAACATAGACACGATTTGGATCTTCGGTACCATTGATCTGTGCCACAACGTTCGTGATATTGACCGGGAAGGGGACACGTGAGGCGTCGACTCCCTGGATGTAGCTGTTGAAGTAGACCTGCATGCTTCCATTGGATGGCTTGGCCAGAGACTGCATCTCCTTGTAGATCCAGTCTCGTGCGGCACCAATGCCTCGTGTGGTCGAGTTTTGAGTAGACAACGTGTGCCGAGTACCAAAGCTGACCAACTTCTTGATGATATTCTCGACTCTAGCTTCATCAACTTCCTGGACCATTTGCTGTAGCTCTGGATCCGGCTGCTGTGGTTTTATTGGACTACCGACGTCTGGCGATGGCGGCCAACTCGCTTCGATCGTTGCTCCCCACGGACCCGAAAGCTGGTATATGCTGCCCGGTAGACCCATCCATGATGGGCTGTATGTATCTCCGTTTTGGCCTCCCCAATGCCGTTGGGCGTTGAGAAGTGCCGGCAAAGCTGCCAGAAAGACGAATGGAGTGCGCATGCTGGCCGACTAGTTCATTGAATGACACAGACGGGAAAACGTGAGGTCTTAAGCAACATGAAATCGAGAATCCCTCCCACGCAGGGATCTGGTGGCAAGATCAAAGTCTTGCAATGCCAGCTTCCTCTCGTGGCGTAGCCCCATTCTCGCATGTCAACAAGTCGCTGCATCATCTGCCGGCACGAGATCTCACCCACTTGATCACCTTGACTCTTGTACTCGAGATCTACCATCAGATTCGCGGGCTCTTGATACAGATTTCGAGCTTCCTGTTCCGGAAGGTGGAATGATGTCGACACAGCGGCCAAGATCACCCCGCTGTCATGCACGAGCGCGGCACTGATAAGGGTGAAGGCAAGTATTGCTGCTCTTCCACACGGTGACAGAGTCATAGCAAAGCGTTCCAAGGAGGGTTGCGTCGTGCAGAGATGCTTATCCAGTCATTTGTGACATGGCAGTGTCAGGGACCGCCCTTGACCAGCCCGGACCCATTGTGAGCTCTCGGAGGAACGGGTTCTTTTGTATCCGTCCTCGATAGGAAGAGTTTGTCCAATGGGTAGTTCTCAAGAAGAACACATCTTTTATGAGAGATCCTTTCTAAAGCACCTTGATGGCATCAGAAGCACCAAGAGGGTCGGGCCCTGAGCGAAAGTCGAGCATCAGGGACCTGTCATGCTAGATGGATGATGGCATGATCGCATGCTGGAGTGCTCGGTAGCTTGCATTGGGCTGTAGACAAAGTATTGGTCGTGATAGGAGTGTTTTGTTGACGTGAGTGAGAGAGAGGTGAGGCTGAGGGCGCTTGGCGGGTGATGTGGATGTGGCTTTGCAACGGCGTCATTCAAGGTTTCAAACAAGCTGTTTCGGGTTCCCACGCGACGACAACACTCCTCGATCAACAACGATACTCGGCAGTGCTACAGCCTGCGACACATCCCCGGCATACACCACAGCATGCCGTAGTATATAACCTTCGACGCCTCCGCCCGGCGCAAATTCTGTACAGAAACCATGTATCTCCCGAACGCACACAAGTCCGCCGACGCCGCCATCGTCACATATGCGCAAGACGGGTCGAAAGGCAGCAGAGATGGATGGTCAAGCCTCATTGGCGTGATTACGGCCATCTGCGGCAACATACTGATATCGTTCGCCTTGAATACCCAGCGATATGCACACATGCGATTGAGCAGAGATCGGGAGCAGAGATTGCAAGAAAAACGAAAGGCTGCGAGAAAAAGACACACGAGCTATGGTACCCAGCAGGAGCAGATCGTGGAAGAGCGCACGAGGAAGAATGTCAAGGAAGGAGAGTCGAATGGTCATGCCGAAGAAGCTGGCGAAACGGAGCCTCTAATATCACGAAACGGTTCAAGGAAGAGCTCAGGCGCGGGATCAGACGATACAGCACGACCGGAGGACAAAGATGGCGAGGAGAAAGAGAAGTCATATCTAAGATCACCAATCTGGTGGCTCGGGATAACTATGATGGTCCTTGGGGAGATCGGCAACTTTTTGGCGTATGGCTTTGCGCCTGCATCTATTGTCTCACCTCTAGGCGTCGTGGCGCTGGTTTCGAACTGCATCATTGCCCCACTGCTGTTGGGGGAGCAGTTCAGATGGAGAGATGGACTAGGCGTTATTATCGCCATCGGAGGCTGCGTCACCGTCGTCCTCAGTGCCAGCGCAAGCAATCCGAAGCTTACTCCCGACGCCATCTGGAAGCTAGTAACGACGTGGGAATTCGAAACGTATTTGGGCATCACATCGTTCCTGATCGTTGTTCTACTGTTTCTGAGCAACAAGTATGGACACAAAACGATACTCATCGATCTCGGCCTGGTTGGATTGTTCGGCGGATATACGGCATTATCTACGAAAGGCGTGGCTTCACTGCTGACGTACAAGATCTGGAGGGTTGTGACATTTCCCATCACGTACTTGCTGCTGGCTGTGCTGATCTTCACCGCCGTCATGCAAATCAAGTATGTCAACAGGGCATTGCAGCGATTCAATGCTACCATGGTCATCCCCACGCAGTTCGTGCTATTCACCTTATCGGTCATCATAGGAAGTGCGGTGCTGTACCGCGACTTCGAAAGAGAAGCGCCTGAAGATGCGGCTAAGTTCGTAGGCGGCTGCGCGTTGACTTTCTTCGGCGTGTGGTGCATCACGTCCGGTAGAAAGCAGGAGTCTACTGAAGAAGATGAGGATGAGGAAGATGCAATCAGCCTTGTGGACGAAGAGGGCGCTATGACAGAAGTACGCGATCTCGACGGTACAGGAGCACGGCAATCTTCATTCGCAACGACCACGTCCGCAGACACACCGTCGTTGCGCAGACACCAATCCGAGGTCACAGATTCGAGGTCAAAGACATCCCTTGCCAAGAGCCCTCCAAGACCGGAGACAAATCCACTCTCTGAGCAAATACCAAATATGGCACCAGGCACAACAAGCGCAATCCACGCGAGCACAGCAGACCAGCTGCACTCGAATACACACCTCGATCCGCCCAAGAAGCCTGCTATGCACGCCACAACTTCGGAGCCTGTGGTTCCTACAACACCAAACACCTCCTCATTACGGCCTAAGACGCCGCTTATGAGAACACCATCGGGTCCAGCAACAAACACGCCATCTCCTGACCGCCGTCTTCTAGACCCCAACACGATTCCTCCCTCGCCGAAGTTGCTCAGCCGACATTCCGTCTCTCTTCTTCCTGGGCCTCTGACTTCGCCGCTCAGCGGGTCTCTGAGCGCCATCGTAGCTGATGAACTCCGCCGTGGCTCGCCTGCGGGCACTCTACGAGCCAGGAGAAAGACTCCAACGCCGAGCTCGACGCTACGGCCGACGAACATGAAGTCATACACGGCCATAGGGTCCAGCAATCTGAAGAGACACTCCATCGCAAGTGGTGAGATGGACTTTGAGAGCGAAGATACAGCAGAAATGCGTGCCGCGGCAGGAAGTCCTCGAGAAGGTGGAGCTACCGGCAGGGGACGGAGTCTCAGCGCAACAATCAGTGACATGTTCGGCGCTGGGTCTGGTTCTGGATCGTCTAAGAGACAGCGCACCACAGCCGGCAGCACTGCTCAGAGGAATCTTGAGGCAGCATTCGAGGAAGACACAGCAAAGAGGCAAGAAGATGAACGATGAAGAAGAGGGGTGTCTAAAAGTGGGATTGCAAATTTCGACTGGCTTCAGGAAACGTCTTCACGAGTGTACGAACTGCTTGGATAAGCAGCATGTTGATAATACCCGCATGATACGACGGCTTTGTAAGTGAGTATGCACGGATGAGCATTGTGAATAGTTGAACAGTACTACAGAGCCGACGTAGTGAGATGAACGTACAGGCATAATACTCGTCATCTCATTCACCAGTCACTTCGACAACGCTGATGTACATCGATCAGCTCTCAAAGGTGGCTAAGAATGGCTTCGCCTGCTCGTACGCAATCGATATCGCCTGCTCGTGTTCCCTCGAACGGACCCGGACCTGGAACTGGAAGGGCAAAGGCCCGGATATGAAGCCATCTGAGTAGCCTGTTTCCACCGATGAGTCGATTGTGTGTCCTGGAGTGGCTGACAAGTCGAAAGCCCACGCTATGCGTGCCATCACCAACATCTGCAGGAAGATCAGCCTACATCAAACTTTGGCGGATCAGAGCCGGAGAACGGACATACCAGTGAGTTCTCAGCCATATTTTGACCAGGACAGACACGCCTACCAGCGCCGAATGTGTACGTCGCACGGCGACCCTCGGCCTTCTCAACAACGCTCTCGGTTCGAGTCCCCGTCATCGGATTCAGCAACCACCTCTCAGGCCAAAACCTTGCACCGTCTTCGTAATCATTCTCGTCTTGGTGGATGCTCCAGGTGTTGGCAAATAGCATGGTGCCTTTCGGCAGCACATAGCTCTCATACACGTCGTCCTGCATGAGCTTATGTGGAATGCCCCCTGGCGCTACTGGTCTCCAGCGTAGTGTCTCGGACATGACAGCTCGAAGGTACGGCAGGCTCTGGAGATCTGTGGCGCACGGCATTCGTGCTCCGCAGACTTGGTCGACTTCTTTCTGACAGGCTTCCAGGACTTCTGGGTTTTCGATCATGGCGATGCACCATGAATGGAGTGTGGCAGATGTGGTATCAGATCCCGCTTCCATCTTGGGCAATCGAACATCAGCACCCGCTCGCTCTCGAGGAAATCTGTCATACTCACCAAAGTTCCGCCGGTATACATGATCTGCTCCTCACTCATTCCATTTCTCGCCCTCGACGCATCGTCCAACAAGCCGGCTAGCAAACACCCCAACCCACCTCTCCTTTTGATCCCCTCCCTCGTTTCCTCCACCAGCGCTCCATATAGCCTCCTTTGCTCCTCCCGAATCCTCAATGCCCATCTTCGCCAGCCCGCCCAAGGCAGCCGCTTTAACACTGGGAAGATGTCCACTGGCGGCGTCGCACCAGGTGCGAGAATCGACGTAAACTGCTCCTGCGCATGATACAACGCTTGGACCTTCGACGAATCGTACGAAGAACCCCGTTGGCCGTATACGGAGGCCAAGACCACGGCCGTAGAGTACCTTCGGATATGCGTGTAGCTGGAGTCAGGGGTTTCGAGCATCTCGAGAAGGAGCTGGGCAGACTCGGCTTCTTGAATTGGGAGCAGAGAGTCAACAGCGGTGACGCTCAAAAGGGGTTGGATTGACTTCCGTAGACGTCGCCATTCTGGGCCGTAGTCTGCGAGGAGGATCTGAGCGCCTTGGGAAGTGATGATGTCCTCGCCGATGTGGTTCTTGGGCCGGCCGTTGTAAAGTGCGCCGCGTTTGTCGAAGAGTCTGGTGGGAGATGATGGTCAGTCTTTTGGGGAAGAGCATGGGGAGGGTGATGGTTTACTGACTCCTGGACATGTTTGGCTTTGTTGAGGATCACAACATCTTGCGGACCGAACTTCAGGCCGACGATGGATCCGTATTCTTTGCTCCATTGATGCCACCTGCAATAATGTGTCAGGAAGCAGTACGATGTTTGCATACTTGGGTACTCTACTTGAAGTACGCTTTCTTCTGAGGAATCTGATGCAGATTGCCTACGATCGGCAGCCCTGGAGGCCCCGGTGGAAACAGGTTTCTTCGTCTACTTGCGATGGCATACGACAGGAGGATGCTGGTCAAACAAACAAGTGCTGTCGAAAGTACGACGAAGAAAGTTACGACGATCACATTGCCGCCACCGACATAGCGATTGATGTCCATTTCTTCAGGAGCCTGTACCTTCAGGTTGGTGTCACGGCGATAGTACATACAACGACATCAGATGATGTGCCTCAGTTGCCGGACAATGCCGCTGTTCTCACTCTGTGTCTCTCTCGCTTGTTGGTCTTTTTTCGTAAGCTCCTCCACGGACGCAGTACTGCTCGAAAGCTCAAACATGAAACCCTAAAGTTGACCCTGCGTGAGACGGGCAAGAATCCTTCGAGGCATAGATTGTGAACCCTCATATTAGCGGCCACCAATCCTTCCAGATATAGGCCACGAACCCTCGAGCTAGCGGCCGACAATCCTTCTGCTTGTCTCAATGGAGGGGTTCTGTGAATCGCAAAGAGCGATTGTGGCCAGAGGCCGATTCATACAAGGACAGCCGCAAGGGCTACGACAACGTTGCCTAGAGCAAGAGCCACATCTGCATATGGACGTGGTGTTAGCAACCGAAGGTCTGCCGTGATCGGATCATGATGTCGGACTCACTGTAGACGCTAAGGAGCGCGCCTCGTTGGCTTGCTGGTATACATTCAGTGCCGTAGACGATCCCGACTCCCAATAAAAGACCGAGACCAACTCCTGATATACATTTACCAACCAGGAACCTACGACACACGTCAGTGACTCGCTCCATGGTCAATGCGAGCTGCTCAACGTACTTGGCAAAGCTATCGATACCAATCATCACAGCTGCACCCACAATGACAATAAGACAACCAATATTGATAGACACCCGTCGGCCGACGAATGCTCCCAGTATACCAGCCAAAGCTCCGCCGACAGCCTGGAATAGATACGGTATCGCAAGCAGAGATTGCTCGGTTGCGGTAAGCATACAGCTCCTGCCAGCGGGTGTGTCTTTACACTCGCTACCGAACGCATTGTTGAACGATGGCATAGCCAGAACGACTCCAGAAAAGCCACCATCGAAGTTGACCATCCATGGTACGAAGCCTACGACTCCAGCAAAAGCGATTAGGAACGGCGTGAATGGCCGCCTCTGGTTGAGAAGTGTTTCGTGTGCAATGGTTTTCTCTTTGTCCATGTCCAGGTGCAGGTCTTCCTGAGGCTGAGACTGTTCGAGGTGGATGGCTCGTTGTTTGGAGTCGGCCTGGTCTGTCTCCATGATGAAGATTGAAACGCAAGGTCCTTGAAGATGAAGCGGTTGGTATTTTTTAGTTCAATGGTACGCGATGAAGGTTTGAACGGTAGAAGAGGTTGGTGCGAACACGGAGGAGTTTATTAAGTACGACGGTTTGATGGAAAGGGCATAGCCTAGACCTTTCGAAAATCGCCGGATGTTGCTGTGTCGGGGCTGTCGAACAGCCTGCCATGTGTGCACCAGGGGCATCGCCAGACGTCTAGATGCCATTCGGAGTCATGTGGAAGAGCATCAAGGTCAAGGACACGAAGAAGGATCGCTTGTGGCATGAAGACCATGCGAAGCTAGCTCTGGTTCTGGGGTGAAAGAAAGGATGCAGAAAGGATGCGGCTGGCTGGCCGACAGCCCGCTCGCTCGTGGTGCATTTCACGATTTACGCAGGAGCAGGTGTAACGCCACGAAATGCTCCTTCTTCTTTACCGCACCGCACAAGGAGTTCGGATCTCACTTCATTCCGGTCCAATATTTCACTTGGACAAACTATGCCGTCGACCGAGCTCATCCTGGCCGAGTGCGAAATTCGATCACTAATCATCAAGGAACGTTACTATCGAGATAGCAGTCAATGGCAAAAACTTCGACATTGTTATCATCCAGATGCGAAGAGGACGTGGCTGAACATTTCATGGTGAGTTCCTCGAAAGGCTTAGTGATTCAAGCTAACAACCTTGCAAAGGTTCACTGGAAATATCGATGCATTCGTGCAAGGCTCCATTGGCATGGCCAACGGCGGAACGAAATCCTCACACAACATTCAGCCCGCCGACGTCCAGATCCATAACGACAAAGCTTTCGTTGTCTCAACTGGATCGATCAACATCCGTGTAGAGTTTGATGGCGTGGAGTACGAACTCATCTCAGCAATGCGTCTGTTGACACGCCTTGAACGTGTGTCCGTCTCGAACGCGTTGCAAGAATGGTTCATAGTTCGCGTGGAGATCATTTACGACCGCGACTACATGATTCCGACAAGTCCCATTGCAGGTCAACAGCCTACGATACAAACAGCGAAGGACGCAAGGCCGAGCTATAAGTTTCTCGACTACGTGCTCAGCAGACAGGGGTTTAGCATCAACAAGAACCTTGCTGGCACCGACGAGGCAGGGCGAGAGGCTGCTGCGTCCTTGATGGCGGAGTCAGAGAAATGGCTTGCAACGTGTTGACACTAGAGCGAAGTGAATATTGGCGTCTACATGCGTTCGAGCGGTACGAATCGATCAAGATCAATTCTTACTATTTATTGCTCCCGTTGGTATTGCCAGCTTCCAGCTCGCTGAAGACTGTTTTCAGCGATTCTGCGAACTCCTTGGGATAATACCAGAATCCCGTGTGCGGTCCAGGGAAGACATAGTATGGACATTGTATGATATCTTGATGTTCCTTGACCGTTCTAGCATACCACGCATCTTTACTGTCTTTGCCAACTGCGACTGCGATGGACACGTTGTTGGTTCGAATGCGTCTGAGGTCCGGACTAGAGTACTACGAATTAGCAACGGACTGTCATATCGTGCCACTGATTAACGAAATGTGAGGACATACCACCAAGTATTGAAGACGATGTACTCCCATTGCCAGAAATTTGCCTTGTCCTCCGATGATGGATCCTCGCCTGGTGCAAGATCCTCATAACCGGTCAACATACCTGCAAAGCTCTCCCACGCCGCAGCACTTCCTTTCTCCCTGTAGAGCGCCAGAGTACGGTAAGTCCATTCGGTCAAGTCCACTGCGTCTGGCAACAAGGATATCGTCGGAGCCTCGTGTGAAATGATGTGAGTCAAGTATTGTGGGTAATTGACCGCGAGAGTCAAGCCAATGATGCCCCCTGCAACAGCGCGGTCAACAAGGCTGCGAACAGTCGCGATCTCGGTCTCTACACACCACCACTGTTGCCATAGTAATGCATCTTTTCATATCCCAAAGCTTTCATCACTGCAATGACATCGCGAGCCTGCTGTGCAGGGTTGAGAAACGTGTATCTGCCTAGTGGGACTGTGCTGTCTCCATTCTGTCTCCGATCCAGAGTGCAGACGTGGAATGTACCAGCCAGGTGCTCAAAGAGGCGATTGTACTGTCTTCCAATGCCACCTCCTCCAGGCACGAGCATCAACAGGGGGCCCGATCCTTGATGCCAGTATGCGAGGTCGCAACCTTCATTATGTGTTGTGCCGTGTATTGGTTCAAAGGGCATGTTCGAATGTTGTGTGTCGATGCAGACATTGGAAAGAGACCAGGCCGGCGTACGTCTACATGCACAAGCAATAGAAGGCAGTTGTTTGGTTCGAGTTCCCAATTCGGCAGCATTACGTTTTCAACGTATGGGATTACTGCTGCCGACCCGAAGGAGCGCTGGCCGACGAGTTCAGGGTTTTGCGGGTCTATTGACGCCGTTGCAGCTAGCCGGAGCTTGAAGTCTGGTCTGGTGATGCGATGGGTGGAGAGGGGGATGTTTGAGCGAATCTCTGTCACACTCGTGAGCGCAGACCTTCGCCGCATCCTTCACCCGGGCACCAGGTACGCTGTGCCGTTATCTGCTGCTGGAACAGGCCAGGAGAAGGCTGCAAGTCTCCGATCGATGTCGAGCGATGCAAGCACAGATGAGGATGCTCAGGATGGCCATGTGGCGGTAGAGACGAAGGATGCGCGCTGCCGAGGTGCCACTCCTACCGCTCTGCACCTTGAGCAGCTCACTCTGGGCCTCTACGATGCCTATGACCGACGTGACTTTGAGACGCCGCTGAGCAACTTCATCTGTCCTACGGTTCGACTGATAAGACATATCATCCCCTAGGCTGCAAGACAGACTGACCTATCGAGTAGTTCCGAAATGCTCCCAGACCGCCGGCTTCTACTGCGCCTGAACAACGCATGCAGAAACATCGAAATGCGACTTTCTCATCAACAGGATACGATGCATTCGTGGAGCTCATGAATCTGGAATACTTCCAGACTGACTTTCGTATGAAAGGTAATGGACCTCTTGCTGCCAGCCTTGGGCGCTGTCGATGAGACTAACACATTTGCAAATCAGTCACCGAGGTCTCTGCTGACGTTGACGAGGAGGCAGGCGTCGCCAGGGTGTGGAAGGTGGGCCGTGTAATTGGTCTGCCAGAAGGACAAGAACGTGAATCCGTTACCTGCCTCGAATGGAAGCGACAAGGCAATGGCGAATGGCTTTGTGTCCTGCACTTCGGCCTCAGTGGGGTGCCCATTGGCGAGCCTCCTCTGCGCTTTTAAAGGCACCCCATCAGACTTTTGTCGTCAAGCATGTCACCGACTGAACTCGGAGGACTTCTACGCCATCACTTCAAGCGCCGCCTGGGATGCATGAAGCATTGCAGCACTTCTCACGAGATTGGGAAGGCTTCATCGACATCCGCCGGGAGCGCGCCTTCCACAAGGCCGAGGCGAGAAGCGAGTCCAGTCCTCATTGTAACGACGATTGGATGCCAGACTATCAATCTGGCCGGCAGTAAGCTGGGCATACGAGCATGTGGCTGCCAAGTATGCTGACTGGAGATTGAACCATGTGATTGAACGGTCCTTGAAATGGACCCGACACGGCTAACTCGACAAGCCATCCTGCGAGCTTTGATGATCGGGTTCGCCATTTGGCGCGACTCTGGTCGCTATCCAACCCTCCGCAAAAGCACAGTCTCCCATCCGCGACCTGCTTCCCACTGAGACCACTGCTCCCACAACTCCTTCCTCCGCAGTCGACTCGTCATACTCCCTACGACGGGACTGGGCCTCACAACCTCCACATCATCCATGACGCCTTCCGCAACCCAACCATTCTCGCCCAAACGAGGCTCATGCGTCAATCCAAACTGAGCGTATTCCCAGAGCAGATCCAGATGGACCTCTTTTAGAGCCGCAGGCGCTCGCTGAGCGAAACGAGCGCTTTTATGGAAGACCAGCTGTGGACTGCGGGCTTCTGGCCAAGGGTGCGACTGGAGATGATGAACGAGGACGGTGAGCTTCTCGAGGGACGGCGGGAGTAGATCTCGAAGACGAGGCAGTGGACCAGAGACTTCTTCCACGTCTGTCAAAACATGATCACCCCAGAGTGCTTGCGATTCGACGGCGATTTCTTTCAGATGAGGCAAATGCGATACGTCGAGATCGTTGAGTTGCTGGCTGTTCGTATGGAATAACAACTCTCTGGTGTCGAGCCGCAACTTCTCCAGCAATGGATTGTACTTCTGCAAGACGATCGATAGCCCTCCGAAAATGATTGTCGTATCCTTTTTCAAGTGAACTTCCCCCATACTGCAGGTTAGACCGGCGAATACGATGTTCAAGGCTTTGAGTTTGGGAAGACGCTCCAGAGCAGCCAAGATGGTCTTCCAAACGAATGTGCATCGCCACAAGACCAAATCTTGCAAATTTGCGTTCTGGCCTAGCACATCAGCCTCGCTCGTGAACCGATACAGCGTCAATCTTCGAATCGTGGGTAGTGGGATCAAGTTGTCGAACATGACCGTCCCGGCCACATGGTTTGTATCGGCCAAGCGTAGACTGAGTTCCTTCAGCTTCCGCAACGGCAAGTCGAGGCAATTTCCAAATTCCGCCCCATCCAAGTGCCAGCTACCACGAAACAAAGTCTGCGGCCTCGGCTTGGACAGCTCGGCGAACAATGATGCCATGAGCCCCATGCGCCAATCCAAACTCGCAGTGACATCGAGAGTATCGATATTGGTGCACAGAAAGAACAAGAGTCCGACCTGTGCGTCTTGCACATCTAAGTCACTCATAGCAAACAATCGAAGATGGTCGACGAGGCCGTTACTGAGACCAAGACGAGCGACGGAGTCGACCCACATTTCTCCTCTCTGGCCTGGCATGCTCATGGACTGTCCTTGTGTGGCGGTGAAGATATCCAGCACCACACGCTTGACAAGACTACGCTTGTAGGGATGCACCAGCAGCGTACGCAAGAATTTCTTCATGTTGGCAAGTCTCTGGCCGGGATACGTCGTGTACAGAAGTGGCGTGGCGATTTTGTGAAACTTCCGGCTGCTCCTCGCGAGCGAAGACAACGTCTTGAGTCGAACGGCGTACTCGTCATCGTTGGTCGCAAGACGAGCGAAGTAGTCTGCTGAGTTTATGTCGAGAGTTGTGCCGCATTCTTCGTCATTCTCGCGTTTGAGATGTTCACAGCGGCCACGGTCGATTATGTCTGGGGAAGGGAGCTCAAAGTGGGCGAAGATTGATTCGAGCAGTTCTGGTGGCAGGACCCCATCCTGGGAGGCGGCCTGGGAAGCCATACCTGCGATGTTGAGGACGGGGATTCAGTTGATGAGATCAGGGAGGGGCGATGGTGGAGGATGTGGACCTGTGGAAAGTGGGAGTGCGTTTGACCTGGAAAGTGAGCCAGTGAGCCAGCTGCGTGTATCCGCTTGAAGCTGCAGAGCCTTGCCCCTTTGCAGGGAAGTCTGCTGCAGCTGGGGCTACGTGCATATTGGAGCTGTCAGAACTGCCTCCATTTCGCATATGGAACGACTATACCATTAGCGTAGCATCGTCGTGATACAACATCTGTCAATCGCAGTCTCGGGCGCTGGTGCCGATGTGCACCAACGGCTTATCTTCCTCATTGCTCGACACGCCGCGCTGCTAGTTGTCACTGAACTCCCACCCTTGATTGTTCGCTAATTGCTTTAGTGCAGCAGTGCTAGCCGATTGCTCCCCGTGCAGCAGACGCTGATACTGTGTTTCTTACAGACGAAGATGCTCCTTAGCAGCATCCATCTCATCGCAGAGAACCTTGGCAGTGTCTTCGAGTCCGATCTTCGCAGCCTTTTTTTGCATCGCTTGCAGCTTCCTAGTATCCATCATTGTATTCCAGTCACTCGATTTTCCCAAGCGAACTCCATCGAGGAACCTAGACGAGATCAATTTTAGCCTAAAGCAGAATCAGTGACCGAGAACTAGGAGGTAGACTCACGCCTTCTTGATGCTTTGATCTCGTAGGAAGACTGGGTGATCAGTGCCCATTATGAGTACCATCTCGAACACATTGGCTAGTCGAGCCCACTCCCGGGCTGTGTAATGTGGCAGACGAATACTGAACCCTTGAATAACGTCAGCTACAAATTGTGTATACTGTTCTGCAGTAGCGTCGATTCCGATGCCAAAGAAATTGGCCAGGGTGCCGACTGCGGTGGTGACTTTATCGTTTAGATCGACATTGCATCGCCTAAGTTCTCGTACAACTCTCGTCTTGAAAGGAGCAGCCTTGCAGATGAGGCCGAACCGAAAGTGTGGTGCACTTGAGGCCATGCCGTTTGCGATATTTACAATATCGCGTATGTCCAGCGTACGTATGATGGCTTGGCCGGGAATCTCTCGCCAGACTAAAAACTCGTGTGATCCGCAGTAGTATTGAGCACCAGCGTCGAGATCGAATTTGTTCTTCAACTGAGCATGATATGGTAAGGCGTGGTAGACCCCTCGAGCATTCAGAACACTTGATTTTATCACGGAGATTCGTAGATTTCTTTTGAAGCGGCTCGTGTACTTCAGACCCCTTCGAGTCCTACCCAGAAGGATCTTGAAGACTTCCCGAATCGCCCACCAGAATGCATTTGTTACCGAAATGAAAGGACTTCGGATCTTCTTGCGGTTGATGTGGTTTTGGACATCCACCCAATCCAATTGAGAGCCCAAGGGTGGTGGCGTGGGCATGCGCACACAATTGCCATGCCTCCGAGAGGAAAATCCAGTTCTGCTATTGTAATTGGCGTCTTCGTCCGTCTCGGACCAGAACCTATAGAGCAGAGGCGTCAGTGGCGGATGTGCACAAGCTTCGTCAACGGAAATCAAATCCTGATTGGCGCGTTGGTGTTCCTCTTCGGTGAGTTGCAATGGCCGACTCTTCCGATGCTTGTCCCCAGGACGAGGGTATGGTGTCTTCGGTGACAGGCTTCTCTTAGTCTTCTTCGACGGCACTCGTATCTTTTTGGGTGTGGAAACAGTGATGATCTCGCCGATATCGTGTCGGCGTGACTGCGAGAGCAGTCTCCCTTCATCCTCTATTCTGCGGCATTTCGTTGGTGGGCCTGGGTACCAACTTTCTGAATCGAATAACTCCTGGTGGGCATTGACCACAGCTGGAACCTGCTTTCACGACGTCTTTGGTTGTGGCATCAAATGAACTGGTCTTTTGGTAGCAGTTGTCCTGGGCCCACTCAACGGATCTTCTGTTATCTCGTCTGTGCCTTTAGATTCAGCGATGCGCTTGATTCGAAGCGTAAGTCGGCCTCTCAGACTCTCTTCCTTCTGCGAGCACCTTTCGCCGCAGATGGACTGCCATTGTTTCCAACGCTCCTGCGAACGCTGGTCATTCCTCAATCTCCACTGAGATGCGAGAGTAGAGCAGAGGTCCTCGGGTCGCCGCTTGCTCCGCGGTATATGATCGGCAAACAACGATATGAAGATCGTCGCTCTCTTTAAGGAGCTAAATTCGAACTCCGAGTTCAGCAGATACAACGCGATCTTCATCTCTCCAGTCCAGTCGATATGTCCTGGTGCTTGCGCCCCATGGCGTCGGTGCTCAGACATGTTGAAATAGTGTACGTAACCTCAAAAGAAGATGAAGGAAAGGATGACTTATCGAGTATGGTTGATGTCGTTATAAAATAAGATACCCCGCCCTATAGTTTGACTTTGACCAGAGAGATAAGGGGCGTAGGTAAGTCGGGGGATATCTGGCGGGGCTTACAGAGATCTTTGGTGGCCCAACTAGAGTCCACGCATTTAGTTGACTCAGATCACCATGCCCTACGCACAATGCTATGCATGAAGCCAAAAACGAGTCTGCCAATCCACCAAGCTACCGTGACGGCAGCAAGCCCTAGGAGGATTTGTGCGGTCTCCAACCAGTTCTGGACTTCAACCTTAGCCACGGCAGGTCCATCGTCTGTCAGGAAGCTACCATGTTGTTGGAAATGCTCAAGAAGCTCGTCTTTCTCGATCCAGCGTTCGAGGACCCAACTCTCGAGGGCTTCCGGGTCATCGTATGGAATTTCCTGTACGGCGAAGCGACGCCAGTGCATATGAACCTGAGGCGCTTTGCTGCCTTCGATGTATAACTTCTTTATGCTGTGGACTTCCTGGCCATATTCTCCTGGTCTAGAAGCAGTCAGTGTTGGCCTCGAAAGATCAAAGCATGTACTTACTGAATGCCATCGTATGCAATAGTGCAGTCGTACAACCAGTCCACGGTAGTAGACAATCCTTGTAGGCAACATTGTAGACCGCGACTTCTCGGCAGCAGAACATGTTGCAAGTCGGCAGTGCCGCTCTTCTTCGACCATTTCTGACTGGCAGCACGCGCATTCCTCGACATATTGGTACCCTCAGGAAAGAGCAGTAACCACATGGAGTAAGAGGTTCTGGTATCAGCCAGGCGTTCGATACCTCCTTCGAAATTGACTTGGTCCGTCTCCCAACGACGAGACAGGAAGATCCATGAGAAGAACCGCATGCCCCAACCCAGGACTGGGATTCTTTGTATAGAGTCTTTCAGGACAACGTGGAATCGGCCATGCATTCCTGCCATATAAGCTGTCCACCAGAAGAAGATCCAGTCAGTGTAGATCTAGACTTGTCAGCACGGCTGGGAAATCTGCATTAGAATGTACCTGATGATTTGCGATCAAGACCATGCGATCGGGAAAGTCGAGCTGAAGTCTGTTTCCACCACGTATCTGCCCGACAACGCTGGCATCACCGCTGATGCGGACTGTCGCAGGGGCACGCAACTGATTCACCCCGATTATGAGCAGAGCTGTAGACTGTTTGACCACTGCTTGCCAGGTGTGGTACCACCGCTTGTTGACAAAGTAGAGAGGAGCACCAAGCCATTGCTGAATATGTAGACTGGTATACTTGTCAGCATTTGAAGTTAATGCGGATGCCTCAGGGGCTCGTACCACACCGCAGCCGAGAAGAAGATCAAGGCAGCTCCAATCGCGGAGCAGGTCTGTGTTAATGTGGTCTTTGACGGTGACCCAGTCGATGGGCCGGCGGGTTCGAAGATGTCGAAGCGTGATGGTGCTCGCATCGAGTGCTCCGCAGACGTCTTCTGATGACCGTTCATTTCGAGGAACAGGGACACGAAGTTGATGTCCCCCAAATCGCTGCACTACACAAGTAGACGTCGTCTGTTAGGTGGTCCGTTTGATCAGAAGGACTCGTTGAAATGATGATGACTTCGGGGATCTGTTGAGGCACCGTCAGCTGCCAAGGGCCGCATCATTTTTGAAAGGTCAGCATGTACCTATTGGTGCCGAGATTGGATTCGGCAGTCAAGATGTAATAGCAGGGTGGATTTACCCCTGGCATCAAGCGGCATCGTCCACACATGTAGTGTCACCTTTCACGAACACGATTCACATTACTGCATTTGCATTCCAGATCCCATCGGAGGTTCCTCCATATTGGTGTGCGAACGTCATCAAGCGAACCCTGGGCACTTCTAGCTTGGTTGAATTCTTGTCGGGGCTGTGCTGCCGGCGCGCGGCCGTCCTGCGACCTTCTAGGCTCGAATTTCTGCGGCTCAAGTAGTATAGCTCACGATGCATAGTGCGTAGTCCATATTCTGTGGCTGACGGTACAGAATTGGTCCACATAGCCGCAACGTTGCACCTTCATAGCACTCATGTGTGCCGTTTGGCGAAACACCTGTGACTTTCTTTTCTTTTCACTCTTTCGCTGGGCGACGACGATCGCGATGGCAGCCACAGCCGAATAGACACTTGACGAGTCCCAGGAATGTCTTGCACTTCGAGTCGTGAGGGTCTAACTTGTTCGCCGTGGTCCAAGCATACCGGCGGCTCAGTAGCCAAAATGTCATACTCCTCTGCTACCCAGCCTACTAGACGCTCGTAACAATAGGATTGTTGTGGCATCTCTGTAAGTACGTATCGCTTCGTGATACCATGAGCCCGATCCTCGTTGTGTCTTGCTCTTGCCCTGTAGACCTCGTCCTGCTCAGAACGCGGCTCTAGACGTGCCATTGTGCCCAACGTTGCATTTGCGCCTGCAGTCGTCATGGTCGGGCCAGCTTTGGGTGGTTCCGTGGTGTCTTGGTGGTGTATACCTTTGGGTATGCTCTTGCACAAGAGCGAAGCCGACCTAGGATCCACTTTGTGTGATGCCTCAGGTAGCTACGCGCGGACCCCGTCCAAGTGAATGCAGAGCACGGGCGAGAGCGGCCTAAAGTAGCTAGCCATGTGTTTTTAATGTGATGAGAGATAGGGGTCTCGACAGGGCCGAATGGACATTTGGCGCCCAGATTTCGCAGCCGAACGAGCATCGTCGGTCCGCCTCGCTTCTGTTTTCACCCACCTCGTCTCGAAATGCCTGCCTACCGCTGTCGTCCGGTGTATGCCTGGCGGCGGCAACATATGTGTCCTTTGCAGTGTCATGCGCTGCTGATGATGGGTAGCAGAACGACGGTGTCTCGTACTGTGCTCGGGGCCAAAGACGACGGCGACAATCCTTCCGCCTGGAGCTGCTGCAGCCAGCGAGGCGGCCGTCGTCAAGGCGGCCAATTCGCTTCCGGACCCCACGTCGACCAAGTCCACGCCCCTCGCATCATAGTATCTGTGCCTTAGCTGCTTCTTCTGCTACCTGACCTCCATGTACACACCCACCGCCGCCTCCGCTCCTCCTCCTGCCCCTCGCAACCCCGCCGCCGACGAGCAGCAGCAGCAGCAACGGCGACCGTCTATGGACACAGCATGAGCGGCGTTCACCGATTCCTCAGTCGACGCGACAAGAAGAACCCCCGTCACTCGTCCCCCGGCAAAGTACGTCTATTCCTGATTGATTGATTGATTGCATTGTTTCCCGGCAATCAGGTCATGCACCGCCTGCTGCACTGCTTGCCGTGTCATTGCTCGCCTGCAAGCAATTATCCCCATTCCCTACTGTCGCAGCGCGACTACAATGCCGCCGTCGAGTGTCAGCCGCTCCTCGAAATGTCCGCCCAACACTACCGCCAGCGCTCCTCTACCCTTCGCGAGCTAGCCGTATCCTTCTATGGCACTGCGCAGCGAACTTTGCGAAGAGAGAAGAGCCAGTCTTCGCTATCCACAGTTCATACTCGTTGCGTCAATCAGGCGTTTCTACAATTGGCTAACCAACAAGCCGCAGGACAAAGACCACAAGCACTCCTCCTCCCACTCCCGCCCTCCCATACCAAAACACCGACCCGATCACTTCGGTGGCGTCTTCTCTATCGAAGATGGACCCAACGTCAAGCCAGACAAAGATGAGGAGCGCAAGATCCAGGGCGTATTGGAGCGATTGCGCGCATATGGCATTGATACCATGGTCGAATCCAACGCCCGCTACGCTCTGCGCCTCACTGCATCGCAAGGCGATGGCGAGGCGGCGTTCAGGCTGTTGATGCTCTTGCAAGAGACGTACGAAGGCATTGTCAAGTTATACAGCCCCAACACCAAACTGCTGGGTGCGGTCAACCGCGAGTCAGTCACCTGCTTTCTCGATGCCCTACTGTTCGCCATGTTTGCGAGACTGGATAGCTTCGAGGCCATGCTCTACGACAGCTTCGACGATGTACCCCGGAAGAAGCTTGCAGGGCTGCTGAGATTGTGGGTCAACATGTTGCGGAGTGGCAGATTGATTACGATAGACATCACACGACACTTGCAGGAGGCACTGGCGGCTTGCGGTTGGGATGATGCGGTTAAGCTCCAGCAACAGGATCCATCCGAAGCCTTCACTTTCATTACTGGGAAATTGGAGCTACCTCTACTCACTCTGAAGATGGATCTCTACCACACTGGCAAGGAGGATCCTCAGGACGATCACAAGTTTGTCAACGAGCGCTTGCTGGAAGTTGCCATTCTCGAGCAACCGCTTGAGGGAAGCACTGTCATCACCTTGGAGGATTGTCTTGAGCACTACTTCAACAATCGCATCGAGGTCAAGCGACACCTGGAAAACCAACGACGCAACACACTCAAGTCTGCCAATGTAAATCCCTTCGAGAACCCACTCGAGAACCCCACCAAGGTTGAGAAAGAGGCTGGAGTCCACGTCGAGGTGGCGGAGTTGGCTGGCCCAGATACACCCATTGTACAGACACCTATTTCAGAGACTCCGGTTACACCATCACAGAGCAAGGACCCTCTAGAACGAATACGACCAACGGGCGGCCGAAAGCGAGGAGATAGTATCTTCAGCCAAAGGAAATTTGAATTTGTGGAAGGCAGGGACCCTGAAAAGTGGAAGGCGGATGATCCAAATGCTCCTTCAGGATCAGACCTTCCCACAAAGGAGCGTAAGCTGAGCACCAGGACGGAGGTCCTCATGCCGGCGTGGCAGTTCTTCAAGCTGTTGCCCTGGTACACTGATCACATGCCCACGTCGGACGCACAAGTGGCTGCGCACTTCTCAAAGAAAAGGCCGGTGCTGGGGATTTGCCTAAAGCGGTATTCTTACACAAATACAGGCCAAGCACAAAGGCTCAACACATACATTGACATACCTCTGGAGATCGCGGTTCCCAACTTTGTCAGCGATGAGCACATGCAGGATGAGGGTCCACTGGTTGGCAACTTCAGGCTGTTGTTGCAGTCCGTGGTTTGCCATAGGGGAGTGTCGGTGCATTCTGGCCACTATATCAGCCTTTGCCGTGGGTCTGCACTGAATGCGACCGACAGTCGACGTGGAAGCGAAGACAGCGACGATATCGAAGATCCATGGATGCGGTTTGACGACTTGGCCAAGGAGCGAGTCACATACGTGAATATTCGCGAAGCCCTCAAACAGGAGACGCCGTATCTGCTTTTCTATCAAGTTCAACCCATTGGCGATGACGGCCACTCGATACATGATTTGCCATCGTATGCGGAAGCGACGAGTAGGACTCAAAGCGATGTCAATCCGTCCGAGAAGCCGTATCTGCATGATCCACCAGGCAGTGAGAACGCGCTAGAGCAAGTACCTAGCTCCACCGCGACATCGACGAACGGTGGAGTCGGATCTGATACTGCAGACTGGGCACCCGGTCACGTTCCAACATCGGCGAGGACCAGCTTGGATGTTGTAAGAGTATTGGATGGTCCGCGAGGACGCTCGTCGTTCCAAGGCGACGAGCGAAGAACCAGCATTGCTTTCGATAGCACTGCGGGAAGCGTGAGCGGAGGGAGCATGCGCACCGATCCGACTGTGTCGATTCCCTCCACGCCCAACGAGGAGCATGGAGAGAAAGCAGACGACAAAGCCACAGGGTTTCTTGCCGTTGCCAACAAGATCTCCAACTCTCGTCGAGGGAGTCGTCAATCCAAGGGCTCCACGAGCAAGAGCAGGCCTACTAGTGTCGGACCAGACAGCGGTGCGAGTCGATTCAGCTTGAATATGAGCAAGCTCACGCAAAAGATGAGCCGTGGCGATGCACCAGCAGCAACAACCCCTGCTGTGCCATCCACGGATCCTTCTGGAGCTACTTCGACCGTGACAGAGATGTCTCGAGCGGAGACCGAGTCGACAGTGCTTGCAGAGTCGAGACCAGCTAGTCGAAAGCCATCGCTCAGTCACGCACCTCCAGCTCCTGCACCGCATGAGCCTTCGAATCGGGAAAACAGGGAAAGCGTTGATACTGCTCGACCTTCGAAAGAAGAATATGCGCCTTTGACCAAGAAAGAAAAGGAAGCGGTGAAGCGAGCGAAGAAGAAAGCTCGTAAGGGTGAAGATGATCGTGATTGCGTGGTTATGTGAGCGTTTCAGCGAATTCGATTCGGGACTTGCGTGGCATGCTGAATACATAGCGTTGGCGTTTGGGTATTGTAGGACGGTTTTGTCTTGTACGGCCGATTAAAGGAAAAGAGAGGATGGAGGATGGTTGGGGATGACACTTTGGGGCATGATACCACGGTCTGGTCGGCGATGGTTTGCGCCTGTACATAGGCATGATATGAGCTGCATCAGCGATTCCAACATGACAGTCATTCCTGTCTCAAGTTTCGATCTGGCGTAAGTATACGTGTGGTCGTCAGTCCTGTGCGGAGAAGCGGGAGTGGTGCCTGAGGCCTTCAAGATTTCTGAAATCCATCTCCAAGGCGATCCCCAATCCGCATCCATTGATCAATCCAACACCGCTCAGCATGGCATTGCAAGAAGTCACCAACGCCGTCATCAGGCGCATGCAATCATCTCGAACACCACTACAGAATGCATGGAAGCTCCAATGCCTCCGTACGTACGCGACAGACAGCGTGCAGAAGGAGCTGGGCGAACTGGAAGAGTCTGTTCATCAAGCAACACCCTCAGACGCTGCTGGTAAGAGGTTATCGCAATACAATCCGGCGAAGAACGCGAAGCAGAGGAAGGAGCAATTGCCTTCTAGCAGGTATGTTCATCTATCAATGCGAGTGGAGGAAATTGTGGTGTTGAGACATCCATCTACAGATACCAGTTCCGCCCGCCTCGATACTACCGCGGACCCCTCCACCCTCATCAACCTCTGAAGTCCTCCGATCCAGCGTCTCGAGAATTTGTCCCTGGTCCCTTCTCCCTCCCGCGTCTCCAGCAGACCTACGAATCGACCATTGCGCCCGATTTGATGACCCTCGCATACCAGCACTACCCCCCTGGTTTCGAAAGACCGCAAAAGGGCGAGCGGCTAAGAGAATGGATAGGAGACTCCCCATACTTCAAGAACAGACCACGTCGAGGACCACGAGGCTACGAGGTGCTCCCTCTGCTTCGCAAACCCATCACATTCAGAAATGTCCCGAAATTGGGAAGAGTCACCGTCCACGCAATGGTCAAAGGCGCAGCGGACGATAGCGCATATCTGCACGTTGCGGGCATGGTTGTGCAGAATATCACGAACGTCCGCGCAACAACTCATGCGGTCAAGAAGAGCGTTGCAGGTTTCGGACTTAGGGCTGGCAAACACGTGAGCGTTACGTCGGAGCTCTACGGCGAGGATATGTATCACTTCCTCAGCAAGGTCGTGGATGTTGTGATGCCCAAGATCAAGGACTACAAGGGTGTCAAGGGAAGCTCGGGCGACTCTTCTGGACATATTTCTTTTGGGTTTACGCCTGAGGAGGTTGCGCTGTTTCCCGAGGTGGAGGTGAATTACGATATGTGAGTCGATGCTGGACTTTGAAATCGGGATGCGTTTGGTGTCGAATGCGTTACTGATCCCCCACGACAGGTACCCACCCAAGATGATCCCTGGCTGCCATGTAACGGTGCATACGTCTGCGACAACGGACTATGATGCACGAATGCTGCTGCAGGCTATTGGCGTGCCGTTTTACGGCAAGATGATCGACTAGATGTAGCTGACCTGCTGCCTTCCAGTTGTATTGCAATGCGCTTCGCCGTGCTTCCACTTTTCGAAAGATAGCATACTTGCGTTATAAAGCTGAGCCGCGTTACAAGAAGAGCTGCACGACATTGAGCTGGTCGTAGATGGGAGCGGTGTCCTTCTGGAGCTGGTCGTATGATGGAAGAGGTGGTGCTGCATGAGCTGTGAGCTGTTGAAACCCCCACCTCGACCTACCTACGATGGGGCTATTCCATCAGCTATAGCGGCACGAGTGGAGGGATAAACTTGCGCAACGCTACTTTGCGGTGGAGAATAGCTGCAGCATTGCGAACCCGAAAAAGAGCGCTTAGAGGATTATCGTGACTCACTGTCGCAAGCCACGCACCGATTGCTTCCGTGCGTAGCGAACGACGTAAATACGAAGACGGCTGCGGTATGTCGTTGCCTACCGGAGGGATTCATCGACCAACGGACAACTCGCAGAATATACTGGCCGGACTGGAAGTTAGAGGTCGGATAAGCCCGGCCGTGGAAAGTCCGCGAACATACAGCTTGACAACCAACCGCCGCCACGCTTTCTTATGCAGGTTGGAAGGATCAACAGAGCTTGCGCGTGGACAGAAGCGGTACATACTCGGAGTTACGCTTTCGTACGATCTGATTAGATCAGGCGGCGTCATTATGGAGATTGGGTGTCGCAGCCGTCACTGGGACTTGTGCTGAGCTCCATGGAGGGATGGAAAGTGGGATGCGGGTGCGAAGGGGGTATATATGTTTGGTTTCTCTCTTGTTATTGTACTGTTCGCTCTGTGTACAGGTTACTTTACACACTTTCTTGTTTTGCTCAAGTCCTACCTCGACATAGACCTTAATGCTTCAAAAGGCACTTTGCAAGGAACATCAAAGATCAATACAATCGTCAACCAACCCAAGAAAGAGAGACCTCTATCGAGCCCGTCGTCAACAATTCGAACCAACAAGGAACCCCTCTCCACTCAATCCATCGCACTGAAACAGGATGGCGACCTACCAGCTTACAGTCCATCAACTCCTCCAACGCCTCGCGCACGACGATCCGTCCATTGCCATTCAGCATGACCATCACACCGACGCTGCTTCCCGGTGCCAGGGTTCTGGGCTTGGAGGCAAGAGAGAGAGCGTGAACAAGAGGTCGGATTCGGTGATATCCTGGATGTCGGAGTCGAGTTTGGATGATTGTGATGAGATCGATTTCACGACTTTGCATGCGGTGCAAGCGGGAGAGAAGAGGAGGTGAAGCCATTCGTGTGAAGGGGATAAAAGGATCTCCACTTTTGGGACACTGCCTGGGTTTGTTCTCTGCTCTATGGGGGTGAGACACAATAATGGCAACGAAGACGAACGACTCCGCTTACCGTCTGGATGATCTTGGTCTCATTCGAATGGATGAATCTGTACAGTCCAGGTTTACGAAAACTCAACTCTGGATCAAAGCTTGAGCGAGAGCGCGAGGTGAAGACCATGGGGCTGGACACTAGGAGCGCGCGGAGACCGATCTGAAGCAGACGAGGCACAGGTCTGGATACGAGAGCGTGATGGCAGCGTGAAGCTGGTTCGCAAGGGGTTGTGTCTTGGCCAAGCATGATCAGGAGACTGATGCCGGATGTTCGGGCAAAGCAAAAGCCGCTCTTTTGCAACCTAAGGTCATTCTGGAAGTCAGTATTGTAGTGGGTGGATGGCCAAGGGTGGATCTTGCAAGGTCGGTCGAGAAAGTTGAAGACACCTCTCTCGCAATGTATGGGTCGTTGTTGTTTGGATGGTAGGATTGGGAATGGAGAGGAAGGGAGGACCAAATTGATGTATGCCAAATCCAACCAGGTCAGACAATCTCGTTCTCCAGAGTTATGTCATGTCCAAGTACTTTCCCAAACGCCTTCGCTGTCGTTATTTCGTCAAGATCCAAATATCCAACAACCCCCAACTCCTACTTTGTACACATCTTTCCTTTCCTCTCTTATTCACACACAACAACACATCCTCACAATTTCCCTCTTTTCCTACTGAACCTGACTCCCATCATACTGTCCACCCCCACCATCCTCATAACCGCCCATCGACTGCACCCCAGGCCCCACGAAATCCACCGGGTTCAGATTCCAATCCTCAAAAGTCCACGCCGCGATCTCCTCCAAGTCCAGCAGCGTAGGATCCGTGGGCCCCATCTCAGCAGCAGGCCCCGCCGTGAGCCTATCAGGGTAATACTCCACGATGCCCCGATGAACCTCCCGTGGAGGTTGCTGCGACTGTGCAACTGTGGTTGGTATCTGCGACGAAGGGTTCTCTTCTTGACACGCCATGATTTTGTAGTACGGACGGGTGATCTTATCGACGGCTTCTTGCATGTAGACGAGCCGTTTGGAGGGGTCTTTCTTGGATTTCACGTAGCCGTTGGCGGCGAGGAGGATCCAAAGTTGACGTTGCTCGCGGCCGAAGCGGATTACTTTGTCTGTGAGCATGTCGATAGCGTCAGGGATTAGGCGGGATGCGGTTTCGCCGATGGCGCGGGACAGGGCATCGTCGGCGTGAGGGTTCATGGCTGCGATGTGGCAGAGGGAGAGAGCGGCGCGGAGCTGGTCGCAGCAGAGGAGTTCGAGGGCATAGATTCCCTTGGAGGTGAGGGATTTGTGGGCTTCGAGCATTCTGGTCGCTTGTTCGATGAGGACCATGCGGGAGAAGTCCTTTTCGGCTTTGGTCTCGGCGACGCGGAGCTGACGGTCGTGGAGGACGAGGAGATACTGGCGGAGGTTAAGTGAGAGCATGGTAGAAGGAATTTGTGCGGAAGAGCCGATCCATTCGGGGAGGGATTGGAGATGGGCTTCGACTTCGTCGGTGTAGCGTTTGGATTCTTCGAAGTGCACGGGTTGACGGATGTTGTTGAGGTAGTTGTTGAGGTTCTGGCGGAGGATCATAGATTCGCCAGCGAGCGAGAGGTAGGAGACGTTGTTGAAGTCCGTGTGGCGGCGGAGGGCAGGGAGATGTTGCGTTGTTTCGTCAATGTCGTCGTCGTGGAGGTGATTGGGCGAGGGGCAGTCGCTTTGGAGGGCCCAAGGGGAAGAGACCATGCCACGGTCGAAGGCGGCTTGAAGTTCAAGCTCGGTGACTGCCGCCCAGACTCGTTTGCGGAGTTCCTTGTCTAGGAGAGGTGTAGGTTTGCGGATAAGGTCCGGTGTGCGGTGTAGACCTGCTGCCATGCAGAATCGTAGCAATTGGCCCAGGTCCGTCCAGGTCCTCTTTGACTTTCGAGCAGTGACTTGCTTCGCAATCACTAGCAACACGCGGATCTGGAAGTCGATCCCCACGACATGTTTCTGGCTTTGAGATAGCAACCAGTCATCCACAGCCTGGACATTGACGACTGCCTTCTCGCGTGCGGTGGAACTATTGGCGGTATACAGCCAAGGTTGCGACATCATCAAACATTGCGCAGCAGCAATCATGATGAGCACAAGTGCGACCTGACGTGCATCGGCATTGGTGGTATCTTGCCAGATCTTGCTGTACGCCTCCCAGAACGTTGGCATGTGAATGACGTGGTAGAGTGAGCCGAAGTTATCCATATATATCTCCACCAACTCGTCCGTCTCTGCTTTGGCTGGCAGTAAGGCCCTGAGATCAGCATCTGTCGTCGGACCATGCTTGGATCCGGCGTAGTTTGTTCGACTCTCCAGCGAAGCCATATCTTCCTTGATCCTGGACAGTGCAGGGAACTGCTCGAATGTCTCGCGTGTGAAGCCATGCAGTTCTGGGATACGAGCTATCAGCGCGCCTGGGTGTGTTTGTCCATGGAATTGGGTCTTGAAGGATTTGCCACGCAGGAGTGTCGTTTCAAGGTCTCGAACGGGCGCGATACCTTCACCACCGGCCATAGACTCCGGGGTGGGAGGAATTCGTCCAGGCTTGACGGCTTGGCCTGCTTGCGTCAATTGAGCTTCGAGTTGTTTGATTCGGGTATCTTGGTATTCGAGTCGCGATAACAAGTCACCGGTGGGACCGGTCGAAGCTGGAACGCCGATCGGTCGACTAGAGTGGCCGTAGAAGGGAGGCTGTTTACCAACGGTCGAGGTAGGCGTTGAGAGGGACTCGCCTTCCCGTATAGGAGCATCAGCGGCATCTTCGAGGTACAGACAGTTCGCGGCTTGGCCAGCCTTGGTGCAACGGCCACAGGCGGGAAGGGCTCGATCGCATTGGAGTTTTCGTCGTCGACAGTCGTAACAGGACAGCACTTTCCGGCGTCGCTTGCGCTCGTTGCCACTCTGGCCATCTGGGGACCTCTCACGAGGGAACCTCCGACCTTCTGGTAGGAATGGGTCTGTCGGCATGTCGAGCACACGGTGGGTAGAGAGAGGGGTGGAGAAGAGTGACGGTACTGGGCGAGAGAGGATCAAATGCGCCGCTCGGGTGAGTACCGGGACCCTTGGGCCTGGGCGGATGGTGGAACGATCTGATTAGATGAGCGGCGCGCGCGAGAACGCGTGCGTAAAGCAACGGGCGGTCGAGTTTACGTAGACGATGCCAATGGCGGGCTACACAGAGAAGAAGCGAAGTCGCTGTCGTCGTTGATGTGAGTGAGTTTTCCTATGTCCGAGCCTTCGGAGCGCCTCGGCCGAGTCTGACAGGGAAGGGGAGGCAGCCTAGTGTCACATGTGAAGAGAGCCTACAAGAGGTAGGATGGTACGAAGTGCCTGATTCATGTTTGGGCTTATGCAGTGGTTTGTGTTGATGGAAGTGCTCACTGACTATGACATGTGCTGGGTGGAGGTTGAGAAGAGGAGCTGAGGTCGGGATTGGGGTCCTTCGAACGCCGACGTCAATTGGCCTGTGCTGAGGACGACGACATATCCCACCAGTCCACCATCAATCAATACTTGATTGGATGCAAGGCCACATTGCCAGTGAGTCCACGAAGAGAAGCTGATGTACAGTGAGACCTATTCGTTAAACCTCAATCAATATCCTCTTAACTACTCACCAAAACCACGACTTTACTTGCCTGCACGGATCTGTTCCGCCCTCAGCAGCACCATCTTATCGCGCTAAGGACTGGGCTGTAGATTTCACTGCGAAGACAACCACAGTCGCGTCTCGTGACTCCCAGCATCCCACCATCCCACCATGTCCTG
This sequence comes from Zasmidium angulare, assembly GCA_002786045.1. Lineage (NCBI taxonomy): Eukaryota > Fungi > Ascomycota > Dothideomycetes > Mycosphaerellales > Mycosphaerellaceae > Zasmidium > Zasmidium angulare. Next base: position 1,454,473 of record NHNX01000002.1, read on the forward strand.
ACGCCCCCGTCGTACACGAGACCACAGTCTCACGCCCGCAGATATGGACTCAGGCTCGACCACTCAAATCGGCAGCAATTCGCCGCCCAGCGTCATCGAGGACGATGAGGTCCCCGAGAGGCGCTCCAGCAGCGCCTACCACCGCCGCCAGTCCAACATGAGCGAGGCCAGCTTTCTCGAAGATGTCGAGATGGCACAGGACGAGATCTTCTCTGGGCCCATGTCCGAAAGCGTGCCCACTGCGTCGAGTTCCTTCTTTCACAGGCGATCGCGAGCCGACTCAAATGCCAGCTTTGCGTACTACGAGGAGGAAGATCAAGAGCTAGACGAGGAAGAGTGGCCAGAAGAAGCTGTCTATGATGAGCAGGATCAGCTGGAGAGTCAGAGCCTGAATGGAGAGAATACTTTCATTGAGCCGGAAGTGGATGATATAGACCTGGAGCGGGGGAGTACTGAGGAAGAATCTCTAGCTTCTTCGAGACCGAGAAGAGGCAGTCGAAAGAGTTCAGGCTATTCGAGAAGTTCGCGACGCTCTGGGTCTTCACGAAGATCAGTAGAAAGCCCTCTACTTCGGCGGCATCATTCTGGCGACTCGGATGTTAGTGGTTACCGAAGTGGTGGGAGAATGAGCCAGAAGATCTACATCGTGACTGAGGATATGACTATCGTCGTTGCTGGTTTCAAGACGTCGGCGGTCGGCTTTGCTATCTATGCCTGTCTGTGCGTCCTGACGGGAGGTCTCGCCTTTCTACTCTTCCGATGGCTGCCCAGACGATATGTTCAGGTGGCAGGCAAGAAGACTGCACTGGCAGAATGCGATTGGGTGGTTACTGAGAATCAATGGGGAGAGATGGAGATCAAGGACATCAACAGGCAAGAATTCGGCCAGTCATTGTCTGCTGTGTTCGGCGTCACCAAGGGAAAGCTCCAGGACTACGATGAATATGATGATCCCATCATGGACGAACTTCGTATCCTGGACTACCGATACATTCGCTTCTGCTACCACCCGCTGAAGGACAAGTTTGTCCTGGGCAATACCTGGAAGGATCCAGCATGGACAGATGTTGTTGCGGCTAGAGCTGGTATCGATGGCGATGAGCAGGAGATGAGATTGCGCATCTTCGGCAAAAATGCTATTGACATCCAGCAGAAGACCATTGGCCAGCTGCTGGTTGATGAGTGCTTTCACCCATTCTACGTCTTCCAGATTGCCAGCATCCTCCTCTGGTCGCTCGATGAGTACTACTACTATGCAGCTTGCATTTTCGTCATCTCTGTGATCAGTATCACGACGACACTCATCGAGACACGACAGACCATGAAGCGACTGCGAGACATTGCCCGCTTTGAGTGCGACATTCGAGTCATGAGAGGTGGCTTCTGGCGCTACGTGGACTCTAGCGAACTTGTGCCCGGCGATATTTACGAAGTGACCGATCCCAATCTCGACCAGCTGCCTTGCGATAGTATCCTCCTGTCTGGCGATTGTATTGTCAACGAGAGCATGCTCACTGGCGAGTCCGTGCCAGTCTCGAAGACCCCTGCCAACGACGATACACTGGAGTTGCTCAACCTGAGCGCTTCCACAATCCACGCCGATGTTGCCAAACACATGCTATTTAGCGGCACGAAGATCATTCGAGCTCGAAGACCGCAAGACGACAAGAACGACGAGGCAGCCGCTTTGGCGCTTGTTGTCAGGACTGGCTTCAATACCACCAAAGGGGCTCTCGTACGCTCGATGCTATTCCCAAAGCCATCTGGTTTCAAGTTCTATCGGGACTCGTTCCGATACATTTCCGTCATGGGCTGCATCGCTGCTGTAGGCTTTCTGGCATCGCTTGTCAACTTCATTCGACTCGGGCTAGCACCACATCTGATCATCGTCCGTGCTCTTGATCTCATCACGATTGTGGTTCCTCCAGCATTGCCAGCTACACTCACGATCGGTACCAACTTTGCGCTCCAACGCCTTAAGGGTAAGCAGATTTTCTGCATCAGCCCTCAGCGCGTGAATGTGGGTGGCAAGCTGGATGTGATGTGCTTCGACAAGACAGGCACACTGACCGAGGATGGATTGGATGTGCTTGGAGTGCGAGTCGTCTCTCGCCCTGCCAACAGGTTCAGCGAGATCGTAACCGATGCTTCTAGCCTGCTTCCAGGTGCTGCATACGAGCGAGACCCGACCATCGACTATAACGCCAACAAAGCTATCCTCTACACCATGGCCACGTGCCACTCGCTTCGTGTCGTCGACGATGAGTTCATTGGCGACCCTCTGGATCTCAAGATGTTCGAGTTCACCGGATGGCAGTACGAGGAAGGCTCAGAGATCACTGGTGGCGGTGAAGAAGACGACGACAACTCATTGACACCGTCTGTCGCACGACCACCACCGGGAATGGAGTTTGATCTTGACGAGGGACAAGACTCACCAAACAGCCGACGCGCAATCGAGTTGGGGGTCTTGAAGTCATTCGAATTTGTCTCGCACCTTCGTCGCGCCAGTGTTATCGTTCGGCAGTTTGGGGACAAGAGCGGCGACGTCTTCGTCAAAGGAGCACCAGAAGCTATGAAGGATATCTGCCGTCCTGATAGCTTCCCTGTCGATTACGACGACCTCTTGGCCTACTATACCCACCGAGGCTTCCGTGTGATTGCGTGTGCAACGAAGCACATCTTCAAGCTGAATTGGCTCAAAGTGCAGAAGATGAAACGAGAAGAAGCAGAATCAAATCTAGAGTTCGCGGGCTTCATCGTCTTTGAAAACAAGCTCAAGGAGACTTCTGCTCAAATCATCAACGAGCTTGAAGAGGCAAACATCAGGACCGTCATGTGCACTGGCGACAACATCCTCACAGCCATCAGTGTGGCCAGAGAATGCGGCGTGATCGACAGGTCGGCCCACTGCTTCGTTCCACATTTTGTGGAAGGAGATGCGCACACAGCGCTCTCGACCCTAGCTTGGACGAGTGTGGACAATCCCGTGTATGAGCTGGATGAGAACACACTCAAGCCGCTACCGCCTCCCGCAGAACACGATTCATCCTTACCTTACGATGTGTCGAACTTACGCAACTACTCGGTCGCTGTCAGCGGTGACGTCTTCCGCTGGATCGTGGACTTCGCATCGCCCAAAGTGCTACGCGAAATGCTAGTCATCGGCCAAGTCTTCGCTCGCATGTCACCAGATGAGAAGCACGAACTGGTGGAGAAACTGCAAAGCATCGACTATTGCGCAGGTTTCTGCGGTGACGGCGCCAATGACTGCGGAGCTTTAAAAGCCGCAGATGTAGGCATTTCCCTGTCTGAAGCAGAAGCATCAGTCGCAGCGCCTTTCACGAGCCGCGTCTTCGACATCTCCTGCGTGCCCGAAGTTATTCGCGAAGGCCGCGCCGCCCTCGTCACCAGCTTCAGCTGCTTCAAGTACATGTCCCTGTACTCGGCGATCCAATTCACCTCTGTGAGCTTCCTCTACGCCAAAGCCTCAAACCTCGGCGACTTCCAGTTCCTCTACATCGACCTCCTACTCATCCTCCCCATCGCCATCTTCATGGGTTGGTCTGGGCCCTACCAATCACTCTCGCGCAAACGACCTACCGCCAGCCTCGTCTCTCGCAAAGTCCTTACACCCTTGCTTGGCCAGATTGTGCTCTGCATCCTCACGCAGTTCATCGCGTGGTGGTTCGTGCGTCGGCAGTCCTGGTATCAACCACCTGTCATCGACCCCGACCATTCAAATTCTTTGAACTCGGAAAACACCGCCCTCTTCCTCGTCTCCTGCTACCAGTACATCCTGTCAGCCGTGGTCCTGTCTGTGGGCAAACCCTTTCGGCAATCCATGGCGCAAAATCTGCCCTTTGTCGTCACCATGTTCGTCGCGCTGGCGGTGTCGAGTTATATGCTCTTCGATCCCGCGCCGTGGTTGATGGACTTCATGGAGCTGACGTGGATGTCGGCGGAGTTTAGGATCTTCTTGCTGGTGCTTGCGGTGGGAGCCTTCGCCGTGAGCTATCTTTCCGAACGGCAGATATTCCCGAGGATGGCGAGGGTGTTGGGCAAAGTTGTGTTGAAGGTTAGGAGGCGGGCGAAGAAGAGGAAGGAGTATAAGGTAATTCTGGAGGAGATGAGGATCTAGAGATACCAGAGTAGGGTTAAAGAAGATTTAGATGGCGATGACGGCTTTTCTGTAAATACCTTCTGCTACGAAGCAATGTATGCGATGATCTCAAGAAGCCATCTTGGCATTTGGACATCAGATGGGGCCATGAATGCTCGTACGTGGACTTGGGACTCTCAGACGAAGAGCTGCTTATTGCCCTCGACCCATTCCTCCAGCGTCATCGCCGGCTTGCCCGTGAACTTCTTCACATTCTCGACGCCCTCCTGGTAGAACGGCCTCGGGATTCCCTCGCCCACCCTCGCCTTGAGCATGTACTTCATCAGAGGAGGAGGGTACCCATGCTTCAACATCTCTTCTCCAGCTTCCTCCTCCGTCTGCCCATCGATTTGCAGATCCTTCCCTAAAACTCTTGCGATCCTCGTGGCAACCTCCTTGCAAGGTATGTTCTGCGGTCCATAGAGATACACTGCATGGCTCTCCATCCCCTCGACCAGGATCTTGCCGCTCACACGTCCCATATCCCCTGGCGTGATACAGTCCATCTTGAACTCCATGCCGTACATGCCAAGCTTTCCTGAAACGATGCCGTCTTTCCACTGCAGCGAGTTCGTCGCGAAGCCGCCGGGTCGGATGCAGCAATACTTGCCGTAGCCGTAGATTTTTTCCAGATTCACCTCGATTTGTGCGTGCATGAAGCCAATCAGTTCTTCTTGGGGGACGTTCGCAGCGGGATCCGTGACAGTGAAGCTGCTCAGGAAGACTGCGTAGTCTACGCCGCTTTCCTTCAGTGCTGTGATTGTGCCTTTCATATGGTCTGGGGAGCGGCGTGCGGCGTAGAAGAAGGCTCGCGTGGCGCCTGATTGTTTGATGGCGGCGCTCACGGTGGAGGGCTGGGTCAGGTCGGCTTGGACACGGGTGTAGTTTCCTGCTTTCTCGTCTTCGGAGGAGAGGCCTGGGATTGCCTTACTTGGATCACGCATGGCGAGGAAGACTTGTGCACCGAGAGATTGGGCGGTAACGGAGGCGATGGATGCGATGTTGCCAGTGGGGCCAAAGACAATGACTTTGGGGGACGACATGTTCGAGTCTTTTGCTTCTGTCTGTCTGGAACTTCGATTGTTGTCGACGAGTCGTGGCCAGAGACTCGATGTTGCATCTAATTGAAAGAGATGAATGCCTAATTGTAAAGCAAAAACAGGGGAGCTGCACTGGATCGGAGTTAACGTCCGGATATTGGAGCTCGCGAGGATTGCCTGCTTGGGTCAGTGTTCGCCATTCTGCCTGCAGTGCAGCGGAGTAGGCTGATCTTATAAGTTTCATCATGATGCATCGAGCACCACGAGTACGAATAGGCTATTGCTTAGAAGGCTGAAGGCACTGCGCTTACTAGGGCAAACGTCCTCACTGCTAACTCCAATCTCGTTGTATTATTGTTACGACCATCGTTGGGGTGTTGATCGGGTCTTGCGCAAGTTGTCGAACGCTGTGGTATACTTGCAGCTTGAGCATGACAGGTAAGACTCCATCGTTTATGTGGCCGGCTTTGGAAACAGCCAAGATGCTACAAGGCTGCGGCCGTGCGATCCATTGGCAGAGCGGATGCGGACCCTGAGACTAGAATCGATCGAGACATCGCGCTCTTCACAAATTCGTGTACGTATCATTGCGTGGGAAGTAGAGAATCTGGTGAGCATGCACTTGCACTCAGACAGCTAGCTGTTGGAAGTGCGATTCAGCCCCTGACGAGCTTTCTCTCAGACAAACTGAAGAAGTTGTGCTTACGATCGCACTATCGCGCACGAAGTGCTCTATAGACGCCATGGAATCACGGGAATGTATGTCCGACTACACGGGGCAGGGGACGTGCAGGCAGCCACATTGGAAGCCTTCTCACTACGAGCGGCTGGCACACGTGCGGGCACGCTTAGAAGGCCCTGGCCAGTGCACGGCACCATACTCGGATCGCCTAAACGCCAAGTCGCTTTCATATCAGTCAATGTTGATGCCTGGAGGGCTTGCTCTCTTCGACCTCGAACTTCGGATTACGATTGGTAAGGCTGAGCAAGTTATCGGACCGGCAGCTAACGGCACGGCAGTGGCTTTCGAGCCGGGAGCCGGCCAACGCATGGTGAGAGCAGTGCTCTTAGATATAAGACGACGTTGCAGAACTTGCGATTCTGCGGACAACAAGCTGCCAACAATATCATCTCCCACACACAACGAACAAAGTTAACAAGCATGGCCCCAATCGATCTTCGCAAACCTGGGCGTCAGATCCATGTCGGCGTTATCTTGATGGGAGGGTACGTCTTGCACTCCTCACCACGCTCTACAAGCTACTGACGAGCCGAACCAGAGAGACCGAAATCCTCGATACGGCGCCCATCGACCTGCTTCACGGACTGACCAAGAAGTTCGTCGACGTGCTGTTCGTCAAAGACGACGTAAAGAGTCAGGCCGTTGATTTCAAATTCCATTGGGTCAATGAGAAAGGGACCCCAGCTTCAATGACATCTGGCATCATCTTGCAGACTACAGTGAGTCAAATGCATGTTCGACGAAGGATCACAGACTTGATACTGATAGACATGGTAGGATTCTTTCGATACGTGTCCACCGCTCGACATCGTCCTCATGGGTGCCCATTTTGGCCACAACCCCAACGAAGTCGAGCTAAACTTCGTGCGTAAAGCATATAACGAATGCTCTGCCTATCTTTCTGTCTGCGGAGGAATGTTCGTACCTTTGATGGCCGGGACTCTCAAAGGAAAGACCTGCACAGCCCCGCAGCCTATGCTTGAGCAGCTCAGGAAGGATCATGCTGAGGTCAATTGGGTCGAGAAGAGATATGTGATGGATACCGATGGTAAGACTTGGACGAGCGGCACGCTCTTGAATGGTCTGGACTTGATGAAAGCATTCGTGGAACATACATGGGGTGGTCCTGGTACGCTTGCGGAGGAGATGATCAAGATCGGTGGCTGGCCTGTCAGAAGTGTTGAGTATCGCGACGGCGAGTAATGCGGATAGAACTCATACTCTCTGCGACTCTTAGCACGCACGGAATAGCAGACTTGCTTTGACACTGTTCACAGGCTGAGTCCTTCTGTTCGCGAAGTCTCGGACGTACCTTGTGACAAGGCTGTGCTTAGTAATGGTCGCGCTGTCAAGGTAACGACAGGCAGGGTGGCAGCAGAAGTGCAACACTTTGACTATCGAGACTAAAACGACAGAATACCTATACCACTACCACGATGCAGAGATTGGACCATGGCGCGTGAAAGTTTAAGATGTCCCCAGGACTTGCCAGTTCTTCGTGTAGCTGTTGCTGTGATCGTAAGCGTGGTTACCCTACAGAAACGAGAGAGAAATCAAAAGAGTCCCACTTCCATTGCTCCCAAGTTCGGAGCTTTGATACCTCCTGCTGCCTGCACTTCTAGTCACGAGATCTTGTACACCATCGCTAGCTCTCGTGTGGCGTCTTGAAGCTGTGAGCTGAACGCGAAAGCGGACACCATGATTTTGCAGGCAGGGTAGCAATAGGATTGAGACACCTCGATCTTCACCTCTCTTTATTCGCTCAGGCGACCACGCTCACGATTGCAGTAACAGCCGCACAGCCTCTTGACGAGTTACAGGGATTCCTTGCACTTTGAGTCAGCCTGTTCGCTCATCCCTCCTGGCGCAGACGGTACCACGTACTTCAGCTTCATAAAGCTTGCTTCTACTCCATCTGCACAAATGCCGTTGAATGCCGTGGTCATCGGCGCTGGTATCACTGGACTTTGCAGTGCCATTGCATTGAACAAACACTCACCGGATCCCAAACCCATCATCACCATTGTAAAGCTACGAGCTACGCCCTCGACGATCGGTGGAGCGGTCAACCTCACACCAAAGGCACTTCGTTATCTTGACCACCTTGGGGTTCTGGAGCATTTGCAAGCGGAGGGAGCCGGTGCAGAGTGTCAGGCTATCGAACTCTTCGATCTCTACACAGGTAGCAAGACTGCCGAAGTCAGCTTCAGAGGGCGTGGTGGGGATGGAATCGGTAGGAAGGAGGCAAAGAAGTACTTCGCCATGCGAGTGATGCGATGGCAGCTGCAGAAAGCATTGCTCCATGTCGCACAGCAACAACCAGGGTGTGAAGTGTTGTTCGGGAAAGATGTGGTAGATATTCAAGAATCTGTCGATGGACTGTCCGTGGATCTCAAAGACGGACACAAAATTCGTGCGGACATGCTTCTAGGCTGCGATGGCATACACTCTTGTGTACGAAGCCTGCTGGTCGATAACGCGCGTAAGCCAACATACACCGGCATCGCAACCTCAATGGCAATTTCGCAGGTCCAAGACAACAAGCGGCTTCGGTGGGATACGACGGCTTTGATCTCGTCCAGACAGGGAAGCTTCATGGCAAGCTATTTTGGGGAGTCGAAGGCGCAACAGTACATCGCTGTTGTGTTGGAGACGGAAGAAGTCAGTAGCCGCGAGGGCTGGAGAATCAAAGCGTCTGATCAGTCCGCGGTGAAGAGCCAGATCATGGATCGTTTTGACAACGATGCGATGCCAGAGCTTCGGCAATTGGTCGAAGACGCTGGGGATTGGACGCTCTACCCAGTGTATAAGTTGCCTCCGGGTGGAAAATGGGCAAGTCCTGGTGAAAGATGCATCTTGCTAGGCGACGCTGCACATGCTGTAGGTGCTACTGGTCTTACACGTCGTGTTATTGCTGAATGATCCACAGATGCCCCCGCAAGGTGAATCGACAGGTATATGCATCGAAGATGCCATTGTGTTCGCTCGTTGTATGATCCATCACCGGGTATCGACCTTGTCATCGGTATTCGAGGCCTACGAGAAGATACGCCGGCCGAGTATCGATGCTGCGTACCAAGCAGCGGTTCAGAGGTGGGAGACTGTGCGTGATAAAGGGTACTTTGCGCACAAATTGATGTTGTTTTTGACGCCATGGTACGTGCTGGCGAGATGCTCACTTGAGCAACGTTTGCTGATAGACCTGAAGGTTCTTGTGGTGGACATCGAAGTCCAGAGAGCTCGAGTTCGAAGAGGACTTGAGTGCGCTAGCTGTTCAGCTCGGGGCGCCGTCTCAGACTTGAAGTATTGGGTGGCAGTTCAGGCGCGCCGCACAGAGATGTGGCCAGTTACCATAATCGGTATACGCGTGTGGATGTTGTTGGGAGCGCGGTGAATTTCGACCCAGCCACCAACATTGTCAATTACGGCCGAGACCGACGCCATCGTCATCCAGTCATCAATGACATTCGGCGCTAACGATATGAACCTTAGTCTTCCTTCTTGCACAAGCTCTCGTGTGTTCGGGCGGCCGATGTTATTATCTGTACAGTCTCGAGGTCAAGAGTCCAATGCTGTCGATTGCCGATCTTGCGGCCTTAAGGAGTTCGGTAGTCTCATACCACAAGGAGAACTCAACTCGAGATGGGTCTAGAGCTCATTCAGTGGCTTGAATAGCGCCGAATGCCTCAGCCGCAACCAGAGTATAAAGTCCAAGTACTTCGAACAGACCATTCCATCTAAAGTCATCATCGCAACCCTGCTGCTAGCATCACATCCATCGACTTTATCCCCCGTTCGACGTTGTAACCAAGATGGACTCCACAGAAGCAGCCAAGCTCATCGCCATCCCAGCGGCGCTCATGGTATCTGGCTATCAACTGGCATTGTCCCAGAACTCCTTGCCCATCATCCTTAACGAAGCCGCCTCGGTATCTACACCGATCTTCAAGCAAGTCTACAACCGCGGTGCTGTCATAGCCGTACCTGGAGCTCTCGTCGCGTCCACGGCGTTTGGATATCTGGCATATACCACACGCAATGCAACTCATCGACGACTGTATACAACTGGGGCTCTTCTGACATTCGGAGTTGTGCCATTCACCAGGCTTGTCATGTATGGTGGAATCCAGAGGCTGCTTGAGATCAGTGCTAGCTCCGCTATGCAGCAGAGGTCAGGGGCCGAGGTCACGACCTTGCTGAAGACTTGGACTGTTCAGAACTGGATACGTTGTGGGATGATGCTCGCGGCCGGTGTTGCAGGTTTGGCGACTGCTTTCGTCTGAGGCGTGGGGTTTGGGCAGATTTGGAGGTGACAAGGCTTTGACAACATCTGGTGCTTACGGTCTTGGTTTTGGACAATGTTTGGACTCGGACTCAGGACCACAGGAGGAACTCGAAGAAGACAGAACATAGAAGATATCCTTCGGGCTGTTGCCAGAGTGTTTGTTGTTCAGACCCGACTAGTGCGCCAATCTTTGATTCCGGGCTTTGCGGCTTCTGCGGACTCTGGCGGTTCCGATGGAAAGCGTCTCAAATCTCCAAAGCCCGGCTCTTGAACAGTATATATTCAGCCATTTGGAAATCAGTAGTATGCTCGACAATACCATAAGTTCTCGTCCTTCATCGTCTAGAATCATCTCCATCGCCCGAATATCATCGCTGTCGCCACAAGGTCGCAATGCCTGCACCATCGGACATAATCCAATTCATGCGCGGACAACTGTTCCAAACGCCCCAGCTTCCCAATACAAGCTTCGCGGGCAAGACAGTCGTGATAACGGGTGCAAATACCGGCCTAGGCTTCGAATGTGCAAAACATCTGTAAGTGGTCGAAATACCACCATCCATCGTCCCCGACAAAGCTGATGTCTTGGCAGTATTCGATTGAACGTAACAGACTTGATCCTGGGCTGTCGCAGCGCTTCCAAGGGCGAAGAAGCTAGACAGAAGCTTCAAGCCTTGAGCAAGAGCACGAATGTCCATGTCTGGAAGGTGGATATGGCGAGTTATGACTCGGTCAAGTCGTTCGCCGACAAGATCAACAATGAGCTTCCTCGCCTTGACGCACTTGTTGTCAACGCCGGCATCTCGACAAACGAGTATCACGCTGCCGAGGGACTGGAACAGACACTGACCGTCAACGTGGTCTCTTCCTTCCTCCTGTGTTGCCTCTCTCTACCAAAGCTCCGACAGACAGCTGCAAGAACAGGAGAGGCAAGCCATTTGACCATCGTTGGGTCCGTGGTGCACTGCTTCGCCGACCACGACCAAATTGTCCAACCAGAAGACGGAAAACTCTTCGCGACGCTCAGCGATAAAAGCCAAGCAGATATGACGGCACGGTACTTCATCAGCAAATTGATAGTACTGCTGTGCGTCCAGAAGATGTCGAAGTGCATGTCGAGAAGTAAGGAAGGCCTAAGACAAACGGATGTCATCTTCAACTGCCCGAATCCCGGATGGTGCAAGACAGGGCTATTCAGACAGGATGACGGAGGCGCTTTCGCTCGCAATCTCTTGAGGGTTATTGGAAGGACACCAGAAGTCGGTGCTAGGACTTTGACATCAGCCATCACCGCTGACAGCAGCACCCACGGCCGTTATCTGAGTGAATGCCAGGTGAAGCCTGCTTCGGTATGGTCCAGGAGTGCGGAGGGACAAGAGGTTCAAGCGAAGGTTTGGAAGGAGTTGTTAGATCTCCTGAACACGATCCAGCCCAGTGTGACCGAAGTCTTGACTTTGTAGAGCAAGTAGATACCCTCTTTGTTCTGCGCAAAGGCAGCAAATCGCGGTTTCAATCGCATCCAGTATTTACTACGGTAATCAGCGTAGCTCGTTCATGTGGACACGATCTGCGTACAGCCCACTTCGCTCGGGAACCCTAGGGCAACGACAAGCCTTGGGATTCATATGGTGATGAGCTGGGCATCATTGATGGGCCACCAATCGGACGAGATTGGATCTTCGAGGTCGCTAAGTAGAAGGTCCCAGTGCACCCAGGAGTCATCTGGTTCCCTCCCCTCAAGGAGATACATATCATCTCCGTTTCCGACGACGCTCCCACTGACTTGTGTATTCGTGCAAAAGGTGTGATCTTGCGGATTATCAAACTGCCCTTGTATCTCCATTTGATTCATAGTCGAATCTTTGCCGCCAAAAGACTTCTCAGTTGGTACGACCTCCGAAGCTGCACAGGAAGATGGTGCTTGTACTGCCCGCACCTGTTGGGCTTTTCGCATTAGTCTCTGTATGGGTTTCCAAAGGAGCCCTTTCTTGGTATCAGCAACGTCTTTGGCATAGTTCTCGAACGAAAGCTGGGCGGCCGTCCACGCTCTGTGCACTAGTGGCCCCTGAGTAGTCGCGCACAGCTCAGCCAATACCACGGCAAGGGCATACCACTTCACCCACTGAAACCACGCCCACGGAGCAAACTCGAACTGTGCTCGTTTCATCTGCGAGCGCTCTAGGACCTCCGTGGCGGTCTGAAGGATGTTGAAGTCATCATATTGGACGTCGTTGACTTTTAGAAAGCCATAGCCACGACGGTGCAGTGGCCGGTGTACAAGAAGACGCATAGCCACGAGGCTCTCCTCGGCTACAGCCAAAGCAAACTTCTGCAGGGTCGACGGTGGTGAGTTGCAAACTCTGGATAGCTGGTTGGCATGGGTTTCGAACTCCGCGAGTACTTCCAATTGCTCGCGGCGAGTCATATCGTGATCATGCCCATTCTCTGCTGCTGAGATCCCGAGCTCTGTGATACGTCTTTGACACACTCCAGCTTGGTAGATGATCGTGTTGAGCGACATGTCGGTCCAGTGCCTATGCATATTGGAGTCGATCGGCAAGGTAGAGATTAAATCCAGCTCGTCGTCATTCGCATTGACTGGAATCGACTTCAAGTCTTGAGATGCAATTAGAGGCTGCGAGCCGCGATCGAATGCGCTTTGCAAGTCGAGAACACCTATACATTGCCAGAGTCTTCGCCGTACTTCAGAATCAACGGATGAATCGCCGACAGGCAGCGATGAAGGAATGCCCTGGGCGCTCGCAATTCGTACGGCAATCGCAGTCAAGGTCCACTGCTGAGCATTTGCTTGACATGCTCGGACACCAGCGAGGTAAACAACAAAAGCCTGCAACACGATAAGAGATGTGGTAGTCAACAAGTCTGCGCGAGCAAGTGCATTTTCACATTCGTGGCGTAGCTTCTCAACAACGCTTTGCCGCCCATCCATTTCATAGTCGAAGAGGGTGCAAGCACTCGTGAAGTACAAAGCATATTCGAGTGCATGGATTCGTGCCCCTTGTGTCCGGTCCTGGATCCGTGTATCTTGCTGCCAGATTGTGGAGAGAGTAGAGGGCCAGTGTAGCGGCTTGAAGAGGCAATCGACTCTTTCCTTGTACACTTGTAGTAAGCGGTCCCTAAGAGCAGGGGACAGATCAATACCAGCTGCTGCCGGAGTCGCTTCTGGGAACAGCAAACGGCCAGGCTCGACGACGCTATGGGACACATCCACAGTCGGCACTTCAGGCTTGATCATGTCCTCATCTCCGTATTCGTTCCGATCTTCCACGGCATCAGAATGCTCCAAGACGTCTTTCAGCCCATTGACGGCGCTGGAGAGTTCAGTCCAAAAGTCGGCAGCGACGAAGCTCTGCAATGATGTTTCCTCCTGTGTGATTGGATGACCCAAGGACTTTTGTGCTCCATGGCCATTGTGGCGCTGCTCGAACATTGGTCAAGTCATCTTGCTTGTAACTGGATGAAGCCATACCAGATCTCGTTCGGGTCGCTCAGGCTTTTGAAGCCTCCCGACAAGGGTTTCAAGTTGTTCGACTCGCTCCCGCAGCGCACGGCGAGCTGTCAGATCCGTTCTGTGCTTGCCACTCTTGCCTCTCGGGAGCCTTTGGCGCTGCACTGCGGTACACTTGATACCCGCCTTCTCGCAAGCCGAGCAGGGGCTCGTTTTGCTGCACTTTGTCTTTCGACGCGTGCATTGCTCACAACTGAGCTGTGCCAGAGTCGCACTCATGATGGCGGATCGCGTTGTAGCATGAGTGTGATGATGGATGTAGATGCGCAGAATCCAGCGATGACGACGGCTCTGATTCGAACGCGGTACGGAGGTAAGGTTTGCGCGCGAAGTTCGGGCCCGAACTTTGCGCTCAGCCTTGCCGACTCACCACAAGACTGATAGCACCACCATCGAGGTTCTTGAGACCTGACGGCTGTTTCGTTGGCTATTGAGCGAGTCAAAAGTCTCATGGGTGAGACGTTCCTTCGTTCTGCCCTAAGCAGCGCGCTCGCTGATTCAAATCAGTCCTTGTGAATGCGAGTGTGACTGTAGAAGTATGACAAAGTAATAGTAATATCGACTAATCGTGCCTGCACGACAAACTGTGTCAGATCGTCTGTCTTGCTAGTTAACGTTCTCCTGTATGGCCATGTGCAGATGTGGGACCGACGCATCTGCCCCACGAGCTCCGGATTGCCCCACAGCTGTTCTCCTCACTTCCTGCGAGCTTCTTAGCCGCGGACCTCACCTGCTTCTAGGGCAAACGAGTTGCAGCCGCAACTCTGACACAGTCCTTCCGACAGCGCACGGTAAAGTCATTTATAATCGCAGGGTGGATTGCCGACCCGCTAAAATCCCCTAGTCAAGTCAAATTGCAACTGCTCGATAGTCGTCTTGCCTCTGATAACCAAGATAACACCATTCTAGTCTCACCTCTCGATCGAGCCACATCTCGACCGCAGACCGCAGCTTCAACTCAACAGAATGCCAGAAACAGACATACCTCGCAAGCTGTGGAGTCCGCCCAATCCCAATGGGACGCTGGCATACAAGTTCATGCAACAAGTCAACAAGAAACGAGGCACGAATCTCAATTCATGGGACGACTTGCATGCTTGGTCGGTCAAGGAGCGAGGTCAATTCTGGGAAGAGCTTCTACATCAGCACCCGATAATCTACGATGGGGAATACAGCCAGGTCGTGGATGAGAACGCTCGCATGGATTCGAATCCCGCATGGTTCAAAGGTCTCAACGTTAACTTCGCAGAGAATTCGCTCTTCTGGCCCGATGAGAAAGACCCAAGCAAGACCATCACATATCGCAAAGAAGACCATCGGATAGCTTGCACCGAGGCTCGGGAGGGTGGCACAGAGATTCGACAATGCACGTGGAAAGAATTGCGAGAGCGAACTGCGCTGTTATCCAATGCGATGAGAGCCCGAGGCGTTAAAAAGGGAGATCGTGTGGCTGTGGTCGCCTCGAACTCGATTGACACCCTTGTTGTGTTCTACGCCGTCACCTCACTCGGTGGCATCTTCAGCAGCTCCAGCACAGATATGGGAACGAAGGGCATCCTCGACAGACTACGCCAGATCAAGCCTCGATATGTGTTCATTGATGATTGGGCCTTGTACAATGGCAAGACGATCGACTTACGACCGAAAATGAACGAGATCGTCGACGGTATGAAGGGAGTGCAGGAGCTCAGCTGCATCGTCAGCATGCCACGAACACAGTCGAAACCTACGGACATCTCTGGAGTCAGACGTTGCGAGACTCTCGGCAACTTTCTCGAAGCGGCCAAGGGTGATGCAAAAATTCGATTCGAGCGTATCCCATTCAGCGACCCATTTCTCATTGTGTACTCCAGCGGCACCACAGGAATGCCGAAATGCATTGTCCATAACGTTGGGGGCGTCTTGCTAAACAGCCGGAAAGAAGCGAGCCTCCATCGAGACTCGGCAGCAATTTCGCCTGATGATCTATGCACGTTGCAGTTCACAACTACAGGCTGGATCATGTATCTCAACAGCTGCTTGTCGCTAGTCAGTGGCGCTCGGTGTGTCTTGTACGATGGATCGCCTTTCCAGCCAGATCTCACATCGTTTCTGAAGCTTGTACAAGACCAGAAGGTTACCGATTTGGGCATATCACCTCGCTGGATGCAAACTTTGGCAACTGCTAAGCCGCCAGTCCTGCCTAGGGAGGTGGTTGATCTGAGCAGGCTGAGGCGAGTGATTAGCACGGGCATGGTGCTTTCTGAGGCGCAATTCGAATGGTTCTACGATCAAGCGTTCCCAGCACACGTCCAACTTGTAAGAACTCACCGACGACGATGAGCTTGACAGACTACTGACTTTGCGTAGGATAACATCTCCGGTGGCACCGACTTAGCAGCTTGCTTCACCGCCGCCAACCTCATGCAGCCAGTCTACAGCGGCGGCTGTGTAGGCCCATGTCTCGGTATGAAAGTTGAAGCCTACGACCAGACGGTCGAAGGCGGTCGTGGCGTGAAAGGCAAACCTCTTCCACCTGGTGAGTCCGGCGAAATGGTCTGCACGAGAGGTTTCCCAACACAGCCGGTGATGTTCTGGGACGATCCGGGTAACGAGAAGTACTTCAAGTCGTACTACGAGCGCTTTGACAACGTCTGGACGCACGGCGACTTCATCTCTGTTCATCCCAAGATCGGATCGATCACCTTGCATGGCCGTGCGGATGGCGTGCTGAATCCGAGCGGTGTGAGGTTTGGAAGTGCTGAGATCTACAACGTGATAGATCTGCATTTTGGTGAGGAGGTTCAGGATAGTATCTGTGTAGGGCAAAGGAGACCACAAGACATGGACGAAAGCGTGATACTCTTCTTGCTCATGAAGCCGGGAAAGAAGTTCGAGAGTGGGCTGGTGAAGAAGATCAAGGATGCCATCGCGAGAGACTGCGGAAGGCGATGTGTGCCGAAATATGTCTTTGAAACGCCAGAGATACCTGTGAGTTTTGAACATCGTCACAGTTTGTGCTGTGTTACTGACAGAATGGCAGACCACGATCAACCTGAAGAAAGTCGAATTGCCAGTCAAGCAGATTGTGTCGGGCAAGATCATCAAGCCCTCTGACACGCTGGCCAACAAGGAGTGTCTGAACTTTTACTACCAATTCGCGGAAGTTGAGAAGCTCACCGAGCCAAGGAGCAAGCTATGATCTTCCGTGGAGCTTTCCAGACCCCTATCAGATCACCCAAGGTGGAGTGCATGACAATAATTTCTGGGTGTCTCTTTCAACTCTTGGAAATAGACAGCCTCTACTCACAGCCGCTTGCATGAGCGTCGTATAACGGATGCGCATTTTAAACTTTGAGCAGGAGCAGAGGGGCAGGCAACATAATAAAACAGAGCAGATGGAAAGACAGACGAATGAAACGAATCCCAAATACGTTGCTAAGTTTCAGAATCTAGAGTCTAGCTACCCAAAGGAGTGTCCAGCGAATCCATCTTCGCATTATTTCGTGTACGGTCCAAGCCTCAACAACCCAACGCCCCCTCAGTACGCCCGTCCGAGTACTTTTTAGTAGCTGCCGATGCACACGTGCCGGCTAAGGAACACTACTCCTTGTAGCCCTTGGGGCCGCAGATCTGTTTTTCAAAGGTCAGTACTTTCAACCGTGAGCGTAAAAGACATTCAGCTCACCTCAGTAGTCGTGGAGTACTTCGTAGTGTATGGCTTAACCTTGCCGCTCGTGCTGAGGCTGGTCGAGGTGGTACCTTTACCAGTAGTTGTCTTACAGATCTTGGTGTACGTGACGACCGGACTGTAGCTAGTAGTTGTGTACGGCTTGGGCGAGTGCGTCGTGTAGGTGCTCGTCACTGTGTTCTTTCCAGTAACTTGGGTGGTGTATGTAGTGTGCTTCTTGGTGCTCGTGGTCCTTGTCTTCGTGAGAACCACTGTCTCCAGGTATGTGGTGGTAATGGGGACCAAGGTGTCAGTAGTCACAACAGAGGGGTGTGTGCCATCCACGAGAACGGTCGTTGTGACCTGTTTTCGAATAGTCAGAAACTTGAGACTTGAGAATATGCTGAGAAGACTGAGCACTCACAACAGTGTCTTGGGTCTTTGTCCCAGTGTAGGTGTGGGGAACCGAAGTGGAGATCTCACTCTTCGAGCAGGTGGACTTCACGCTGCCAGGGATAGTGATGGTGGTGGTGTAAGTCACGGGCTTGGTAGTCGAGCCGGTAGATGTGGTCCAGATGGTGGAGAGGCTGCAAGTCGACTTAGAGGACGTAGTGGAAGTTGTCTTGGTCGACTTCGTCTTGCTAGAAGTCGTCGAAGTCGTCGAAGTCTTCGTGCCGTAGCCCGCTGGCGTCTCACCCGGATGAGCACTGACGAGACCACTGAGGACAAGCGCAAAAGTAGCGAGCTGGATTGGAGAGTACATGGCGGTAGATGTTAGGGAGAAGATTTTAGAGTTGATTGATGGTGGAATGAGCGAATGTGAGGCAGAAGCTGGATGCGTTGCTGAACTGGAGTTGAAGCTGCTGTGAACAAGGAGAATGAAGGGCAACGAACACACTCTTATATACCTTTACACACCCTCATCGGCATGATGGTATCGCAAGGAAGGATATCTGCATTGGCGCAACCGAACGGCGACCATGTTTGCAGAGCTGGAACGACTCCAATTGAAGCACAATCACAACGTCGGGCGGACCTGCATTGACGGTACAGTCGTGATGTGGTTCTCGTCGCCCACCCATTGAATGCATGGTGCATCATATTGGAAGGCGAATATGCAGTGTTCTATTGAGACGAGGGTGTCGTCCACCGAAGTCCAGCATTCATCAGTGCCTCTTGGCGACAACAGTGCGGAGACCACTTCTCGACTCTCGGCCCTACCACACGAGTCTTGTCCGGAAAAGGCATCTTCACGGCGTATGCTGCACTCTCGCAGGACTAATCAACGATGGCGGCCACTAATTCCCGGTGAGTGATGCCGCCTTCGAGCTCAAGCACTTGGTCAATACCGCTATGGGCGTTAACATAGCTTTGCTGTCAACTACTTGTTGACCGTCCTGCAAATAGGCGATGGTGTGTATGACCTTTCAGGTATGTGTCTAAAGATAGAACGACACCCAGAAACGTGGTCAGGTGGAAGACCACCCGGACACGTGTGAGGCAAGCCACCACAGTGCGCAACAACGTGTAGTGGCGATGTGTCACGCAATCGGTTCCTGGCCCTCGCATGCACGGATCAGGAGTATTGGGTCCCTGGTAATCGATCGACGGCTGAAAGTGCGGAGTGCAGGTGTGCCGATACCTTGGAATAAGTGTTTCACAACACGAGTGGACAAGGATCAAGCTTCGAGAGACCGCGTCCACTGGGCTCATGGTCCTTTCTGATCGACGCGATACAGGTCAGCATGTAACCAGAGGCGTTTTCGAGACCGTCGTGGTTTTCTTGTGTGGCGCTTTGCAAGACGTTAATTCGAACGCCTGCTCGTCTTCGATGGTTAAGGTGGCGAGATGGGGCGAAAATAGTCCGGACGGCTACCGTATGTAAGTCTCGTATTGTGCTGCAGTAAGCCTATAGCCCCTGCATTGCTGTCAATAGCATAATGCAAAACTGCGCATCTCCAAGGCGAAGTCGGGAAGATCGCTGCAGCTTCTTTCAGACGTGGCTCAACAAAGCACTTACCTGAGACTGTCAAGACAGACGACAGCAGAGCTTGTATAAGCCAAAGGCTGAAGACTACGATCGTCCTGCCACGCTTTTCGTCAATCGCAAGACTGTATGCTGATCACTCTCTTGAGCCTGCCAACATGTGTTCAATGAGCGATATTACCCTCGTGCCAGACACAGCAGGCTGGATGCGAGATGTTCGGCCTTACGAAGCTACTGCAGCGAATTCTCGCAGTGCAGCATCAGGACGCCACATCTCAGCACCTTGCGTGCATGTCAGCCGTAGATTTCTGCAAGTCCAGCAAGCACTGACGGTTGATGCGTGGCCTGCAATCCAGGGCAATGTTCCTGCAGGCCTGAAGTCATGGACATCTCGAAACGGTGTTGCCTCTTCGACTGGATGAGAATAATCAAGGCTTTGAGCGCCACTTTAGAGGTCGAAGTCGCGATGAATGGTTCCGATGGTAGGTGCACTATCGTTTTTGACTTGCTTCGCTTGGGCTCGCTCCAATCGCAGGGCATTTACGACTGTGTTTATTCTCGTCACAGAAGCATGCAGCCTGGGGTCCATAGTGACGATCGAAGCTGTTCCATCAGCTCATCTTCTCCAGACCGGTGCTGTATCTCATCGAGGGTGATCACGACTCGAAAACGACGTGAGACTCTCTTCTCGGGTTTCCAAAGTGCAGGGAACACATGATAGTTTGGTTCAAACGTAGAAACCCTCGGGCTTGTGCGGAAAGTGGGATGCCTCGAAAGCTGCACGGGCAACTCGCGAGCGACGGGTGCGCATGTAGCACTTGGAGTGGTGGCGGCGAGAGTAACTCTTTGAGCGACTCACCGCAATTGCCACGTTGACTCACTTGGCGACGTTTTGAAAGCTCAGCTGAGAAAGAGTGGAAGCCGTGTCGCAAGTCCACTCTAAGTCTCCTTTCCGTTGCACGAAGCCAAGGCGTCGCACAAGGTCTGTCGAGGAAGTGAATAAGTATTTCTGACGCTGGCAGATAGCTGACTTGACCGAAGCGTCTTGTGCCAGTCGGACGCGATCGATTCGAGCGGCTTGTCGTTGCAGCAAGGACGAGGTGAAGTGGAAGAACATTGACTGATAAGGTTCGATAACAGTCCGTGCTCAGATAAGCATAAAGTTGTGATTCTTGCATAATTTCACCACAAAAGGCAAGGAATCCACTATCTCCTAAATCAGACGCTCCTACCTTCTTTGCTGTGACGTAATCTTCGTGCCTCAGGTTCCGTCGCAAGCTCTGCGGAGCGTCTGAGGACAAACCGCGCTGCCCCCATATACTGCTGCACACACGATTCAAGCTCTCAAAACTGCTTTTGTGCTATTGCTTAACGAATATTGCATTGTAAGCTTAAAGAAAATTCAGAGCCCTGCAGCAGTATATAAACTAAATTCGCCGATTTTTTGTATAAAGAAAGGCCTTAAAATGCCTATAGGATAATTGGTCTTTTAAAGGCCACTTTTGTTAAGATTATGCACACAAGCTACTTCTACCCTTGATTCCTTGTAACTTTTCGCACATCTGTCGCATACAGATTCTAAGACGAGGAGGACACTCGTTATAACAAGGACTACAAGCTCATTCTTGTTTCATGCGTGAATTCATAAGTTGAAAAATCAGTGTGCAAGCCGCTCCCAAGCTGGGCGGTTTGTCCGCAGACCGCTGGACAGCGAAAGTTCTGAGGCACGAAAAAGCATTCGCCAGTCCAGCCCAAGGTCTGCACAGGAGATAGGGAATCCACATGTAAGACAGCGGACTGGCGTTGTCCTACTTGACTCTAGTAAGTTCTGTACTGAGAGCCCAAAGCTCTTGGCTAGGACGCATGCTTCTTGCGCTTCTCACTTGCAAGGCCTAGTGGTCTCCTGTATCCGAGGATTGCCTTTCATTCAGACAAGAAACCTCCGTGCGCTCCCCGCAGTGACAGTTCCATGCCATCTAGGCACATTCAGGTACTCTCCTGTCTTCACCACTGGATACTCGAAGTACACCTCCCATCTCTCCGCGTCCTCGAACCACTCACACACTTCAATGCCATCCAACCTCAACGCAGATATTGCGTGCGCCTTTCGTTCTCCCTGTAACCCCTCCCTGCCGAGCATCGCAGCCGTCGCGAAGCGGTCGGGATATGACGCCATCACGTCGAAGACCTTGCGTGTAGCCTCGATCTGATCTTGGATGATGCGTACGACTTGCTCGGTCAACTTATTATGTTTCGTGCGGATGGCGGTATCGTCGCTGACATAAGGGTTTTCGGGATCAAATGGCACCCACACCCGGCCTACTTTTTCGCCTGCGTCGTGATGCGTGAAGACCCCTTGGATGAAGTGTGCTGGGTATTTGTGGTGGTGCGAGAGTCGCCTAAACGGCTTCAGGTCAATGAGGTCAGCCCTTTCGAAAGGAGGCTGTGTATCAACAGAAGGACTCACTCAACTTGCTTCTGAGATTCTTCGTTGGCTCTCCTCCACTGAAGCTCGGGGTTGTCGGGATACGTGCTCAATTTTGCAAGTTCTTTTAGGTGCGGGTTGTGTGGTTCGCTCATGAACACTCTGTGTAGGCGATCGAACTTCTTCTTTGACTCTTTACCGATAAGCTGTAAGAGTTCTTCGGCATCATTCATTGCCTGCTCGGAGGAGTCGTTTGACGTGAAGCTCGTGTCGGTGTCGCCGGCCTTCTCTGTACCATCGGACGGGCGTTCGCTGGCAGAGTCGATGTCACTGGCCATGGTGACGGCGGTTTTAAGAGCTTGAGAGAGTCTGTGCGGACCGCAAAGAGGGTGGAAGGGTAGAGGTTGTGTTTGGGCGTAGTGAATGAGGAGTGTGGCGGGTTCGAAAAGTGGGTTTCACACACGCATGATGTTCACATGAAAGCGCCGACAGACCAATCAGAGACAATGCGCGTGTTGCAGCCTAGAGTGAATGAGCGAGACTCTTTACATTAGCGGGCGCGTTCCGCACTGTAGCGCATATGATGAAAGTCAACACGCCGTACAGAAGCCCCGAGAAAGATCACTTGCGACGGCCGTGTTTGGAGTATGGCCCTTGCGAGATCAAGTATATGGTGTTTGTGCAATCTGCATTGAGTGGGTATGTGACCTGTGCGGCGTCGCGGCCTCCTTTCGTGTGGTCTTAATGGTATTGCGCATTCATGGCGCCCCTCGATGGCAAATTATACACCCGAGCTCTTTCTCATGCATCCCTTTGCTCCAAACGACTCCGATTGCGTCTTTCGCCTTCCCATTTGTCGATCGAATGCTCAATGCTCCCAGGGATGTCTCAAGCCGAAAAGTACCGGTAGGTCGTATCGCGCTCTGTAGAACAACTGGGACATCGTCAGCAAAACCCTCATTACCGATGAATGTCCAAGCTCATACGAAAAACCACATTGAAGCACCAAGACCGACTGCGGCGAATCTATAGAGAGGTCTCGCTGGATGAACGTGGATGGGGTGGGCGCCGTGAGCGCGCGCTGATCCAGGACCGCCTGCCATGTTTGCTGACTTCGTGAGTCAGCCCAGCACATCATAGCAAATATGTATTGCTCACATTGCGCGAGATGGTTTTCCGGTGAGGTGGAGTGAATGGCGGTGGTCGTGAATGCCAACAACCAGTCAATGTAGTGATGTGAGGTCGGACTTGCGTCCTTGCCAAGCATTTGAGCTTAACCAGATCGGAGCTAGGACGATTCACGACCCGGCACACCTTGCATCGCAGATCGAGGTTCCTGACTTCTAGCAACAAACACCACAACCCTTCCAAACGACTGCTGGCCGGTACTTTCACGGACTATTCTCATTGGACGGAACTTTTCTTGTCGGGGTAACATATCACATGCGCCGCCACTGTTGACGACTCTTTCCACGAAACTCGAGCACCGCCTTCTCAATGCGCATCATCACGACCGTACGTTCGACCTTCTGTCTTCAGGTCTCGGTGACTTGAGCGCATCACATCTATATCATCCGACGCACTGTACATATACACGACATCGACCTCGAACACCTGTTGCGACACCATGGCGGCAGTGACAACTCCGCCGGCGGTCGCCGAAGGCATGACGGATCCGACACAGAGACGGTTTCGAGGGAGCGCAAAGATAACTGAATACGACATAATGAATGAAAAGCTTGGGGAAGGCACTTTCGGAATCGTGACCAAAGCAAAGTCGAAGCGGACTGGAGCCGTGGTGGCTCTCAAGAAGATATTAATGCACAACGAGAAAGATGGCTTCCCGATTACAGCACTGCGAGAGGTGAAGCTGTTGAAGATGTTGAGCCATCCGAACATATTACATTTGGAGGAGATGGTAGTGGAGAGGCAGCAAGGTTCGCAAACCAGTCTGCGGCGCCAGGCGCTCCGCAAGCGCTTTTATCAAGATGCTGATGCTGTTGCTGCAGTTGATGACAAGGGCAAGTCTGGCAAGAAGCGTGCCACCTTGTACATGGTCATGCCTTACATGGACCACGACCTCAGCGGCATGTTGACAAATCCTGAGATTCGATTTACCGATGCGCAAGTCAAGTGCTACATGCTGCAGCTGCTCGAAGGTCTGCGGTATTTACACGACGTGAGTACAGCCAGTGTCGATGTGGTCTGAGCGAGCTTACGAATGAGGCTTATTAGTCGCACATCCTTCACAGAGACATGAAGGCTGCGAACATACTCATCTCGAACCGCGGCATTCTACAAATCGCTGATTTCGGGTTGGCTCGACACTACGAAGGCCAGACGCCGCAGCCTGGACGTGGAAACGGCGAAGCTGTGAGGGATTACACGAGTCTCGTCGTGACTAGGTGGTATCGTCCGCCCGAGCTTTTGCTGACGCTCAAGAGATACACTCCGGCCATTGATATGTGGGGCGTAGGGTATGTTGTGTACAATGTCGCCACTGCAGCCAATATACTGACAGAGATTAGCTGTATCTTTGGCGAAATGTTCGAACGCAAGCCAATCCTTGAAGGGCGTTCAGATGTGGACCAATGCGTACGGATATTCAAGCTCATCGGCAATCCGACTGAAGACACCATGCCTGGATGGTCCGAACTGCCCGGGTGCGAAAGCCATAAGGATTGGGTAAAGACACGCGGCGACATTAGCGAGAGGTTCCAGAAGATAGGACCTCAAGGACTGGACCTCCTCAAAAGGCTACTTTGCTTGGACTGGAGAAAGCGAATCAACTCGATCGATGCCCTCCAGCACGAGTACTTCAAGACCGACCCCTTGCCAGCGAAGCCAGAATCTCTACCTCGATACGAGGACAGCCATGAACTGGATGCTCGGCGACGCGGCAACCAAGAGAAGCAACGCAATCTGCCTCCCGCACCCGCTGGCGGCACTGTCGGTATGGGACCCGATGAATTCGGACCTAACGGCGTACCTTATCAAAATGGCTACGGTGGTTATGGAGACAGAGGTCCTCGCGGTGGCTATCGAGATCGGGCACCGCCCGGTGCAGGACCACCGCCACGAGGTCATGACGACAGAAGAGGACCACCACCGCCAGCAGCTGCCCAAGGAGGAAGAGAACCAACCTGGCGACAGGGTGCTCGTCCTCCGCCACAGAACGGCCACTCACTGCCACAACGTCCAGACAGTCTGCCTGCCAGACCAGATGTCCCTCGCACCGGCGGTGCACCTCCACCACCTCCCGCAGCAGCGAGCAGAGCCAATGTCGACACCTACATTCCATCTTATCAGGGCGGCTCACGCTACGACGATAGTCGACCACCGCAACCACGCGACCGCGGCGATCGGGATCGTGACCGCGACATGTATGATCGAGGTCGACGAGGCGATAGTCGTGACCCAGATCGCCCAAGATACCATGATGCAGATGCCCCGCCACCACGACAGTATCGTGATGCGGATGCGCCTGGTGGTAGAGGAGGCCCTCCTCGCGACTCGTATAGAGATCGCGGCTACCCTCCTTCAAGGGAGGAAGCGAGACGGACTAGGAGTCGAAGCCCCGATCGCGAACGGCGAGAGCGATTGCAGAATCGAGAGCGTGAGATGTATGAAAGAAGGAGATGATTGCGGAGACGAGCCGAGTCCGAGCACAAGAGAGAGCGGGAAAGAATGGGATGGGCGGACGCACAATCTCTTTGTTTGTGGGAGTGCTTCGAGCGTGGCGTACAGCAGGGGCAATCGATTGGGAATTGAAAGTAGCCAGCGAGTGTCTGGGAGGCATACGAAAGGCGTCGTCAGAATTTTGTCAGGCTTTCAAGCGGCGATACCCATGGGCACGATGACTGGTGGAGTTCAACAGGAAATGCGAATATGTATCAAGAGTGAAGTCATGTCAACGAACAGTACATGTATGTCGATTGAAGGGCTACGACAAAGCCATTTTGATAAAGTACATCCTGGAATTTGCAATCCACCTTTGCTCCACCCTATGCTTCCCCGCCTGCCCATGAACGCCATGCCAGAGCAACCACCCAAGAGTCTCAAAGCAAAGCAGCCAAGGGTATCATCAAAGCCGTCACACAACCGCGAGACGCCGATTCCCCATTTTCAAACAATCACGCCAGGAGGGCGTATAACTCGCTCCTCATTGTCGCCGCAGAGGCTACTTGCCGCCATACGTGAAGTTACCGAAGCCGCCACCAAAGTGGCTCTGTTGTGGGCCCGGTGTTTGCGTGCTCAACCCCGCGTGGCTCGTGGTGGGTGTGGATGGGTTGTTTCCACCAGGCGTGAAATGTGAGACACCAGGAATGGTGCCTAGTCCTGCCAGACCACCTTGACCCGTGCTCGATCCGTTTGCCGCAGGAGTGCCTTGTGCGTTAAGGAACTCTTCGCGATATTGCTGCGATGCAGGTGCAGGTACACCATGCAGACCGTAGATCTGATCTGACAGAGACTCGTCTAGCTCGTTGGAGAAGATCTTTGACTTCATCGCCCAGAACACAGCGCCAGTAAGCCAGGCGTCTGAGCCTCCAGTATGGGCTTGACCCACGCGTTGGCAGCCCAACTCTTCAGCCAGATCTGTCAGACCAGACTTCTGACCCAAGGCCACAACGAACCTGGTAGCTTGCTCTGAGAGGCGGCCGCTATTGTGAAGACGTTGTGCATGTCGAAGCAGGAATTTGATGTCCCAGAGCTTGGGAAAGAAGGTGGTGACGAGCTCAAAGAAATCTTGCTGGTCCTGGGGAAGAGCATCGTTGGAGAGAAGCTTGATAAGGTAGCCAAAGTCGTAGCCAGAGTGGAAGCTGAGCCAATGGACATCTGGGTTGAATGCAAGCCCCGACGTGGTGAGGAGCGCACCGAACTGTTCCTGTGAGATGCCCATCTCCATATGTCGGCCAAAGTCCAGACCACTTGACTTCAAGAGCTCGATGCTCGACTCGGCGTACATGTCCTCTTCGAGGCTGAATTGGAAGTTGAACACCCAGGTGCAGGGGATATTCTGGTTCATAAGGTTGTTGCCATACGATAGCTTGCCATTGATGGCTGTGGAGATGGAAGGATCTTGCATAGGAGGAAGTTCACCATCTGAGCTCCAGAGCGTTATGCCGACTTGTATGGGTTTCAAGATGTCGACATTGCACCGTAGGGTCTGATAGTGGTACTCGGCCTTGCTGCCTGCAAAGTTGCCAATAGGTCGGGCGACTATGCCGGGGAATTCGGCATCCATGGAGACAAACGGATATTTCTGGATCATTTGGCGTAAAAGATGCATCTCTGAGTCGAGATTGTGCCGCCAGACCTCACGTATCCTTGCCGCGGCACCCGTCTTCATGCCTATACCAGCTGCCTCTATTTGATGACCGTGCTCCTGCATTGCCGCGCCTCTTGCAAAGCCAGCTTGCGCTGCTGCCGAACCTAGTCCCTGACCCTGTCCACCCAACATGCCGCCGTTGAAAGAGGAGGCCGCTCCTCCCGCACCGAATGCTGAGCCAGCGTACGGTGAACCTGAAGGATTAAACGGCGAGATACCACCATTGAGCGCACTATTGCCGAATGCATGTTGCGAGTTGAAAGTGTTGGGTAGCTGTGTAGATTGTGACGGGTAGTGCGAGGACTGGGGAATCGAATGTTGTGGATTTAGGTGAGCGAACGGGTTGCTCATGTGCGAAGGGTGCATGCGGCCCACGGCGGGAGGCATGGCGGGGTGGTGTGGCGTGGATGGCCCACGCGCGACAGCCTTTGAAGATGGCGGAGAGGATTTCGGTCGATGGTAGTGAAAGCAAGCCAGATGGGTATGTGGATGAGGCACTGGCTTCTCTTTAGCAAACTAGTAAAGGCACAGATCTGGGCGATTACTAGTCGCTGGTGTTGGGAGATATCGTTGACTGAGCTTCAGCACAACTGTCGCATTCTTGGTCGTGGTGGTGATGTGATGCGGTAGTGAAGGTCGAGTTGGAGATGTGAACATGAAGTGAAGTGGCTCGCTGTGGAGACGGAGGAAGCTGCGGAGAT
The DNA here is from genome assembly GCA_002786045.1 of Zasmidium angulare. NCBI lineage: Eukaryota > Fungi > Ascomycota > Dothideomycetes > Mycosphaerellales > Mycosphaerellaceae > Zasmidium > Zasmidium angulare. The sequence goes on from NHNX01000002.1 coordinate 1,482,322, forward strand.
GGTCTTGGCATGGCCCCGAGCTCTGGAACAGCATCCGCATCACCTGTCGCTTCTTGCTTGCCATTGACCTCCAATCACCTCTCAAGCACAACAATATGGCGCCGCGACAACCCAATCTCACTGGATTCGATCCTCAAAAGTTCGCAGCCGCTGCAGGCCAACCGAAGGCCGACCCATGGGCACGACAGTACGCTCGCGCGCTTCGTCCACATCTCAGGCGCAATGTGCTAACACTGCCGTAGTGAAGCATGGCGATACACTGGCCCATTCACCCGATGGAACCGTTTCAAGGGCGCTTTTCCTGGCCTCGGCATCGCGACTGTAGCATTCGCAGGATACCTTGTATATGAGCAGATGTTTATGGCACCTGCACATGGCGCGCACGGCGAACACGATGAGCATGGAAAGCACTAGAAGAACTACTGCTGTACAGAATGCATCAAGCAAGGCGTTCATGGAGTCTGATATTAGGAAGGAGGGTGGAGTGAGGTACGGATGTACCTATATCAAGAGATGCCGAAAGAGGACGGAAGGAGCGAGAAAGGCACAAAGACAGACTTCGGATACAAACTGGAAGAACGAGGGTCAGAATGAAGTTGTGCTGGCTCACGATATGGTGATCAGCGAGAGTATGGCTTTCAGGAGCAGCTTGACACCAGAGACTTCGAGCCTACCCGCTGCCCGCTGGTTCGTGAGGCCACTCCCATCGACGTGATCCAACATCGACAAAATCCACAGTTTCACAATCCGGATGCCTTTTTCTCGTATGCTATGCGTAGCGGAGACCTTCTAGCGAGTTCCTGAAGTCACTCCTTCGCCCTCGCGATTCTCATGTTTGTTCGAGCGTCGAGTGCATGTATATATAAGGCAATAGAAGCAGACCTTTTGCGAAATACATCTCAACATTTGTTCGACCGATATATACACTTTCGAAACTGCAATTGTCGACCTATCCATAGCTGAAAGCTAGAGGCATGCATACATTCACTCGCCTCTAATCAAAATGTCTAAACAATCCCCATCAAATGCGCGGTTAACCCCTCGACCGGCTCGGCTTTCCGTTGCTGGCAAATTTAGCAGGAGCATCGTCATCTGCATTTATCCGCTGCTCAAGCTCACTCCTCTTCACTCACCGATTCCGTCGACCATTCACTCACGACGCCAGTTGCGTGCACCGGGCTCCGCGTCCTTGGACCTACATCAGCATGATTCCAGCAGCATGACGAACTCTTCCAACATCAATTCCGACCAGCGACGATGCCTCGCGTCTACCCACCCCTCGAGGGTCGACAACCCACCGTCGCTCTCTCCCCGTCTCTAGTCGAATCCGTGGCAGGCTTCACAGCTGGAGTCGTAAGCACCCTCGCCGTCCACCCATTCGACGTCGTCAAAACCCGCCTCCAAATCGAATCGGAAGGCAAGACGCGCCCCGGCGGAACATGGCGCGTCATGCGCCAGATCGCCAACGAGGCCATGTATGGCATGTCGCCTGAGAAGCAGATACGGTTGAAAGAAGGTATGCTTAAAGAGAGCGGTGCGATGGTGCGATCGTTCTACCGCGGCCTGATGCCCAATATGATTGGTAATTCGGTGAGTTGGGCGTTGTATTTCATGTGGTATGGAAACATCAAGGACTTGGTGCGGGCAGCGAGAGCAGCGGGCGAGCAGAGCGAGCAGCATAGCAGGGACAACTTGAGGAGCTCTGATTACTTCATTGCGTCGGGTATCTCTGGTATTCTGACGGCAGTCTTCACGAATCCGATCTGGGTGATCAAGACAAGGATGCTGTCCACGGCGAGGAACGCACCTGGAGCTTATACGAGTATCGCACATGGTACGGCATCGCTGTATCAGAGTGAGGGAATCAAGGGATTTTATCGAGGGCTCCTGCCTAGCTTGTTTGGTGTCAGCCACGGTGCTATTCAATTCATGGCGTATGAGCAGCTCAAGAACCATTGGGCCTTGAGTCGCAAGGGAGGAAGAGAAGGATTGACCAATTTCGACTACCTGACGCTTTCGGCTGTCAGTAAGATGTTCGCTGGAAGCATCACATACCCATACCAGGTCGTGAGGGCACGACTGCAGACATACGATGCCAAGGAGCGATATCGAGGAGCATGGGACGTGGTCAAGCAGGTGTTCAGGAATGAGGGAATCAATGGCTTCTACAAGGGCTTGGGACCGAATATCGTCCGCGTGCTACCGAGTACGTGCGTTACGTTCTTGGTTTACGAGAACATGAAGTTCTACCTACCAAGAATGTGGCAGAAGGAAGGACCGATCGATGGATGAAGCAGAGGTGGAATTAAAAGGACTGGACATCGTGGAGGCCACGTAAAACCTACCGGTGGCTCCACCCGCATCTACAACGGCAGAACTCCAAGGACCAACTCGATTCAGCTACACCACCTCCGGGATATAGCAATTGGTCACTACAGCCATGCCAACATCCCAAAGGCGATTATTCGAGGAGACACACCTCAGAGTTCAGGTGCGCAAAGGGCTGCAAAATGGTAAGCGTTCTGGCGTCAAGGACTTCGGGCATGTCAGTCTCAAAAGACCATTGTTAACATGGGTCGGCGTTCAGGTGAAATTGCTATCCGATTTTGCTGAAGTGCTCAGCTGCGGATAAGGGTGCATTACCAATGGCGTTTGCCTTCTGTGTTGAGTCACAGGCTTCTGCATTACGCATATGGCTTTCTTCATCAATAGACATAGACAGCAGACGCCCAGAAATACCATCAGCTTCTGTGAACAGAGCAGGTTGAATTAAGGCAACCCTAAGGTCTGGTCTCACCCTTCGCCTTTGAGTACCATGGCATTGCAGAGCTTGCCTCAATCCAGCGTCATTCGGTACTGTACAAACTCCTGCGTCGCCAACTCATCGTACAGCTTTCTCGCCGGATTTCCATTCTGCGTCGTCCACTGCATTCGAAAACAACCCTTTGCCTTGGCATCCGCCGCCACAGCCTGAATCAACTTCCTGCCATACCCGCCACCGCGGACAGCCGGGTCGACGAAGAGATCTATGAGTCCAGCATCAGCGTCGCACTGGCACACAGTGAAGACTCGCATTACCGTTGAATAGCATGATCTTTCCCTCATTCCAAGGTGTCATGTGCGGGAAGTAATGCGCGATGCCCAGCAGCTTCCCCTCGGTCTGCGCGGATCGTAATACCAGGCCATGTAGTTCGTTGTTGACGTCCAGCAGCCGGTCGAAAGTTCTCTGGTACTGATCCGATGGGATTGACGCTTTGTAGAATTCGAGATAGCCTTGGAAGAGGGCTGACCATTCGGTGAAGTCTTGAGGGTTGAGAGTCGTGATTGTGGGTTCTGACGAGGTCATAGTAGTCACTGTCATTCTGCGGGCGATGAGTTGACTGTGAGGTGGTAGGCTTGGACGGAGGAGGAACGTTGCTAACGGTCTGAGGGATCGAGGTCTCATATTGAAGGAGGGACAATTGTGTGACTCTAGGCGAACGTGCAAATGTCTGATGCGCCATGGGGCCAGCCGTGTTTTCAAATTCGCTTGTTATCTATAGGGCGTGACGTGTAAAGACCCACTTTGTGAACTTTTTGACAACTTGAGCCGTATGGGAGTATTGTGAAACATAGCCGCGCGCGAAAGTGATTGTATTGGAAGGCTCCTGTTGCAATTTACCATCGTTTTCTGCAAAACATCTAGCGCGATGCACAACGCTTCGGTAAGCAACTGACCAAACTTCAAATCAGGCTCCACGCTAAACCCAGACCTCACCACGCCTTCTCATAGAACCTCATATGGCTAGGAGTAAACCTCCGATACAATCTCCTCCCTCGCTTTCCTCCTTCATTTCCAAGTACCGAAACAACATTCGCGTCCTTGCAAACATCTCCCTGTGCTGCTCCAACTGCTTCGCCATCTCACTAGTGTTCGTCTCCATGCTCTTCACTTTAAGTGTCGCTCTGTGCAAACTTCTTGTCAATCTCCTGCCTCCCGTGCTGGATCTGCTCACATTTCTTGGAGGTTGCCTACACTTTGATCACATCTTATGATTTTGGCATCCGTGCGAATGACATTGTATATCGGCAGCCCCATGCCCCTTCCGCGTTACTGGTGCATTACGGCGGAGCCTCGGAATGCTGCACAGCCTCTGCGAAACAAGAGCCTGGGCTGCTAGGACCCTAGTCGCCAAACCGACGCGGCGAGATCGATTCCGGAACACAATTGAGAGGGGCTGGAGCTCAAATCGGAACCGTACTTGTGGAAGGAGTTCCGCGACATCGGATCCCAGGGCTTCGAGCTGGAAGGCCGGCGACAAGCACATCTTTCCGTCCCATGAAGCGTTGCCGAGGGAGACGATGCGTATGCCCTGCGGTTCCAGGAACAGGTTGTCGATCAGATGATTAAAGATCAGCGATGCCGACGCAGGCAAGGTCGTCTTCTCTTCTACTTCTGCCACAGTACATGAGCTAAAGGGCGAATTGGCTGGCTTACGGCAGGAGCTCGGCACAGCAAAGAAGCAAAGCCAACAGGTTGTTGTTAGTGCACTCGGCACCAGTATACACTCAACATACCAAAGGACAGCACGACGCCCGTATCAAGCAGGTCGAGAGCCTGAACACTAGCGTGGAGTCGTTGGAGACGGAATGGGACCACAGATATCAGGACGAGAAGCACCGAATGAGCTCTCGAACCGATGAGCTTGAGGATATCGTCAAAGCCTTCAATCAGAAGCTCAACAGCAACGTCGATAGGCCAGCTTCCTACCAGGAAACGCTTCGGCGCATCCAGGAAGCCCAGCAGGAGCGATCCGAGGTGTCGTCCGTGCAGTCGCTATAGCTCTCTCGAGAGAACCTCAATGCCGCAAGGGGCTCCGAACCCGTCGGTTGGGTTGACGCTCTTGCTGGTCCGGGAAGTCTTGCCATCGCCGCGGCGCCACTGGCTGCGATGTGTTCGATCATGTAGTCGAAGAAGATATGCTCGAGATAGAGTACTTTGTTGTTTGGCTAGATCATTGCAATCGTTCAGTTTTGCGTTTTGGGGCCGGATGCCGCGTAGTGACTCCATTTCATGGAACCAAAGGATCGTTGTTAATGGAAGATCGTGGCAGGAGGAGGTTGGGAACATTGAAGTCAGATCAGACGAGCGGGACCACCCGACGCTAGTGCTATAAGGTTAGAGCTAGTGACGCAAGTTCCTTCGACCTCTCGCGCTCCATGTTGCCAACAACATCAACCACCTCTTAAAACTTGAGACGCTCAAAACCAAACCGCAGACTTCTCAGCAGCAGCGGACGGCGACTCTTCAGCTTTCTGGCTTCTAGGGATTGGAGAGCTATGCAACACATGAGCCACGGACAATGTTACCATTTCGATTCCAGGACCTCAGGGCATTTGAGGGCAAATCAGCGGCCATCAAACGACCTCGTGAGATAACGACCTTCTCATTCGACGACCAGCATATCCCTCACCAAGACGACCGCAGCCTACGGTATTACTACCCGCCATTTGTCCACGTTCCATACGTGTCCAACAGGCGTCGGATCGATCTGTCGCAAGGATTTGATACCTTCATCAAGTACGACGAGTCCAGTGTTAACCTTCATCTCAACCCTTTGCTGGACACCATCCAACACCACGAGGAACAAACGAAGACCAAATTAGATGCGGATTTCCTCACTTGGCGAGGCATGATGACCAAGGTTCGCAACATATCATGGTCCAATAGTAAATGAGCGAGCCCTGCTGACCCTAGGTGCTGTAGATCTTGACAGCGCCATTCGACTTCTTCGGCGAGTTTGAGATGAATGCAACCTGTTTCGATGTGAGTGTCGTCGTACCACCGCTGCTTCTATAGACTGACAAAAGGACAGGGCACCATGTAACATCAAACACCCCAACTTGCCTATGCACATCTGACACCATGTAGCTACGTCGAAGAGAATAAGACTGCTAAGGCAGCTGAAGTCGAAGCCACGAAAAAGGGTCAACAACGGCGAGGTGGCCAACCAATGGATGTGATGCAGTTCTGGGGTAAGTCTAATTCGCATTGAGCAATTGAGTTTGTGTTCGTTCTAACTACGTGACACAGGCTACAAATTCGAGACACTTGCCACTCTTCCCAAGAAATGGCAAGACTGCACTCGCGATGAAATCGAAGGTAGAGAAACTGAGACTGTTAATAATCACGCCCAGTACTGCTCGGTAGTGCGAACAGGAATCGGCACTCACAGCATTGTCATCGGCGGTGAGGTCGATGCGGTAGAAGGCTCCAAGCCGGATGATCTAGACGCTTCCATACCATACATCGAGCTTAAGACAAGCGAAGACTTCGACAGAGGCGACGATTACGCAGCCAAGAAGCTCGAGAGAAAGATGTGCAAGTTCTGGGCGCAGTCATTCCTTCTGGGAGTGCCGAAAGTCATCATTGGCTTCCGCAGCAAAGACGGCCACTTGCAGCGACTGGAGGAATGGAAAACATTGGAGATTCCTGGATTTGTGAAGAATCACGGTCTGAGGACTTGGGATGGTAACACTTGCATCAACTTTGCAGCTGCCTTCTTGGACTTTCTCAAGCAGCACATTACCGGCGAAGGTACCTGGACAATCGAAAGGAAGAAAAATGAGAAACAGATTCTGTTGTCGAAGATCGCAGATGAGTACGATCGAGACATCGTCAGCCCCAGGTTTCGCGAACACCGGCAGACCTTCAAGTTCGAATCGACGTGAACCATGCGACTTCAACGACAGTACACCGGTTGGAAAGGAACCCTTCATGTCGATGCTAACGGACAAGCTGGAGCAATTTGGCAACGCTGTGGCTCTCGATCCCATCGATGACGTGGATTATCCCTTGGGCCTGCTCGTTCCCATACACAGCTCCAGCGAGGCTCAAGAACTTTTCATCGACCTTTTCTCTCGTGAAAGGATTCTGTGTTTCGCCGAGAGGGAATTCCAACTTCACTTCGTCAACCTCGCCGTTCTTCCACGCTACGCGAAGACTGGCCGCCAACCCTTGCAAGGACGAATCAGTCTCCACCGTTGTTCGACGACTGAGTGCCACAATGTCCGGGTCTTCCAGCTTCTGGAAAGCTTGTAGCCCCGTCATCGATCCATAAAGGAGGGCGTTAGCAGCCTGGAAGTACACGGAGAATTGAGCATCGATAGGGTTGGCTGGACGCAGCTTGGTTTCCGTTCGCTCCCCAACGATGGGTATTGCGTCTGGATTCATCGTGACCGTGATGGCTTCGATGTCTTCTGCTCGAACGTTTCGCGCATTGTGGATGTCGCCAGCCATCTCGATCGGCCCATGCGTCCACCTGCATCCCGGATATGGTTTCAGGCTCGAGCTCATCCAAACCCATTCGCTACCGAGTCCAGATGTCATACCATGCCAATCCTTCTCAGGTTTCGAGCTGTAGCCTTTCAGAAAGCCCATTTTGCCCTCAAAAATCTTCGTCGCTCCAACGACACCCGCTTCAGCCAGCTGAACACACACGAAAGCATCGTGCACTGCAAATCCAGGATTCAGACGCTTGTTCCAGGATCCATTCTCGAGGAATTGCAACGTTCCTGCGGCTTTGCTACCAGCAATGCCGAAAGCCATCTCGATCGTCTCTGCTGACAGCTTTCTGAGATGCGCGATTGCAGCCACAGCACCAAAGATGCCACATGTGCTGGTATTGTGGAAGCCACGATCATACGCAAATGTCCCAATCTCTCGACTGAGTCTGCAGGTGACCTCATAACCCAAAGAGATTGCCAACATGAACTCTTCGCTGCTGACGCTTTCTCCAAGCAGCTCTGCTTGTGTCATCGCGGCTGATATGGCCGTGATGCCGGCATGAAGGACCTGGAGCACGAGCGCACTGTCAGCACACATTCCGTTACCTGTTCATCAAGTAGCAGGCATACACCATCAGCAAATGTATCGTCAAAGTCCCACGAATGCCCAAAGACCGAGTTCAACAGACCCGCATACTGGGGCAGCATATGCGGCTGGCCTTTTCCGAGGACAGTACAATTGCCCGTATTTCCTTGCCCCTGCAAAGCAAGCACGGTCTTGTAGATTGGGGGCGATGATTCGGCATATTTCATTCCAGCGACAACCACGCCTATGTAGTCGATGAGGACTTCTTTGACTTTCGTTCGCAGTTCAGGTGTCAATTGCTTGGTCGATGTATCTGCTACGAAAGAGGCGAAAATCTTGGTCACTGGTACTTCGGCGCTGTGGCCGTTGGTGGTGGTGCCGTTCATCGTCAATAAGGACTGTCGCAGTTGACTGACTGTTTGCGTGTCTGAATGATACTATCTCCACGAACTGGTCCTGGCGAGAATTTGCCTTGCGATGAAGTCGACATTGCTCGTGTTCCTTCATCCTCCCATGACGATACAATCGGCGTAGGGTTGCTGATCGACCCCTCATCTCATATCCAGGATGAGGTGAGCTCCAAGTGCGACGTCGTTGCTCAACCTGATCCCAAGCCAGCAGGTCTGGCGAGACGACCATGATTGGACCGAAACAGCAATCGACTATTCCCCCACTGGATCTGGTGGACCAATGGCTTCGAAATCACCTTATTCAGGTGAAAGAAGATTCGACCGATCTCACTGAAGATCGCCCTCGATACTGTCCACGCCGTAAATACACGATCAGCATTGTCACTCGGTCTTCCAGTCGGAGCGGGAGATGTGTACCGCAGCCACTGCTTTGGAGATCCTAATCCTCCAGAGAAGAGCTAGGCATAAGATCTCGACCAGCGTCGTCCTTTCTGAGCAGCTAGACGCAGCCTGAAGACTGGGGAGCATTGATCGGGATGGTGCCTGCCTGGCATCCAAGCCGCATTTCCATATGGCAGCACATCCAGATCGTATGGAGCCCTACAGACAGGCCCTCGCGACTCCAGCGCAGCCAAGGGCAATTGGCCCTCATGATTCTGCTCGAGTGATGTCAGGGAGTACACAGTGATAACATCAGAGAGCTATCACCGATGAGAGGCTGGGAAGATGATTCACAAGACAAGGGACGAGCGTCTTACACAGTCACACGACCACAACCCTGATCATCACGCAAAAATACCACCGGCACACCTAATCCTAGCCAAGACTGCCAACATCCACCATACCACCGCCGTCCTGGACCGATTTGACGTCCCTCAGATCTTGATAACGGTCTTGGTCGGATCATGCTAGCGGGAGGCCTTGCAGCACCGAAGAAGCTCTGGAATGTTCGGAACATGAACTACGGTCTAGGCAGACTTCTGGCCAAGCAATGCCAAAGTCCACGCGGAACGGATGGCGTTTCCTCACGTGGCAGATGTGGTCCTTGTTATCTTGCTTACTTGTGAGGCTTATCGCGGGCCGAGAGGACGACAGCCTCTTGAAGTTGGGCTGGATTCGACCGCAGCTGAAAACAGGGAGGGACAAGAGGTCGAGCACGGTTTGGTTCATACATATGGGCTCTGGTACTCATCAACACAGAAATTGATCAGGGCAAGGCGATGATTGGACCAAGATCAAGTCCTCGACCAGGATATGGGGCAGAAGATCGACTGCACAGTCACATGTATGGGGCTTCCTGTCCTGGCCACCCACATCGCGAGGAAAAATCACGGCATAAGACCTATCCCCAAGTCTAGACCTCCTAAGCAGGACCAGACAAGACAAAAACCCACTTACACATCGTCTTAACCATATGTCTCGCAATGGACCGACCGCATCACGGACGAAGCCGTTTCCAGCAGGTGACAAGAAAATGTGCCAAGTGCCCAGTTGTGCGGCTGGTCTTGTGGTCTTGGCCACCCACTTGACATTCTCGCGTGGCGGCTCGAAGTTCTCGTATGGACGGCGAAGCTGTTGTGTAATGATCGATGTATCGGACTGGCCGACGATAGTAAGTTTGGGCCTATAATTTCTATGGGAGGTGAGTGAATGAAAAGGATGTGGCCACGTGATTGGGTTGGCCTCCTGGTCTTGGCAAATTATTGCAGAATCTGGTGGTCCGGAAAGAGCGCTCACATCCCACAGTGTGGCAACAGGATCAAGCCATCCAGTACGACGATCAGCAGTTTCGCGAAGATGTCCGCTCCAGGAGAAGTGGGAGCTTTGCACCGCCGGCACGGTGAAGAAGGGCAATCGAGGCACCTTTACATTGAGGGTGAGGACATCTGCCAGCGCACAACACCCTACCCTCCACGCCAGCTCTCGGCTCCAAGCAGCATCGATGAGCAAACCGACCTCGCTCGCAAAACCTCTCTTTCCCTCAGAATCCAGCGTCGACTATGCCCGGGTGCTCAACAACACAAGGATCGTCGAGCGTGAGAGTCTGGGGATGTCTTCTAGTGTGGAGCGCATCTTGCCTTGACGAGATTTCTACTTCTTCTGAGGTAGATTGGCCTCTTCGTTGACTGCGGGTAGCTCAACGACACGACCGCCCGTCTCTTCGACCGTTCCGTCTCGCTCAGGATTCCGCCAGGTCAGCCTCCTCCAGAGAGACTTTTCTTCGAACTCGCTCTCGATCACCTCGAGACTGCGGCCTTTTGTCTCAGGTATTCGATAGCAGACAATCGCCGCGAACAGTGTCGTTCCGCCAAAGAGAAAGTATGGCCCACTCGGCGATGCACGCAAGAACAGAGGAGCCACGAGCGTGATGGCGAAATTGACCATCCAGTTGGCTAGTAATTCAACTGCGGAGACTTTTGCTCGAAGCCGCGTTGGGATGATCTCAACTGAGTAGATCTTGCCAACCTAGTGACCGCGTTAGATCGAACATGAGTCGGTACGATGGCACAGAACACCAACTTACCACAGCCCAAGACCAGGAGAAATTAGCCACGAAAAGGTAAATCAAAACGACTACAGCCCATTGACCTGCTTTGGACTCCATTTCCACACCTCCATTGACCTTCTTGCCAAAGCTGGCGTATAGAGCACCGTTCACGATAAAGCACGCTGCCATGACGACACCACCAATGATTAGCGGCATGCGGCGACCCCAGCGGTCGATCCAGATCTGTGCCGGGATGGTAGCTGCCAGCATGATGATACCACTGACTCCTGAAGCGAGGAAGCTTGCTCTCGCAGAGCTGAAGCCGGCCTGAGAGAACACCACCGGAGCGTAGTAGAGCACAACATCCATCTGGACGGCATGTCAGCGATCCGTTGCATAGTACACCAAGGCTTGAATCACTCACGCCAGTCAGCTGCTGGAAAGACATGATGAAGATACCCAGCAACGTTCGGCCAATGTACCGACGATGGAACATCTCGACCCACTTTGTTCCTTCGCCGTCGGCATGCGTTGCGATACCTGCTTGCATCTCCTCCATCTCGCTCTCAACAGCAGCCCATCGACGCATCTTCAAGAGCACCTGTCTTGCCTCGTCGATACGTCCCTTTTGGCACAGCCACCGTGGCGAGAATGGCAAGAACATCATTCCAGCAGCCAGTGTAATGGCAACGCCGGACTGCAGAATGAAAGGGATCCGCCACGCCATTGAGCCTTCCAGATTTTGAGATGCGAAGCAAACGAAGTAGCCCACTGTGACGCCGATAACAACATAAGTCTGCAGCATACAGGTTGTAACGCCCCGTATATTCTTGGGCGCAATTTCGATGAGGTAGACCGTAGTGACTGCTATGGCCTGTCCAAGTCCGACACCAGTGACCAATCGAGCCACAATGAAAGCCGCAAAATTAGGAGCACTTGCTGAGATGGCCGTACCGATGAGGCTGAGTATAGCACTTGTCAAAATACCATACTTGCGGGAGATGGCGTCTGCTACATGGCCGCTGAGGAGGGACGAGAGAGAGGATGCCAAAAGGATGCAGGCCACGTAGATACCTTGCTGGTTCGAAGATAAGGGCGCTATCGAGTCACGAAACTGTTGCATCTCGGTGATAGGTCCAATCGAGCCTATTCTCGACACGCCGACAGTCAGTGTCAACCCCTCTTGGACGGTATCATTCTTCGGAGACTTCACCTATATCCAAGCCATAGAGAAAGCCGGCCAGCGAGACGTGGGCGCCAATTGCCAGCGCTCGAAGCTCAATCAACTCCATATCTGTCTTTCTGTTAGTCGAGTTGTCTCTCCAATGCTGTTGTATAATTCAACATGAGACTGAAATGCACAGAGGAAGGCGAGATGAGCAATTCAGGGTTCTCGAAGTGGAGCTCGCATCAGCTCGAGCAGCATGTTGAATGTAACGTTGATGTCGCAGCGAACGCTGCTCATCCCTATCCTGGCAGACTATACGCGTTTGCGTTGCTTTCCTCACTGTTACTGATGTGTCGAGTATATCGAAGTCGCGGATAGCCAGGAAATCCTCGGTGAAGTGAGCAACGTTATTGCGAGCGGCCCAGAGCCTGCGGCTGGCAAGCCACAACTGACCCACAGCTCTGGCCTTTGGTGAGTGTAACGAGGAGGATATTGGTATCATGTCACCTCATCGAATACATACAGGATGATGGTGGCGAAAAGAAGCAGAAGGAGAAGAAGTGTTGAGCTCTGGCCATCTCGGTTGGCCGGCCAATCGGTCAATGCTGACGTCCTCCTCGAAAGAACCTCACTGTTTCTTGTTGGTTCATCAAAGCCAACAAAATCGGACATTGCCATCAATTTTGAGCAGAGGAAAGCAGAGAGAACTGCTGATGACCGTTGCAAGCCAACAACTTCAAAGGACAAGTCTCGCAAGCACTCGGCCATAACTCTTTCTTGGCGGCACGTAGGGCGTATGACATGTCCCACACTTACGTATCCCTATAAGGCGTTTGGACCCCTTGACCGACGTAGGAACATCTTACGTGTGAACCTCATCTCATATGAACAAGAATCTTGATTCGTCTTCTTTAAAGCTCCAAAGCTTAACCTCACCTCATCTACCTACCCGCCACGATCAGACGAAAGCATCGAGGACCTTGCGCCACTTTGGCCATGCAGCCTTCCTCGACCTTTCCTTCTCGAAGGCCTCCATATCAATCTCACGACGGCCAGAGTCAATGTCGATCTCGTGGATCTTGACCCACTTGCCGCGCTTCCAGATGTACCCGATGGCATAGAACAAGATGACGACGAAGATGGCCAGATACGACTTGAAGAAGGCTTCGGCATCGAGAGGCTTGACGGCGGTGTAGAACTAACATACGATTAGCACGCAACACCGTTTGTGGCGAAAAGTGGATAGACTTACCTGAGCTGCGAGGACGATCACAACGAGGAACACTCCGATCCAGGATCCAGTGGTACCGAAGATGGCCTTGAATGGAATCTCATCGAGAGTGCGGCCTTGATACTTCCATGCTGCACGGAATCGAATGTGTGCCACGCAGATGCTTCCCCAGGTGAAGAGGGCTGCAAGGCCAGACAAGGCCTGCAGCCAGGCAAAGACCTCAGCGCCGCTGCTGGCAAGCGAGACGTATGCGATGGGGCCGAATGCGATGATCGCGATGGTGGAGAACAGAGGACGACCGGCACGATCGACATAGCCGAAGATGGCGGGCGCATAGCCTTGCTCAGCCAAAGCAGTCAAAGTTCGGGAACCTCCATACACGCCGGACAGGCCAATACTGACGACGGCGAGGAGGATCACGACGTTCACGAAGTCTCCAAAGCGGGGAATGCCGGCGTTCACGGCCACGATCACGAATGGCGAAGCCGAGACATCGATGTAGCCGGATCCAAGGAGGCGCTCATCGGTGTAAGGGACGAGCAGACCAACGAAGAACAAGGCCAGAACGTAGAAGCTGAACATGTTAGCTGAGGTCGCATGAGAGAACCCGAAGGGACGAGCTTACAGAGTGATACGCCAAAACACCTGCTTGATGGCGCCGGGGAGAGACTTTTGCGGGTTCTCGGTTTCCGCAGCTGCAAGACCCACCAACTCTGTGCCAGAGAAACTGAAGGCTGCCGTAACGAACACGCCACAGAATCCGTAGAAGCCATTGGCGAAAGCACCAGGGTTATACCATGTTCTGGCTCCCCAGTAGTCGCCGTATAAACCACTGCTGGGACCCCCTCCGCAAACGAAGATCAAGCCCATGAAGAGGAAGACGATGATCGTGGACAGCTTCAGTAAAGAGACCCAGAACTCTTCCTCCGCGTATCCTAGGACACCGAAGACGTTGATTATTATGATGATCACCAAGAAGACTGAGATAAAGACCGCTTCGTTGATGTTGGCGCCCCAGTAATTTATGGTCAGAGCAGCGACGACCAATTCCAGTGGTAAGACGATCGCCCATTGAAAGACATAGTTGTAGCCCATGGCGAAACCCCAGGATGGATCGATGAAGCGGGTCGAGTAGGTGTAGAAGCCTCCAGAGATGGGATAGAGCAGAGCGAGTTCACCGAGAGCGTATACGACGTTGAACATCATCTAGATCGGGAGTCAGCCTCATACCTACGAACAAACTCTGAGATAACGACTTACAACACCGATAATCATAAAGCAGATGAGGAGAGATGCTGGACCACCCGTTGACAGAGCACCACCGGAACCAACGAAGAGGCCAGCGCCAATAGATCCCCCGATGGCGATCATATGGAGATGTCGTGTCTTGAGCGTCTTGTTCAACTGGTTGTGCTGATCCGACAGGGTACGCCTCTTGAAGGACTCGGGCGTGATGCCCATCCTCGTACCCCAGCTCGGTCGCTCGGTGTACATGCCATCAACGACATCGGCATCATTGCTGGTGGAGTGAGAGATGGCCGTATCGACCTTGGGCTCACGAGCCTTCTCATAATCGATATCGGCCATGATGGTGGAAAGGTCGAGGGGGAAAAGAGGAGGTCGGAATGTCGATAAACACTCGCCACAACAATGGTCGCTGGTGCTTCTTCGCCGGGTTCCCACGCGCACATTCCAGTGCTACTTATATCGCCAACCAAACCATCGCTACAGTCGCGCTGCGCTAGCGCGATGCTGCGTCCATTGTACGTCCCCTTTGGCCAAGTACCCGGGAGCCCTTGGCAGGCACTTGGCGGCTTTGCCACGCGCACACCACAAGGCCCCATGCCGACCAAGGAACCAATCTCAACGGACAGGCACTTATCAGCTCTTATCTCGATACGTTGCTGCTATCCTCGCTGGGAAGCTGTTCCGTGATCCTTTGTCGTCTGGCGGCGCGGCAAAGCCATCAAAGAAGTTCGCGAGGCAAATTCGCAAAAAAAGACCACACCGCAGCGTCGCTCAGCTCGGCCTTGGTACACACGTCTTGCATCGTACTCCACCCGCTGCTATGCGGTTCTCGTCAGCGCCGACCGTAGGCTAGAAAGAGTAGGAGAACGATGTCTTGGTCTGAGCACTCAAGCCATATTTCCAACGAGCAAAACTGTTAGGTAATAAGTCACATGGCAGAGGTTTAGACGAGCGAGGCAGCCTCTCCGCGAAACTCAGTCTCCGCACGGGAGATCCGGGGCCGAGCGAACACCAGCTAGAGCATGCAATGGGGCGACCTTCGAGAAGGAAAAGAACAACCTTATGCTACACTCCCTGCATGCTGCTGGTGCTGCTACCCTTCGCTACCACCCAATCGCAGCTCGCAGAAACCAAGAGCCTCTTCCCGCTACGCTCTGTACATCCCTACAACGACTCCTCCAGCAAGGCATGCTGGTTCCAGCCCATCGCTCGTATGTAGATCTTGCAGCTCTCGAGCAACCGTCCCTTGACTCCTCCGGTCCCTCGCTCGTGCTCGTTGGGTCTGGTACGCACGTCCTGGCCTGCGAATGCACCGAAGACTGTGTGGAAGTCGAGCGGTTTTACTTGTCGCCAGATGGAGAGGATATCGTCTGGATGGAGAGGGATGCGGTTGGGGATACTCCAGAAGAAGGTGAAGCTGATTACGCCATCCTAGGAGAAGAAAGAGGTTGTCAGTACCCTACTGCATCGGTACCCAGCCCTATGCCCTTGCGCTGGACCAGGGGCTGATAGAGATTGGCTGGCCGCCACTCTTGACTCAATCTCAGGAGCCCAGCTTCTTCAAGCGCCTGACTTGGGAGGTAGACCCAGCTTGCGGTGCGCAGCTTGAGCTGGTAGTTTTGGCGAACTCGAAGGAGTGATCGTATACTTGCAACTTCGACAACTTTGGAAGAAGGACAGGACCATGCGAGACTCACCTTTCCAGGCACCGGGTTCGTCGCACTCGGACTGGTAAATATCGTATCCGCAATGAACAGCTTCTCATCCCAATGCCTAACGCTGTCAGCACACGCCCCAGCGAGCCATCTCGAACTGCACTCACAACAACAAACTTCCCGGAAAATGTCCACCTGCCAACAAAGCCGTAACCCCAGAGCCGTCTAACGCACCTCCAAGAACATCATACCTCTCCTTAACGACCCTCAGCTCCGCCCCTGGCTCATCCAGCCTCTCCAACCACCCACGATCTGGCTCGCCGACATACACAGGACACTTGAATGTGCGCGACCAATCCGCCCAGGTGGTGTAGTAATGAGGATGTGAGATGACGATGGCAGAGAGCCCGCCAAGGGAGGCGATGTGTGATACGGTGTCGGCGTCGAGGAGCGCGATTAGGTCCCAAAGGATATTGCCTTGAGGCGTACGGATGAGGATGGCGCGTTGGCCGATTGCGAACTGATCAATGTGAGTGTGCGATTCTCATACTCTCTTGATCCTCTTTCATAGCTTCTCTTTACGCTCGCATGCAACAAGATGAAAGTACCTTCGGCTCCGTCCCGACAAACCAAATTCTCTCGTCCTCCTGATCCTGCCACCACACATTCTTATGTCCCTTCTCTTTAACTTTTCCCAGTGTCGTGAAGACTTGTCCAGTTGCCGGGACGTACTGCCTTGGATCATCACATATTTTGCAAGAGTCCTTCTCTGAGTCCTTGGTGACTGGATATTGGGTTCCGCACTCGTTGCAGAGGAGCAAGTCGTGCGAGGTAAGTAGTCCTGGCGTAGGAGCCATTGTATAGCAGAAAAAAGCTTTGGTGGATGATAGGTGGAAGGAGTGCTAGAGGCTGATATGCTACATCGTCAGTCCTAGAGATCACCGCCCTGGGTGTACGCCCTGTGAACATTGCTCAGCACATAGCGGAAGTATCACCGTGGGTATGATTAAGCATGAAGGTGTTCAAATCATGTCATTTCGCGCTGATCTTTATTCTTCTTTGCTTGCTTCCAGGTACCTGAAACTTCGAGCTGTTCCACGACTATGCCGCCTTGGGAACTTGAATGCGAAAGGCTCCCCTTTCGCGGCGTGGCTTCCACGTGATGTATGCTCGGCTTAGTGACTAAGGTTTTGAAGTCTTCCCTGCGTGGAGGCTGTTATTGCTTCTTGTACTTGATGCTCTTACGTGAGGCATGAAGGTTGGTCGATCCATACCTTGTCGTCGCTTGCGCACGCTGTCTTCCTCGACCGCAGGTCATCTCGAACAATGCGAATGGGCGTCAAAGCTGACTAGGGCTTCGTCCGCCGTCCTGAGGGTATCTTCCAGGATCTGTCGTCGGTTTGTCGTAGTCGGGTGGAGGGCTTCCTCATTCGTTACTTCCCTTGCGCCTCTTGCCACGCCTCATGCAACTTCTTTTGCCGCTCCCAGTCTTTCCGCAGCTTCTTCGACTTCGATTTCGCGACTTCTTTACCCTCTGCATCTTTCGTAGGCAGTCCATCATCGTCCCATTCGGTGAACTCGCTCGTTCGGAACATGTCTATATGTGACTGCTTCCCTTTCTCGAGGCGTTCCCTGTCAGCAGCTGCTTTGTCAGCCTTGGCCTTCTCCTTCGCAGCCGCCTTTGATGCTGCTAGGGCCTCACGATCCTTTCGTTCTTGCTGGAGCGACAGTGAAAGTGGTCTGACGAGGGCGTGTCGGCCGTCTCGGTCTTCGAGATAGATTCCCAGGTCCCACAGCACACTGTCTCGAAGATGGTCGCAAGCGGCAAGATACTCTTGTGGTGCCGCACTCTTCTTGTGTAGCTCCGCTACCTTCCTCTGAAAGTCTGCGTAAGCCCTCGCATATGGTTGTGTATCGTCGTACACCGTGTCCTTGTCGTCAAGGCGACCCAGAGACTGCAAGTCAACGCCACCTCCCCTGGCTTGAACACGAATCTTGTCTCGTAGTGATGATAGAGGGTAGATGAATGGCTTTGCCTTCTCCGCAATGTCTACACCTGACCAGCCCATCTGACCTGGCCTGTAGCTGCCGTCCAATCCGAACATCACCACAGTCTCCGTGATCCATTTGCCAATTGCTATCGACGTGTCGTCCGGCACCTGAGTTGTCGAGTTGTATGCAGTGATCAGGTCACTCAAGATGCGCATTGCTGTCGGTGTGTCGAAAGAGTCTAGAAGCGCTTCGTCCAGTCTCTGCTTGGAAGATTCTAGCAGTGCATCGAGCTCATGCGTGTGGCTGCTGGCGCCGTTGGTCTGCCCATCGGTCTGACCGCTAGATGGATGCATCTGGATGTCGCGAACCTTCAAGAAAAAGTTGTCGACCCGCTCTTCCCAGGCAACACTAGCTTTCCGCAGGTCCGGGGTGATCTCCAGACCGTCTCTCCAGGCACCGAGGAGGAAGATTACTCGTAGTGATCTTGGTGTGAAGTCGCCCTTGCTGAGTGCCTCCTTGATTGTGGTGAAGTTCTTCAAGCTCTTGCTCATCTTGCTACCTGATATGCTTAGGTGGCCCATGTGTAAGAAGTAGTTGACCCATTGCTCGCTTTCTTTACCCGACTTCGCCCAGTAGGCCTCAGACTGAGCAAGCTCGTTGTCGTGATGGGGAAATGCAAGGTCGACGCCGCCAGAGTGAATGTCGATCTGCTTTCCAAGGACGTCTGATGCCATTGCGCTGCACTCGATATGCCATCCCGGCCTGCCCTCGCCCCATGGTGAGTCCCAACTAGGCTCGCCAGCCTTTGACGCTTTCCAGAGAGCAAAGTCCGCACCAGACTTCTTGAAGCTCGTCTTCTTGGCAGACAGCGAGCCCTCGCCATCGGCTTGTAGTTCCTTGTCGTTTCGATTCCATGGCTCCAGTCTGGCGTAGACGCCTCCAGTCTCTTCCCAAGCAGAAGTATCGTAGTATACCGAGCCGTCATTCTCGTATGCGAATCCGTGATCTTGTATCTGTCTGACAAACTTCACAATTTGAGGGCCATACTCAGTGACACGGGTCAATTTGTCTGGGTCGAGAACATTCAACGCGTGCATATCGTCAAAGAAACGGCCTTCGTATTTCTTGGTCAACTCTGTGAAGATTTCATGGTCTTTACCCTGCACCGTGGAGGCTCGCAAGGAGTCGATATGTGGCCCGAGGACATTCGCAGTCTTGATCTTGAAGTCCTCGAAAGATATACTTGACTGCAGCGCCTCTGCAGCAGACGATGTCTCATTCAGATACATCTTTACCTTCGCCTCCTTGTCACCTGGTGGTGTGCCATCATTTGCCAAGCTCTTGCCCTCCAACACGTGTCCATACTGCTTTTTTGACTCCTCCTTATATGACTCAGGCTTTGTGTCACCCAGTAACGGCAGGTTCTTCGTCACGTATGCGCGGAAGGCTTCCAGGGTGGTATTCCTGAGTTCGTCGTCGACAGATTTGTGTTCGGAGAGGAACTTGTTCAGGAGATGTTGTTTTCTCGCAGCCAGGATGATCTTGTCGTCGACGTCGGTGATGTTCATGACAAAGGTAACATCGAACTTGAAGTAGTCCTGCATGATGCGGCGGATGATGTCTTGCGAGACATAATTTCTTGCATGTCCCAAGTGCGAGTCATCGTAGACGGTAGGGCCGCAAGCATACCAGCTCACCTTCTTGCCTTCGCGAGGCACAAAGGGAGTCTTAGACCGAGTAAGGGAGTTGTAGATGGAAAGTTTGGGGAGGCCGGTCGAGGAGGAGGTCGGAGCGTGCCATTCAGGCTGCGCCATTGTTGCGAATGTGCGAAGGACAGACGGTGAAGTAAAGGAGCGGCGGAAGAGAAGAGAGCAGTGCATTGACGGGGAAACGAAACAAGGCCATGGAATTCGAGATCTGAATAGCTTGCGCGGGGAGCCCATGAGTCAGGCAGGGATCAGCCACTCTAAATTCAAGGTACGGTCCGCAGAGCCTCTTTCAATGGCGCTTGCTATTTTAACGACGACACGTATCTTTCCAATTAATACATGTAGGTCCACGTATGGAAAAAGTGCATTAAGTGGAAGGTATGTAGGACCTGCGTCGTGAATGTACATGTAAAAAGTTCTTGGAACTGCACATCTCATCATCTCCGTCTATGATTTTTCATGTGGCATACAGCCATTTCGACCTCGAAACAACGGACATCCATGGATTTAAGCCATTGATTACCAGCTCCCAGTCCTCAGTCTGGGTCATACATGGTCAAGCTTCTGAATATATTTCCAGTTCGCGACATGTTTGACGTCGCTTGCCGCGTGCACCGAAAGCGGACTAGTGATTTAGCGGGGGCGGGGGTCTGCACACATGCGACTCTGGTTGTCTAGGTACCTTAGAACTTCCAACCACGAGAACGACTGGACATACATGTACCTACACAGCGACATCATCATCAGCTGATTTCGTAAACCAGTCAAGGTCCAACCAGAAGCTGGTGGAGCAGCGTCCGTCAGCGCGACAAAGCAGCCGAACGAGCAGACGAGCTTGCCAGTTGCGGCGTCAAACAAAGCATTGTTGAAAGGTAATCACACCCTGCGTTTTGGATCGCTAGGAGGACCTTATCCCAATGCACTGCTCGCGACTTGCCCGTACCCGCGTATCACTTACCTCCAGTCGCGTACTACTCATCATCTGCCCACCATGGAGGTCTGGCCTTCATCTTTGGAAGCATTCATTGCCGTGCCTCCGTCGACGTTCCCTTACGATACCGCCTTCGTGGATACTGACGCTGCAGGGCCCCAGGAGTCCATTGCTGAAGCAGAGACCACCAGCAGCGAGGCCTTACAGAAACAGCCGACGGAGTCTCTGCCAGGGACGCACTCACTCGTGACCCAACAATCTTCGGCCGCATCACAGCTCGAGCAGCAAACCACGGACCAGGTCGGTGTCGAATTAGCATCGAAACCGGTCGAAGACATCAAACAGATCCTAGAGCCTCTATCGAAACCGGAACCTCTTGCCAATAGGCCGGGCGTTGATGCGGGAGACGTAGCAGAGTCATTCGATCCTCCAGTCCCACCCACACAGCCAAACGACATCGTGATCTTAGCACCAGGACAGACTGCGGAAAGCGCATTAGAAGAGGAGGAATCTCAATACAAAGACCCGCCAACATCTGAATCGCAGACCAAGCCTTCCCACGAGCCTGAAGTTCTTTCTGGTGCGGTGGAGGAGCCACCTGCGGAAAGCCGCGATTCACCGCATCTGCCGCAGGCCAGTGACGACGCGAGCGCGCGCGACCACACAGAACAGCTGCGGCAAGCCGCACATGTGGCCGAAGCGACAAGCATCTCTGCGGCGACTGACGGCTGCTCTCCACTCCCTCCATCAACCAAGAACGTCCAAGAGGATGATCAAAGCTTCGACGCGGATATGCCCAATCGTGATCCTGAACGACTCACGATAGTTCTCAAGTATAGATCAGAGTCGGCGCAACCATCAGAAACCGGAGGCGCATCGCCTGAGTCTTCCGTAACTCTAGACACGCCCGCGACAACTCCGCGCGTGACGCAAACGCCAGCAGCGCAAACGAAAGTCCCAGCGCCGGAAGGGGTGCCAAAGATGGAGAAGTTCGCAGCAGGCCTCTACGCGAGAGAGCGCAATTCCAGAAGAGCCGCGACCAAAGCATTCCGAGAGCCTCCCACTCCGAAGAAAGTGCAGCCTCCTGTGTCAAGTGAAGAGCCGGCAGTTGAGCTTGTGATAACACCGCAGCCTAAGGCACAAGCGAGACCGGCAAAGCGAAAGACCTCGGAATCCAAGACGCCCGCGCAAAAGCGACGTAAGGGCAGTGAGGATTCGCCGAAGAGTGAACGTCCAGCTCAAGAATCGATAACGATAGACCGACTTTTACCTCTCACTCGCTCGCAAGCAGACAAAGGGCAGCAGCGACCTTTGAGAGATCGGGAGACGGATGAAGCTTTCGCACGCCATGTATGCGAAGAGCTCAAGACCCAAGTGAAAGCCAGAAGAGCGGACATGGGCAAGAGGCAGGCATTACGGATCTTGGACTTGTTGGAGTTGGCGCACCATCCCAGTGAAGAAGACGCGCTGTTCTTGACGACAGAAGAGGCCACAGCCGCGGTTGCACAGGGCCAATTCACAAAGCGCATTATCATCACTACAGACCAGCAAAGAGTGCCTCTGCAGACGGTTGACGAGTTCCTCGGAGAGTACTACGACGATGATTCGTTGGTCTGGATCCAGGATCCCGAAGTGAGGCCAACGAAGAAAGCTCCGATCACTCGACAGGTCAAGATCAGCCAGGTCAAAGAGCGCTTTGCTGCCGAGTCGACGAACAAGCCTTGGAATCTCCTTGAGTTGGCTACGCATTGCGACGATGGGCTAAGGCCAGCGTTCCTCAACACCGAGGACTGCCGGCTCTTGACCAAGCTGAAGATCCCCGAATCGCATGCAGGACCAGAAGCTCGACGACGCACGTATCTTCCAGGATACAAAGAGGTCGAGAAGTGGGCACTTGTTGCTGAAGCGGGGGCATTGACCGAGCCACATCAAGACAGCCACGGTTACAGCACATTTATTACTGTCAATATGGGCCTCGTTGGCTTTGGCTGGTTGTCCAATCCGTCGAAAGCAGACCGAGATGCATGGCGGCGTAATCCTCACAACTTTCGTGGCGGTCAATGGCGATACATTGCCCTGAAGCCAGGCCAGACCGTCTATTTCTCAGCTGGTACAGTCCATTTTGTCTTCCGCCTGCCCGCCGCGGGCAACACACTCGCATTTGGCGGACATATCCTGCGATGCTCGAATATCGTGCATTGGGTGCGAACGCTCCTTGAGGAGCGAGACCAGAAGGAGGTCACAAACGAGGATCTGACAGATTCGGCGCCAGGGTATCTCGCAAGGGTGGAGAAATTCGTGTTACAGGCAAGAGTCAATGGCACAGCGGACAGGTGGGGAGGCGAGGAGTCGATCGAGGAGTTCTTGAGGTTGAAGAAGGAGTTTTTGAGTCGAAGGCAGAAGTGAGAGAGGAGGTTGGAGGTCAGAGGTGGAGATGAGGTTCCACGACGCGAATCGAAGGATGCGAAGCTTGTTTTGTGAATGCGCACGGACGACTCCCGAGGGACATACGGAGTATTGTTTAAGCGATGGTGTTACAGGGAGATACCAAGGGCCGATGAGGCATTGCGTTTGTTAATGGGTTCTTAACGAGGCACTTTTGTGCATTTGAAAGATTCGAGTCGACCGATGTCTGCTAGATGGTAGCAAGGGTTCCATTTCCATTGCTGACCAGTTTGCCTCCCTCTGCGGCCAACAGGACATCGCAGCGTCTCGTTAATACGGACATCATGCAGGACGCCAACGCCTGTTCGCTGGCTCTCATCCATGCTTCTACGACAGTGATGCCTTGGTGAGGTACTTCATCATACGAGCATCTCTTCAGCTCAGCTGCGAGACGCTCTTTCCTGGCTTCCACGACTGACTCTCCTCGGAGAATGCCGATGTCTCGGCGCGTCTTTGAGGGAGGTTGGTTGAAAAGCACCATTGGGTTCAAGGGGCCCGGGTCTATCGTGTATGCTGTGTAGTGGCAAGCCCCGCGCTCACTGCGGTATCGAGAAGATAGATCTCTGCAAGCATCGAGTCAGTAGCACACTTCCATAACATCAATTTATCATCATAACCTCAACTCACCATAAACGTCTCCAGACCTCCCTCAAACAACTCATTCGCCACCCCAACACCTCCAGGATGCTCCACAGGCGCCAGCGGGCTCTTCACCACATACTCCACATACAAAGTGGCCCAAATTTGATGCAGCACCGTCCGCATACTCCCCACGCGCGTGTCTGTCAACATGACAAACTTCAACTGCGTCGGCGTCTCGAAGTAATGCAGTTTGTACTCGCCAGTGCGGTAGGAAAGGAAGAGATCATCTTGGCCGCCGAGCTGCCGTACCATGCGGCGGAGAGAGAAGATTGTGCCGAAGATCAGTTTGGATTCGTCCAAGTCGCGGTTGGCGCGCTTGGTGGACGAGAGGATCTGGGCTGTGGTTGGGTTGGTGCCGTTGGGGAGCTGCGGACGAGTGGAAGAGGTCGTCCAGCGTTTGGAGTAGATGCATTCGGTGTGGCGGTCGAAGATGTAGAAGGAGTAGACGGAGAGTGGGGTGGCCATAGTGGGTATGTGGTCGTGAGCCGTGGTAGAGGGTTGTTCAATCCATTCGTCTGGTGCCGAAGTCGTGGCCACGCGGAAGTGGGGCTGGCATGCAGGTTGTCCTGGAAGTGCAGGTATAGTGGGTGTGATATAGTTCGTCAGTGGAATGTCGTTGGCAGAGGGTGTTCTGTGTGTTTGATGGGTCAATCAAACCACGCAGGCCAAGCTTCGACGGTGGGCTTCTTGATGCAGCCCCGCGGTGGATGCGCAGGGAAGCTGTCTTTGCGAAGTCGCGCTTGTGCTGTGAGGCCTGCAGCTGATAGTGCCCACTAGACAGACACTAGTAGCCTTGCACATCCCTCCAAACGAGCACATTGTGACTGTGGCCCTGTGAAGAACATTCTTTCCTCCTGCACCAACCTACGAATGACTTGTCCCGCCCCAGCATGGCCGACGAACGCCCCGAACCGCCCTCCACGACGATCAATCCGCTTCCGCCGTCGCAGCGTCAGAACCTCCCCGGCATCATCCCTCCTCACGGCATCAGCATAAACCTCGATGCGGCCACTCCCACCCACGATGCTCACCATCCGCTGCCCATCAGACATATGTAAGACTATGCCATCCACACCGCCGGCATGGACGATTATGCTCATGAAGAAAGGTCTGCCCCGGCATACCAAAGCCCCGCCCGACACCACAAGCGAGCCCCCTCAAGATCCAAAGCTGTGAAAGAGACGTTGAACGCCCGATCCCACTACGGCAGCAGCGACGACGATGGCGGAGCAATCCACCGCATCAACCAGTACAACATCAAGCAAGAGATTGGCAGAGGCAGCTTCGGCGCAGTCCACCTCGCGGTGGACCAGTACGGCAACGAATATGTGAGCAATGTGGATACACTGGCTGCCCTTTCCTACTTCAAGGATTAGTATGGCATACGTTGCACTATACGCATACTGATCAGTTGAGGGACACGTAGGCGGTCAAGGAATTCTCCAAGTCTCGACTTCGAAAACGAGCCCAATCGAATCTTCTACGCAAGCCGAACCAACTGCGTCGACCGCAGAACCTCGCGGCGGGATTGGGTTTCAACTCGCCTTTACATCGCTTGTCCAGCTCGGATAAGCTGAACGAGAACAACTCGCTTGAGTTGATCAAGGAGGAGATTGCTATCATGAAGAAGTTGGACCACCACAACCTTGTGCAATTGATCGAAGTGCTCGACGACCCCCAAGAAGACTCGCTATACATGGTTCTGGAAATGTGCAAGAAGGGTGTGGTCATGCACGTTGGTCTGGAAGAGCGAGCAACGCCTTATAATGAGGAAGCTTGTCGGTGCTGGTTCCGTGACATGATTCTCGGCATCGAGTATCTCCACGCGCAGGGCATCATACATCGAGATATCAAGCCAGACAACTGCCTCATTACACACGACGATGTCTTGAAGATTGTCGATTTTGGCGTTAGCGAGATGTTTGAGAAGGATTCCGACATGCACACGGCGAAGTCTGCGGGTAGTCCGGCTTTTATGCCTCCAGAGCTTTGTGTTGTGAGACATGGTGCGGTGAGTGGGAAGGCGGCGGATATCTGGAGTATGGGCGTGACGTTGTATTGTCTGCGGTATGGAAAGATTCCGTTCGAGAAATCGGGGATGTTGGAGCTTTATGAGAGTATCAAGGTGAGAGCGAGGATTCTTTGTTGGAGCGAATAAGATTTTACTGATTTGAGGTAGGGTGAGGACGTGCCGCTTGAGGAAGAGCAGAATCCTGAGTTTGCCGACTTGATGCGCAGGTTACTGGAGAAGGACCCAGAAAAGAGGATTACTATGGAAGAGCTCAGAGTAAGTGTTCCCGAGATATCAGATCAGCTAAGAAACAAGACATCAGCAATTCGTTCGAGGCTTTTACAGTACTGACAACACGTAGGAACACTCGTGGGTTACCAAGGGAGGCACCGATAAGCTACTTTCCACCGAAGAGAACTGTGCAGACCTCGTAGAACCGCCGACGGAAGCTGAGATGGATCAGGCTATCACTGGAAACATGGCGCATTTGATGGTGGTCATGAAAGCAGCTAAACGGTTCAAGAGACTACTGAAACGAGCGCAGTTCATGGACGGCTTCTTCGGTCGGGAATCTCGCATGGTCGCTCCACCTCATTCAGTGCACGGCCACAGCAGGAGTGTTGATGTCCAAGAACGTCGGCCTTTGCACGAAGCCGTTGCCAATCAAGCAGAGGGTGTCGATCGCGAGGTCGACGAGGACATCTTACAGGCTGACCTGGTCAAGTCGGACACACGAACACCTCCGTCGCTGGATAGTGCAGGCGACGCGCAACTTCACCACGAAGAATCAGAAGCCCGTCACAAACAACGTCGCGAGACTGAAATGCATCACCCCCCGCTTTCTGAATTCGAAGGGCCAGACCCTGACTCGCTGCAACGACGATCGCGAACATTTCCACTGGACGAGAAGGCTAAGGGCCATGCTCAC
Source organism: Zasmidium angulare (assembly GCA_002786045.1). Classification (NCBI taxonomy): domain Eukaryota; kingdom Fungi; phylum Ascomycota; class Dothideomycetes; order Mycosphaerellales; family Mycosphaerellaceae; genus Zasmidium; species Zasmidium angulare. Next base: position 1,509,032 of record NHNX01000002.1, read on the forward strand.
GACCCGCTCGAAGATAGATTGTTCTTGCGGATAGGACCCGGAGCTGATGTTGCCGAAAATGCGGATTCAATGGATGAGCCCATTATCAGTGAGAGCCCAGGCGGTGTCGATGACGATATCTATGAGCAAGCGTATCAGGAGGTACGTACCACCTTCACCCACAGCCATATCACTCGTAGACTGACCTTTCACAGGAGATCAAGCGCATTCTCGCCGAACGAGAAGGCGCCCAGATCGTGCTCACCCGCCGAGTCGAACACATCGAACGCCTCCGCAAGCACCCTAATGTGCTCTCCTCCTCCGTCAACCACGCCATGTTCTTCGCCGGCAGCACTGCCCGCCGCGCCGAAGCTCGCGTCCGCAACGGAGGACTCGCAGCCCTCGTCCGTGACGCCCGCGACAAGGCCCGTGCAACTGTGGCCGAGGCCGAACGAGGCTCTAATCTCCCTAGCCCCGATGCAACCCCTGGTGCCAGCCCCAAGGATGACATAGACGGCTCTGCGGACCCTATAGCGTCGCGTGGCACGTCGAGATCTCCGAATCCGGAAGTCGTGAGGCTGAGAGACTATGCAAGGGCTTCGGCTTCTTCGGCGCTGAAGGGCCTTTCGAAGAGGTTGGACGAGACGGCTGCGAGGCTAGATGCTAGGGGCCGGACGCCGACGCAGCAGCCATATCCTGAGACGTGAACTTGTGGAAGATTACGACTACGACTACTATATTCCTGTGGATCAGATTGCAAGTTGAGAAGCTACTCGATGACGCGGGTTCGTCACGAGGAGCAGTATTGTTTTGTAGGTTTAGCGTGGTGTTTGGGATTAGGAACTGGGAATTGCACGGGCAGAGGAATACATGAACTGCTCATGATTAGTAACACATCTTCGCGAGGAAAAGCGTTTGGGTTGAAGATTTTAGAGGCAGTGAGGCACGAGATAGCATCTTGTAAACGAAAGCATAGACGTGGCTACATCGCGCTACTCCGTGCTACTTGTGATTTTCATGCTCCTGCTGGGCGATTGGCCGAGACTCGACAATGGCCTGCCTTCCTCAGGCTATAGAGCACAGTCGGTCAAGTCACCGAAGGCAGTTCTGCCTCTCGTGCCGACTTTGCTCGCAACCTCTCGCGCGCCTTCAGCTCTTCCCAGTTCGCTTGCACGAACCTTTCCACCGCAGCCTGATCAGTAAACTTCGGTGGATCGCCATCGCCGTAGAGCACAGCATCATTAGCGTCGAGAAAGCACCAGAGCTTCGAATCGGCATCGGAGCATGGTCTCGAAAGGAGAAACGGCTCCTTGCGCTCGTTGAAGCCTACCCATCGGCGGAGAGCCCGCATGAGTTCCGGGAGTTTCTTGTCATTTGCTCCGCTGTGGCGGGCGACGATGGGTCTCAGCAGACGCTCTGCCCAGAGGTTGCAGAGAGATACTCGGAGTTTGTCGCGCATGTCTTTGTATGAGTAGATTTTCCCAAAGTATTCGATGGCCTCCGCGCACAGCTCATGCCTATCGCGGCTCGAGAGCTGGTCATTGTGTCTCGCTCGCTCGTTGACTTCATCATGAGAATCGATCTCCTCAGCTGGCATCTTGTAATTCCTTGGCAGCCACTCGTCAAAGAATGTGGAATACAGCATGCGTTTGGTGTCCTTCTGCCGATCTCGTGAAATGTTCCGCTTTTGGTTGATGAGATCCAGATCTATCAGGCGACACTCCGCGACCCATTTGAACAGCTCTTCAACGGTCGTGAATCCTTCTGCGTACTTCTTGGGTGACAAGCCCATGAACTTCATGACGCGATCTGGATCATTCGACAACCATAGCATTCCGTCCTTGTCGGCAACTTGCGCAAGCTTCTGCTTCTTTGCGTAATCGAGCTCTTGATGTCGAAGTACAAGTCCCTTATCGGTAACAGTGAATCCGAGATTGCGGGTGATGGTACCCATGAGACCACCCAGGTCGCCGTATGAGCTATAGAAGCCATGCCAGCGGAAATCTTTTGAAGAAACAATCTGAATGTCAATTTGCGCGTATTTCTCCGGGCTCGAGGTGGTAGACGGCTGTAATTTCCTGGGATTGTTGCTGAGCGACTGTTTGTAGACGACAGTGTCCTGAGTACTTCTAGAGCCGTCTTTGGAAACAGCAATCGAGCACATCTGATGCTTCCCGCTGCTTAAGCATATGACACCTCTAGCTCCCAGTCTGCGAGCCAGATCTACAGTGTCCACATCGTCATCTGATTCGACGATCAAGTCGATGTCGCCGTAGTCTGTCTTCTCAGGAGCCTCGACGAGTACCTGAACTGTCTTTCCTGGAAAGCACTCTTGTAGCCGCGCGAGGTAGATCTGCTTGAGACGTGCATTTTCAACACGAGTCATGCGAGGCGTATGCAGAGTTGGCTGGCCTGGTGCCGCTGCTTGCGCAAATGCTGATCCGCCCATGCTGGGTGAAGTTGTGATTGATGATCTGTATAGCGGCTGTACTCCCAATGAAAGGATATATTTGAGTTATTTGCGATGGCGAAATGATGGTGTTTGTGCTGTGTGTCGGACAAAGTAGTCAATCGGTAAGAAGAAGAAAGGACCTACCTACTGGTGAAGGTGCGGCAAGAGTGAATCATATGCAGTGACTGGAGGGCCGCTGCCGATAGTGCTGAGAAGTGCGAGTGTGTGGCCAGTATTTGCCATGCACCTGGACTCGCAGAAGCTGTTGCATCGGGGTGTTACCAGCCAAGTTGATGATACAGGATGTGCTGCGAGACGATGTTCAGGATTGAGAGTGTGTTGTTTGTGGATGTCCGATGCTTTCTCGGCTAGAGCTCTGCTTTGGTCCTAGCGTGAGGGACGGTCCGCAACGCTCCGAAAAGGGGCTGCCGCTGCCCTTCGTCAACAACAAGTCCAACCACAGGACCGCAATGTACCATCAAACATCGCACTTTGAGCATTGAGCTCGAAATAGTAGTATGCCGAGATCATGACGAACAGACTGGGAACTCGCAAAATGCAAGATATCTTCGCAGATCGCCAAGCGTCCATATAGCTGTTACTGGAATCGTGAGCCTAGTCGCCTTATGGAGGAGCGAGCGAGAAGAGAAGGGAGCTCCTCATAGGAGGGCGAAGTGTCTCAATTTCACAGCTATCCAGCCTGGCATCTGGCCTACCGTTGCTCTGCCTCCTCGATAACAACATCAAACATCCTCTGGTCCACCCACTTGGTCCAACACCAGGCTTAGTATGTCGCCTTCAACCGCTGGACCAAGTGCTCTCCACTATGACCAACGTCAGCCCCAGCTACCTACGTTCCTCAGGATCTCAACTTACCAATTCACTGGCTGATACTTTCTCGGATTCGCCTCGTTATATGTGCCAGGGATGGCGTCGATAATACTGTCGTGGTTGGGATGGCAGAAGTATGGTATGCTATACCGCGCAGGATGGACCGCAGACTGCGTGGGCGGCTCTACCACTCGGTGTTTGGTGCTTTTGATCGTGTCGTTGGACCACCTTGCCAGCAGATCACCGGCATTTACCACAATGGTTCCCTCGATCGGGGTTGCATCGACGAATGTGCCTTTTGGCGACAGCACCTGCAAGCCACCCGCCATGTCCTGCAGGCTATCAGTAAGCCCTAGATCAACAGACACTGCTCTACTCACCTGGAACAAGAAGGTTACGGAGCCATAGTCTGTATGAGCACCTGCTCTGACGGTATTCTGGTTCGCCTTGAAAACATCCGATTTCACCTCAGGGTAATGCAAGAGACGAAGAGTGTTATCGCCGCCGTCGCAATATGGATCGAACCAGTGCTCGTCAATATCCAACCCGACAGCGATGGCCCGCATGACATTGAAGTGTAGCTCTTTGCAGAGGTCGAAAAAGTTCATCATCTGGTTCTTGAAAACATCGCCGTCCGCATCGACCGGCCATTGGTTCGGGAGTCCAGGCTCGCCTTCTTTACCAATCTCGAGGGACTCTTTCAGATCCGCGCCTTCGAGAGCCCGCACTTTATCAATGTCATCGGCTGTATCAGCATTGGTGACCTTTTCACGACCAGGCTGCGAATATCCTCGGTTGGCCTGCAAGTAATCAGCTTGGTTCGTTAAAAGGAGCTTGCGGACTACCTCTGGAGTTGTCCATGCGAGCCGATCTTTCTCGTCCCGCGATCGAGCAAAGAACTTAGCTGACTCTGCGAAAGTGTTCTCTACTACCGATTGGGGAATACCATGGTTCCTGAGATAAATGAAGCCCGCGTTCTGAAACCCCGCGAGGAGCGCCTGAGCTGTGCTCTTCTTTGTGGCTGTGTCGTCGGTCAGAAATGCGGAAAAGTCGATCAGAGGGATCTCGAGACTGTCCTCGGAAACGGCTGTCGAGACTGCTTCCGGCTTCATGTTGATGGATTGCAGATGCTGTTGATGATGAAGCTCCGCACTGTTGACAATGTGTTCGATGCTCTTTAAGGGTCCTCTTCGGCTGCTTCGTTAGCACGAACGGCAACGACAACGACAGATCTCGTGGAGAAAATGGGGAATGATCACAGGGCTCAAACGTCCATGGCTACAGCTTGAAAAGCCTTATCTTGACCTTGACACCCTATCAATGGCGAAAATGTTGGCCGAAAAGATCTGGAACTCTGAAACTCTGGAACTCTTCCCCACCTTTCCTTGGTCGGAACCTAAACAAGCGGAGCAAAGCGGAGCAGCTCGTAGGTACTGACATTCACTGACCACTCTTGCTCACGTGCTTTGCTCTGCTGTAGCATGCTTGCCACGTTCCAAGAGTGACGGACGATAGACACGAGCCCCTGACGATAACGACGACTATCATCAGCGATAAGCACCGGGCATTCGAAACGCAAGCATGTGATCACCAAGCAAAGGAACGGAACGTGGAGACTGTAAGTGATGGGGTCGACTCTTGGTTCACTCAAGTCGTTCTTTATTTGATCTCCCCAGACGTAGACGTCCCCACGCGTTCATGGCTACTGATAAAAGTATCTTACATTTGAACTCCATTGATGTACGGGCATAAAAATCAGTTTCACGAGTGGCCTCAGTCTCTCATACAACCCAAGAATGTCGCATTCCACGGCAGACGTGGAGAAGGCGGGCGACAAGACTGCCACTCGAGTCCACGATAGTGGCAGCAGTGACCAAGCCGCATCCTCCATTCGTGAGGGTCACATTGAAGAGCCCAAGTCATGGAGGAGTCGAACCTGGCAGTTCCTACATCTTGGATTGACCGAAACCAGAGGTGTTGCCAGAGTACTTCCCGAGGAGAGGCAGAAGGCTAGTCCCACATGAAACACCCTCATATATTGGTTGCTGACTTGAGTAGCCATCTATTTCCAGATATGTCCAGATTTTTTCGCTCTGGGCAAGCGCCAACTTGACTGCAAACCACGTATCTCTTGGGCTTCTAGGACCAAGCGTGTATGGACTGTCGTTCTTGGATTCGGCGCTCTGCGCATTCTTTGGCGTTATTGTTGGGTCGGCTTGTACTGGTTATATCGCAACGTTTGGGCCGCAGTCTGGGAATCGCTCGATGGTGACTACATCGATAGCCTTGTTGAAATGTGACTAATGAGACGATAGATCATTGCGAGATACACAATGGATTGGTGGCCCAGCCGCATATGTGCATTGCTCAACCTTGTCATCATGTTCGGCTATGGCATGATCGACTGCGTGGTTGGGGGACAGATGATATCAGCCGTTGCTGATGGCAATGTCTCCATCGCTGTAGGAGTCGTCGTTGTCGCAGTATGTGATCGCCTCCCTCAATTGAATCAACCGCTAAAGCGAGCAGGTCATCTGCTGGTTGATCACAGTCGTAGGGATGCCCGTCATCCACACTTATGAGAAATATGCCTGGATTCCACAGGCTGCTGTTCTCTTTATTCTAGCTGGATGCGCGGGACCATATTTCGATACCACGACCTCTTCAACGGGCAACGCTGCGACAATAGCTGGCAACCGGCTGTCTATGTTTGCACTTTGTCTCAGTGCACCGGCCTCGTGGGCTCCAGCTGGCGCCGACTTCTACGTCTACTTCGCCGAAGATACTTCCAAGTTCATGACATTCTTGCTGACATGGCTTGGCGAGACGCTGGGCTACACTTTCGCTCTGCTACTGGGCATTGGCTTAGCTTCTGGAATCCCTCATCAGCAGAATTGGGCAGCAGCAGACGACATCAGCCCGGGTGCAGTACTGGTAGCCGGTTTTGATCCTTTGAAAGGCTTTGGCAAGTTCTGTGCTATCATCCTTATGCTCGGCGTGATTGCGAACAACATTCCTGGTACGTATGCGTGCGGCCTCGGCTTCCAATGTCTCGGCTCGTGGCCCCTGAAAGTCCCAAGAATGGTCTGGACAACTTTGAGCGTCGTCATATACACCATATGCGGCGCCGTCGGGCGAAACCATTTGTACGACATCTTTCAAAACTTCTTGTCACTAGTGGGATACTGGGTCACCATTTGGATTGTCCTCACGCTAGAGGAACAGCTCATTTTCCGTCGCAAGTCTGGGTACGCCTGGTCGGACTGGAATGACAAGTCCAAGCTACCAATTGGCATAGCAGCTCTGACCACTTTCCTCATCGGCTGGGCGGGTGCGGTACTTTGTATGGACCAAGTTTATTATGTTGGGCCAATCTCCAAGTTGATCGGAGACGACGGGTCAGACATGGGACTATTTGTTGGCTCCAGCTGGGCTGCCCTCCTGTTTCCGCCGTTGCGGTATCTTGAGTTGAGATATATTGGGCGTTAGACTATGCATCTCCATATCGATGATACTCTATAGACCGGCCCGAAAAACATGTCGTATTCTTGCTAGCGCGAATCGAAGTGAAACACTTTGTCCATCCCAAAGTCGACATCATGGATAGACTGCGACGAACAAGCGAGACCATCACGAGTCGAGCTGGAAGTCATCCTCGCGAGTCGTTTGGTGTTCACGTGGCTACTGTTGTTGCACTCATGAGCATGATCGCCTCATGGGGGATAGAGAGGGACCGATCAAGAGACAGAGAATATGCCAGATTCTAGCAAGTGTGCCGTTTCATTGCTGTGCAGCCTGGATCATGCTCGACAATCCTCATCGTTGATCAGGCGCCACTGAACTAGGCCACGAAGAACAAGCATGCCATCATGTATGACTCCCCATCTGATCTTGCTCAGTTGCTTCACGACCACAGCTGTCAGGCCAGCAGTTGACGTCTTGCAATTTGCTGTCAATTGACCCGGGCTACTGGCCGTCATGACTTTCAACAGTTGTTTCATGTCGTCTTCGACGTCCCAGACCATCTCGTCGTCAAGTGAGCTTCCTGTACAGCTTTTGCTCGCTTGATAGAAAGTCCAGACTGCTAAGTTAGCGAGGAACAATATCCACGGATGGTGAAAGATGTCCCCCGTGACTGAGACTGAATCTGTATCTAGAGACAACCTCAAGATCTGCGCTGCATGCCATGTTCCGTTGGCCGCAATACCTTTGTTTTCGTTGGCCCACGCCTTGACGACCTTCTGAGATCTGACGTAGTCAACTTTAGAGACCGGTCTGCCAAGGATGTGTCGAGCCCCGGCATATATCTGCAAGTCCAAGATGTCTGCGGCTAGCACAAGTTGTGCCGCATGATACAAAGCGCTGTACGAAGCAACATATGTCTCGAAACCGCTGATGGCTTGATTCTGACTGCTCAGCAGAGATTGCTTTCGCCTTGCTGCAGAGCAGTACTTGTCGAACTCGCTCTTCCAGTTGTCGTAGGCTCGCTTCATCCGATCCTTCCAGGAGCCTGCAGCAATCTTGTCGCTGACAAGACCTAGCGATGTTTGGTCTCGCCTGGTCATGTCCCACGAGATCGACATCAGACCGTGTAAGAGTACAACACGTCCGAGAAGATTCAAATTGCCGGAATGGGTAGAATGACCATTGAGACATTTCTTCAACTCCGTGAGGAGAAGAGGCGGGCTTTGCTCTTGCGCTGATGCGTATTCCCAATCAGTGGCTGATGAAGCTTCCCAGATGCTCTGCGCGCAAGGGAGCGTCGATCGCAATTCGAATGCGGACATGCACAGAGACTGGCTGAACAGGACTGCATGCTGCACATCCCAGACAAAACACAATTGGACTAGCCTCTTCTTTTGCTCCAATACAGCCCATGCTTTCCAGTTTGCTGTAATTCCACCGTGCTTGGTGCTCTTGTCACTTTCAGGAAGGACGGATTGGCAGTCGCTCCGTCGTATCAAATTGATCAACAATCCGTGGAACAGATGGCTCATATCATGCTGCTTCTGCCCGGCTCGAGACTTCCCCAAACATTCTGTCAGAAGCGTAGCTTGCAAGACCCAGAGTTCAGGTTTCGCAGAGAAGCCAGGGTTCGAGAAGATTTGAGGCCGTAGAACATCGTGAATACAGACGGCCAGCTGGTGGGAATTCTTGTCCGCGTATGTCGCACCCAGGAGTAGGATCGATATCAGTAGGATCGGCTCTGTCTCGCTGATATCAAAAGTCGGTACATGTATAAGAGGATACACCGTGTTGAATCGCGAGAAGAACAGATCCAGCCAGGCTTGTACGCTGCCCCTGGACAGAAGTGGATGATCCACGGTCACGGTACTGCCATCAGGCGTACTAGGGCGCGACATTTCGATTATGTCTAGCACACGCTCATGAGCTATGTCGGTGATCTGTGGTAAGCTTGTGTGGGAGCATAGCAGCATCATCGGCACTTCTTGAATATGTCCTGGCGTCGATGAAGTTTGCACATCTTCGGTCTGTCGCTCCCTTACAGCTGAGATTGTTTGTGGGCGACCATGAATGGTTTTACTCTCGTATTGTCCATTTCCATCTTGGTTTATCGATGTGACCAACGCCTGGGAAGTCTTCGCTGCGTCTGAGATCGTATCAGACGGCAGGCTTGCCGAGAACTCACAGTCCACGTTCAAATCAGGCTGCATGTTTGCTGACATATGTAATTGCGAGCTCTCCATAGCAACTGGCTGATCCATGTTCAGTTCGAAAAGCCAATTGTAATTGTTCATAGTCGTATATGGCATATTGAAGGAGCTTGCAGTGTCAGGGGCAAAGATGTCATCAAAAGGTCCCGTGGAGTAAGTCGGATTTTGGATTGGCTGGAGGGAAGTGTCCCAGAAGAAGTCGTCATTCGTTGTGTATTGCAACTCATCCAAGTTGAACTCATCGAGCTTGTTATTGTTCTGCTGCTTCAAATTGCCTGGATAATTTGCTGACGGGGGTGATATGCCCAGATCTGACGCACTCTTAGGTGGCGATGGTGGGTAATTCTCTGGCTCCTCGCTCGAAATCTGGATGTCGGTCGTAGTCGCTATTTTCCGTGCTTCTTTCGCCGGCCGGTTGACGACACGGCCGTCAATGTCTTTCCAGAGCCTCTTCCTCGTCATCAAAGGGACACCCTCAGCATCCTTTCGACGATGTCTGGCCATGTGACGCTCTAGGAGATCAGGTCGTTTGAACACTGTCCGGCAGCGTTCACAGGTAAACTCTCCGTCGGCATGGTTGAGTACGTGGCGTTGGAGATGCTCTTGACGACTGAAAGATCGGCTACAGTCATTGAATTGGCAGGCATATCGACCAGGCTCTGCTTCCGGCATTGTGTTGCACAAGTACCTCGTGATAACTAATTTGAAGTCTTTGGTGACGACCTGACATACAAGTAGACATGAATGGGGGAGAAGAGGTTGAAGATTGGAAGTGAAGCGGATGGATGGAACAGAGCTGACACGAAAGTGGGGGGAATGCAGGGGCAAAAGTGGGACAAGCTTCCCCTATCTGAAGTGTATCGATATGCCTCGCCTCGAAACGCCTTCTCGTGCATTCACAACAGATCAGAGTGATGCATTGAGTCTCCCATCCAAGTAGCAAGCGAATGGTCACGTAACAGTAACCCCAAAGAATGGGTAGTCCGTGTAACCTTTTTGGGGAGGATCAGCTCCATAGAAGGTACTTCGATCGTATTCATTCAGCTTCAATCCATCGGCAAGTCGACGAGGCAGATCGGGATTGGCGATGAACCATCGTCCCATCACGATGGCATCTGCTCCGTCAGCATCCAGCTTTGGAACTGCATTGTCCCGGTTGAAGTTTCCAGCAGCAAGGAATTGGATGCCGCCCTTGGCCAAAGTCCGGCGCAGTGGATCGAGAGAGTACGCCGTCTTACGAGTGGCTTCGGCTTCAGGGCTCGGCGCGTTGGTGTATGCAGACAAAGCGTCTAACTTCGCCTGCTCGTCCAAGACCTCATCGAATCGCGGCTCAACACTGTGCACGTATGCTGGTCTTGACTCCTCGGGCAAAACAGCAAGTTGCTCGCAAAGATACGTCCAATGCGTCACCGGGTCACTGTCTTTTGTGTCCTGGAAATAGTTGAATGGCGAAAGTCGAATGCCGACCTTGTCACTACCGATGGCTTTGCACACGGCCTTGACAACTTCCAGGGGAAATCGACAACGATTTTCTACAGACCCTCCGTAATCATCTGTTCGCTTGTTGACGTTGTCATGTAAGAACTGATCGAGTAGATAGCCATTAGCCCCTGAGCATGGTCAGCAAGAGAAGCTCCAGTATATCAAATGTGTCATACCGTGTATCTCGACGCCGTCAAAGCCAGCCTCGACTGCTCTCTTTGAAGCTGTCTCGAAAGCTTTTATGGTGTTTTGAATGTCTTCTAACGTCGCTGGCCTGGGTGGATTGTCGCCATACTTCGTGCCGTCCAGAGCGTTGCCTGAAATTGGAATGTCACTGGCGCTGAAAGCCTGCTGGCCGTTGCGGAAACTGGGCGGCGAGGCTCTGCCGGTGTGCCAAAGCTGGCTGAAGATGAATCCTCCTTTGGCATGCACAGCGTCCGTGACTCGCCTCCATGCTTTGACTTGAGAGTCGGTGAAAATTCCAGGGACGCCCGGGTAGCCAGATGCGTAACGAGAGATGTCGGTGGCCTCAGTAAGCTGTAGACCACCTTTACTTGCACGTTGAGTGTAATACTCAAGGGCTAGGTCGCCAGGAACATGTACACCGTCGCTCTCCTTGACTGCTCTCATGCGTGTTAGAGGCGCCTGAACAATTCGATGTTGGAGCTCGATTTTCCCAATTCGAGTAGGCTGGAACAGGCTTGTGTCCCGCAAGGGGGCGTATGGCGGCGGAGTGAGTGCAGAAGGCATTGTAGAAAAGCTTGGTTGCAGATGTATGGAAGTATGCGGTGCTTTTCAGATGTCTACATTGCTTTCAAGCGTACAATCTGAGCTTTTTGGAGACAACAGAAGTCCTGACTTCTGACATGATCAAGGGTGGGGTACTAGGGGCACAAAAGTGTAGCTCAGTCTGCTAGCGTCTCCAGCACGGCAATGTCAGCCTCGTGAGTCGTTGAGCCAGATATGCCTGTAATTATCGCTCTCTCTCGGAGAGCGACCAGGCTTGAGAACGCACCATGAGTAGTCTAAGACAGGTGGCAAGAATTGGGGACTGACAAGGAATGTAATCTGCTGCACTTCGTAAGATGCCACCGGAAGTCACATTCTTGTTCGCGAGCTCTGCGAGCGAATGTACAAGCTCAGCTCGTCCCAAGTGGAGATGGCGTCTGAAGAGCATTCAATTTACGCGCTGAGAGCGCCACAGCCTTACAACAGCCGCAGAATGAAAGCCTCGCGTCACTAGAAACCGAGGCGAGTCTGCCTAAAATCTCTCGAAAACATATCATGTGTTGGTGATTGAATTGTGAGCACGGGAGTCTGCGTCTCTCATGTCTCATCGTGACATCTTCAGACGCTGTTCAACCTCTTCCCTAGCAGCAGGTAGCAAAGCTCCCGGCGGCGGAACATTCTTCTTCTTGAAGTCATCACACATCTGCTCCATAGTGACCCATTCGACCCCTTCGTGTTTGTTGATGTGTTCAATGATTCTCTCGTGCATCAACAATACATGAGGCCTTCCACTGACGTCTGGGTGTATCGTCATGGGAAAGATGAACTCGTCGTACTCTCGATAGTAGTAGTCGAAATGGTCCATCCAAATTGCCTCTACGTCTCTAGGGTTGACCCACCCATGGCTGTTGGCACTGCTTTTGATGAACCTAGAGTGAATGCATTAGCAATATTTCAAACCCGACTGTGTTTGGCGCTGAGAGAATACATACATCATCGGAGGAAGGTCATCGATATACCTGGATACAACCGAAATCAGAACATCGTGTATCGACGTACAAGCTCATATGATACTGACCATGATCCTGGGATCTCAACCAGGCCCGTAGTCTCGCCCTTGATCAGCGGCTTCATCCACTCCTCTGCCTTTTTGGAATAGTCGATCTTCGTCCACGAGTCGCCGGTGCGAAGCCAGTACATTTGACAGTCCTCATGGCTCATCGAATGGTCATACTCGATGCCATACGAGAGCATCAGCTCAGTGCCCTCTCGACTCGTCTCCCACCAAGGGGCAACAGAGCCACGAGGTGGCTTTCCACAGAAATCAGTGAGCAGTCGATAGGTCTTGTCCAAGACATCCCGCTGCTGCTCCAAAGTCATGTCTGCCGGGTTCTCGTGGCTGTAGCCATGTAGACCAATTTCGTGACCAGCATCTCGTACCGCGGCGCAGTCCTCGGGGAAACTTTCGAGGGTATGGCCTGGAATGAACCACGTTGCTTTGATGTTATGTTTGTCAAACAGCTTGAGAAGGCGCCTTGTTCCATGAGTACCAGCCCAGATGCCCCGGGAGATGTCTGATGTGCTGTCCTCACCGCCGTACGAGCCAAGCCAGCCTGCGACTGCATCGATGTCGACGCCTGACGACGAGGGCTTAGCATAATCTCTTTGCACGCTCGAGAAGCACCTACCGTAGCTGACTAGAATGCGTTTTTTGCCCATGGTTGATGCTGGATCATTCGCTACTCTGTGTTTCGGTCTGTGTGTAGGTGGTTCCAGTGAAGCTCTGACTCTGAATAGCTGCAAGTCTCAAGGCGAGAGCTCAATCACAGTTCGCGGTCTTCGTGACCATCTCGGCCGCCTTGCCGCAAGCAAGGCTGCGGCCCGACTTCGGGCAATGTACGATGTCGCATGGAGGCTTGGATAAGGAAGCCGCCAATGATGGATAGTGACGCAGATTGAATGATGTGTCAACGAGTTGGGGAAAGAAGACGATCACGCAACGTGTGCACATTTGCACCTCCCGGGTCGAGCATCCGTCAAGCTGAGCAGCGTGAAAGCTTGGGCGAAACCCACTCATCACCAGGGGGAGCTCGGGCAAGAGTGGGGACAAAGTTTCCCTATCGCTCAACTCTGATCGTAGCACAACACTTCGTCGTAAGGTCCTCGGCAGCATGTTTGATCATGCCTGAGGCCTGACATTGAAAGATGGGATGCGATGGCGTTTATTCGAAAGAGATATGCGGTGGGAGACGCTATCCAAAATGGCGAACATCGCTCCAAATCCAGCAAGCAAGCCACAAGAATGTCGCCGGGCAAATTGAGAGATGAGAGCACGAGTGAGGATGAGGACACATGTGATGTTGTGGTGGTTGGTGCTGGACCTGCTGGGCTGATGCTGGCGTGAGTGGCTATTCACTCACCCAAGTGAGGAAATGGCTAATACATGACTAACAGGACCAATCTTGTCCGTTTTGGCATCAAGACAACTATCATTGACGATCGGGCGAGCAAGACATCGACTGGCCGCGCAGATGGACTCCAGCCGAAAACGATCGAGACTTTAAAGCAAATGCGTCTAGCGGACAATCTACTGAAAAGGGGCGTCAAAATTCACGACATATGCTTTTGGAGCTCGACGGTAGAGACGCCTCTGAAGAGGACGGGACGAGAGGTGCATTATCCTCCTGTCGTCGATCTTTTGGATCCATACATCTTACTTGTCCATCAAGGAATGGTCGAGGAAGTATTCCTCAATGATCTAGAGTCTCGTGGCGTTAACATTGTCAGAGAGGCGACCTTTACTTCTCATCATAGCGATGGTAACAAAGACGCACCACTGCAAGTCCGGTACCATGACCGGAAACTTGGACTGGAGAAAACAATGTGGAGTCGGTTTCTTGTCGGCTGCGATGGGGCACATTCTAAAGTTCGAAGGTCGATGGGCGTTGAGGCAGAGGGATCTTCATCGGAAGCCATTTGGGGAGTCTTGGATGGCGAGATCGAGACCGACTTTCCTGATCTCTGGAGTAAAGCAGTCGTTTACTCACACAAGTACGGCAACGTGCTATGCATCCCCAGAGAGAAGGGTATGACCAGGCTGTACATCGAGCTAAAATCAGAGGATGGTAGCAGGCTGCCGAAGGAACAAGCTACCCAGGACTTCGTCATGGAACAAGCACGACTTATATTGCAGCCTTACAGGTTGCAATGGACTAGTGTTGGTAAGTAGGACCTTTTCAATAGCCCAAGATCTTCAAGCTGACACGCACAGAATGGTTTGGCATCTACCAGATTGGCCAGAGAGTTGCAAGCCACTTTGCGGATGAAACACATCAGGTGTTCATTGCAGGGGATGCATCTCACACTCACAGTCCGAAGGCCGCACAGGGAATGAACACCTCGATACATGACTCGATGAATCTTTCGTGGAAGCTCAACTTTGCAGTCAGAGGCCTGGCAAAACCACAGCTACTCGAAACGTATGAACACGAAAGGCGAAAAGTGGCACAAGATCTAATCAGCTTCGACTATGAGCACGCCAATGCCTTTCACGCAGGCGACCCGGATGCTCTTGCACAGAATTTTCTCAAGAACGTTCGCTTTATCTCTGGAGTGGGAGCAGAATATACGTGGAATGTTCTGAATCAGCCATCATCTCAGCGGACTTTACTACGAGCTGGCTCGCTGCTGACCCCTGCCAAAGTCACCAGATATGTCGATGCAAACCCAGTCGATATCCAGCTGGACATTCCCATGCTCGGTCAATTCCGCATGTACATCATATGCCGTGACTTGTGGAATATCAAGACGTTCCTCGATGTCGTCTGCGACAAGATAGCGGCCTCTTTCGAAGCCGGAGTGTCTGGTCTCTCATATTTGAAGAAGCCAAGAGTACGAAATGAGCTCGACGACTGCACTCGTCCAGAGCGATACCTTTCGTTCAATCACCTTATAACGCCAGCGTTGATTACTGGAACGCTCAAGGCCGACTTCGAGATATCAAATCTCCCGCGGCTGCTGAGCAATAGTCCTTGGACGGTGTACCTCGATGATTGCAAATCGCAGAACACATTACAGAATCTCTGCTCACAAAAGTGGATCGGGGACATGGCTAGTACTGATTGTGCAATCATCAACGTGCGTCCAGATGGCTATGTCGGAGATGTGCAATGCTGGGACTGTGCAAAGAACGATGCTGTCGATGCAGCAGCAAAGGTTTGCGACTACTACTCGAGCTTCTTACAACTTGGCAGATAGGCAGGGCAGTTTGGCAATATTCCAATGACCTCGTTCTGTTGACTCCCCCGGTTCTAAAGATGCCCCAATTCTGCGCTTGTCTTTTTTGCTCTACCTCGCCCGTTCGCGGTTCAAGCGCTGGACATCCGAAACATAGAACACACTTTGGTGCATATATGCATGACCGACTCTTCCAGAGAGACACCCCTATGAGCCCTTGGCCCCGAAGCACATGGATCAGCGTTACCTGCTCGGCAAACATCGTGAACATCAACAGTCTCGATAGAACATGCGTTCTCGCCGGTAACAGCTGCCCCTGGCTCTGATGACAGGTAGTGCAGCAATGAAAGTGAGAGACTGTGCCTAACAGCACTGGGAGACCTCAGTATGCCTAGACTGCGAAGAAAGACAGGGGCTTCATAATTCACAGTGCAAGTGCAATAGGTGACCCGGCATCTTACTCCTGCCAGTGCCTCAGAAGGAAATATAGTATCCCTGCGACTCGCCAGATGTCCATCCAGCTGTTTCTGTACTCTTGGGGAGGGTTGTCTAACGGAACATCGAAAGCTCTGCCGTTTACAGCAAGTGAACCACTTTCGCTGCTCCACAGCCTGATGATCATTCAAACTTGTCGATTTCGCAGCCTTTACAGTGCGTATCCATGGAGAGTGAGTCCTTCCGTAACTCATGACTTCGATCACACACCAAGCTACAGAGAAGCTCTTACATACGCACCATCAGCGTTTTGCGCCGACCAATTTGCTTCGACATCTCTCTGGCAGTCGTAGCCTATCAGCCAACTACCTACACCATGCCGCCTCCAAGCAAGGGGATCCGATCCATCTTCTAGCCCGTGTGGTAGGATAGGATTACTGCTGCGTTTGCCCTTGTCTCGAAACTCTTTCTCGACTTGCTCGAAAGCTCTGAGTCTTTGGTCTCGCGATCTCTGTTCCTCTCCGTCGTCAACGTGATATAGATGTTGCTGTAAATTACCACGCTGGACAATGCTCTCAGTCCGGTGTCGTCTACATCTCTCGTAGACGGACAGAGCCTTAAGCTTCGATGTCGTTGACTTGTCATTGGTTCGCGAGAAACAATATCCAAGAGCGGCTCCGTCTTCCAATGACATGCCAGCGCCGGAGGCAAGGTATGGTAATGTCGCATGTACAGAGTCCCCAAGTAATGCAAATGTCCCGGTGTTGTTATACCATGGCGTTTCCAATCCAGGTCGATAGCAAAGACGCCACTTTTGTACCGACTTGCAGAATTCGAGCAACTTGGGTATTCTTGAATCCCAGTCTTGGAATAGAGCTCGCATTTCTTCGACGCTGGCATCGATTGTAGGCGCACCAGGCGGCATATCGTCTGGAACCAGAAGCACCATGTTAAGCAAGGCTCCGTTCCTTAAGACATAGGTGACCGCATGCTTCTCTGGCCCCATCCAGTATCGTACGTGGTGACTTTGCAGAAACGTTGCCAGCTCGGGGTCGTCTTTCATACCTTCAGTGCTGAGTAGTACACGATACGCTAAGTCTCCAGTGGCTATGGGTGGACTCTGATGCCCAAGCAAGATCTCTCTGCACCTGGAAAAAATTCCATCAGCACCAATGATGAGGTCAGCTTCCACACGCCTCGAATCAGCCAAGTGCACCGTTGAGATGTTGGGGTTCGAGACATCGACATCGACGACCCTGGAGTTTGTCTGAAAGGTGGCACCCAGTTCTTGTGCTCGGTCGAGCAAGGCACCGTGCAGATCTGCTCGGTGGAAATCCCAGAAAGGTGTTCCATATTCTTTTGCAGCCGCTCCAAAGTCATGAGTTGTTATGACATTGCCTTTCCGTCCCAACATCGTGACTTGCTCAGGTATCGTGGCAAGACGTTCCAGGCGCGGTCCAAGGCCCCATTGTATCAGGACTCGCGAACTGTTTGGAAGCACTTGAATGCCCGCACCAACTTCTCCTATTTGTGACGCTGATTCTAAAACATGTACATCGTGGCCAGCAAGTAAAAGAGCAATTGCTGCTCCTAGGCCTCCAAGGCCTGCTCCGACCACAACGACCTGCTACAATCAGCTCAATGTTAAATCAGAGGTTCCGGCTGAACTTTACCTTCAGTCTTTCACTGCTTGGGCGTTGCAACTGCTTCTGGACCGCGATGCCTCCAAGCATGACGAGAAGGGCTTGGGAGTTGGTGTCGTGTAAATGCAAGGATCGTGGGAAGGCTGTCAAACGGCTATTTTCCAGCTAAGGCTTCGTTCGAATCGCAGCTCGCCACCGGCTCAGAGATCTTTGTCAAAGCCGGTCGCAATACCTCGACAGTGAGTACTCTATACTCCATACAGACTCATTCCAATGCGCGAGTGATGTTCAGACCAAGATAGCTGGTTCGGATGCTGGCGAACGTACAGCGATAGGCCTGGCGGGCAAAAGTGGGGGTGGGGAGCTCCCATCGATCTGCGCGGCTCCAATACTCCCCAAACATCACTCATGCTCGCCTCTCTCACTCTTTCAAGAGTGGACCACGCGAGCATGTTGGTATCTGAGCATATGAAAGGGCTGTGGACCGCGGGAGACGAGCATCGATGTGGTAAGCAATATAGCCGTCGAAGCCAGTGGCTTCGTGTCTTCTGACATCTAGTCATCTTTCGTCCATCATTTCTTGTCGGACTCAATAGACGGTGTCCAATCATGGGTCTCGAGAAGTACATCGTGCTGGCGAGCATTCTGGCACCGACCTGGCTGGTCCTTTACTACATACTTCCGTACTTCACGACCTACAAACACCTCAGACACATCCCAGGACCTGTGATCGCGAAGTTCAGCAATGTGTGGGTGGCTCTTGGAGCACGCAATGGCAAGAAGTTTGCTTGGGTTGACTGGGCACATCGTCAGTACGGTCCGGTAGTGAGAATTGGATTCAATCATATCTCGATTGCACAACCGGAAGGTTTACAAATCGTCTACGCTCACGGCAATGGTTTTCTGAAAGAGTAAGTAAATTCTCGAGACAGACCTGCATAGTCGTTGACCTTGTCTAGCCACTTCTATGAGGCCTTTATCTCTGGTGTGCCTGGGGTCTTCAATGTTCGCGACCGTGTCGAGCATACACGAAAACGAAAGATCATTGCACATGCTTTCTCTCCAGGGGCAGTGCATGCATTTGAGACGCATATGGCAGAAAATCTCCGACGCTGGGTGAGACAGCTTGATCGAATATCCTCGTACCCAACACAAAGCAACGGTTTTGCGAGAATCAACATGATGCCTTGGTGTACTTTCATTGCATTCGACATCATCGGAGACCTCGCCTTCGGGGCTCCATTCGGCATGGTGGACAAGGGCCGCGACGAATGTGAAGCTCAGCTTGAACCCCATGGGCCCATAGTTCTCGCTCCGGGCGCTGAAACGCTCAATCGAAGAGGCGAAGTCAGCTCCACGTTAGGCCTCATGTTACCTCTTCGCCCCTGGGCGAAATACCTCCCTGACCCGTTCTTCTCGAATGGCCTCAAACTCGTCAAAAATCTCCATGGTATCGCCGTGGCTGCTGTGTCGAAACGACTGGATGCGACTGAGAATGCAGAGCAAGGTATCAGGCAACGAAACGACATTCTCGACATGCTGGTTCGAGCCAAAGATCCGAAGGGAAATCCGATGCCACGGGACGAGCTGATCTCAGAAGCTCTGACACAGTTAATCGCAGGCAGTGACACCGTGTCAAACACTGCCTGTGCAGTCTTTTATTGGATCTTGCACGGCGAGCGTGCTGCGCCTGGCACAATTGTCCCGCGGCTTCAAGCTGAGCTCGACGGAGCAATCGACAGTGGTAACGATATTGCTTCGCACGCGGAGGTTAAGAACCTCCCATTCCTGAGACGATGTATCGACGAGGCTATGCGTTTGCACTCCACATCAGCGATCGGCCTTCCCAGGATCGTGACATCTCCAACAGGGGTTCAGTACCAGGACACCCTATTTCCAGCCGGTACGGTACTATCAGTACCGAGCTACACCATCCATCACGACGCCGACGTTTGGGGCGATGATGTGGACGATTTCAAGCCGGAAAGGTGGTTGCCAGAGAACCTAACGCCGAGACAGAAGATCTGCTTCAACCCATTTTCGTTTGGACCGAGGGCTTGTGTTGGACAGAATGTTGCCCACATGGAATTGGCTTTGATAGTGGGAACTGCATTTCATCGGTACGAGTTCGAATTGCATCAACAAAGATTGGAGTCGCATGAAGGTTTTTCGAAGAAGCCAGATGAGTGCTGGTTGGGCATCCGGAAGAGGACTCGGCATGCCTGAGTAGACAGCTTGATCCAACATATGATTTCGTCGAGGCACACTTTGATATGACTTCAGTCCCTCCACCTGAGAACTGTCTGAACATGTTTGCTTAATTGTGTAACACCTTGTGCTACCCAAGCCTGATCCAGGAATGTGGCTGGCGAGGCTAGGGATCAGCACCACGAACGACGAGCCTTCGAATCAGATCACGAACAACACTGTCACTCTCCTCGGGTATCGTTACTGTGCTGGCTGTGCTGAAATGTTTCGTGGAGACTCGAGTTGCTCTCGATTCATGGGCAGCAGAACTTGAGTTGAACATAAACCTTTGAGCACGATCAAAAGAAGTAAATCACTGAACTGTCATGAACATCTTTTGCATTGTCATTCTGAGCTTAAACTATAATATAGTATTGCTAAACCTCTTCTCGAACTCTTCGTAAAATGGCAAGTGATCTATATTAGATACTAAAGTCCCAAATCACGTCAAATCACTCTGCTTTAACAGTCTGTCATATCCTTCTCATATACTCTTAATGTATTTTGGATTAGGTGTTGTGACCCGAGATCTAATTCTCTGAGTTGAGGCTGCGTGTCATCAACATAGCCTTCGATGGACGACCACGACGTTTTGCCAGCGGCTTGGAATCAGATATGGCCTTCTGGACCTTCGTAGGACGGCCGCACTTCTTGAGCATCTTGCTCCCGCTTGTCTGCTGAAGCCTATTCGGTGTGATTGGATCAACGACTATCTGCTGACCAAGTCTCATAGCACGCTCTGCATTTGATGGACGACCACGCTTCTTGGGCATTGGCTTTTCGGACCCAACATCCGCGACATGAGCATTAGGAGACTGCATGACCAGGTCTTCAGCGCTTCCTTCGGGAGTTGAAATGTCCTCGGAGACTTCACCATGCTCGCCAGCGTTGATCTTCTTCAGCCTGTTGAACAACCAGGCCGCGGCTCTGCTGTTCTTGGCAGGATTGGCCAGGAAAAGATAGTGAGCAATGGTGTCGTAGTCACCGGTCTGCTTAGCCTGAAGCACTGCAGCTCGGAGTACTCGTTGCTCCCGGGTAGCCGTGTAATGTTTGTGGCGGAAGACTGCCATAGCAACGTTGAGCTGTTGCATACGCTTGTCCACAAGCGTCTCAATTGCCCCGGTGTTCGTATACTTCGCCTATGATATTGTCAGCTGACTGTGCATGTAGACTGACATCGACACAGATGCATACACCAAGCTGGAACGATATCACCTTGGACATGTCGACAGTAGAGTGGTGGATAGAGAGGTTGCTAGTTGCTAATGGAGTTGCACCCTGGACTTGAGTCGTATTGGTAAAAGCCATAGCTCTTGCTGCGTTCGAGTATATACTTAATGGTAAGTGCTTTGTAGTTAGAAGTGAGAGTAGAGAAGTAGGTCTAAAGGTTTAGGAAATAAGGGAGGAGGAGAGTGTTTATATAGACTCTTAGAACTACTATATATAGTTACTAATATAGTATATAGTAGTATTTAAGCTATACTACTTTTAGTATAGCTAATAATATCGTATTATAGTACTAATAAACTATATTATAGTAATATTTAAGCTATACTACGTTTAGTATAGCTAATATTATAAGTATTTTAATATTATACTTTTAGTATAGCTAATAATATTATAATCTAATTATAGTAAAGTATACTATAGTAGTATTTAGACTACTATACTTTTAGTATTATTAATAATATAGTAATATAGTATTATTTAAGATACTATACTTTTAGTATAGCTAATAATTTATAATATAGTAGTAAGAAAATATAGTATATAGTAGTATTTTAACTACTATACTTATAATATAGTTAGTAGTATAGTAATATAGTAGTATATTAGCTATTATATCTATAGTATAGCTAGTAATATAGTAGTATAGTTATTAATATAGTACTATATAGTCCCTACTACTATATACTATATACTATATACTATATACTAACTACTATATACTATATATTATATACTATATACTAACTACTATATACTATATACTATATACTATTATTAGGTTCGGTACGTTAAACCTAGAATCTTACTTAGTATAGGTACTAAGCTTAAGTCCTTAGTTAGAGCTTATAGAAGGGAGAGAGTCGATAGATAAGTAGATTAGACTTCGTATAATCTTAAGATAGAGGTTCTAGTATAATTATAAACTAAATAGTAAGATTAAATAGTAAGTTAAACGCTATTATACGAAGTATAATATCGTTCCTATATATAAAGGAGATTCCTATAATTAGTATAATTAGAATAATTACTCGTAGAATAACGATTAGTATAATTAGTATAATTAGCTTAATTAGTTAAAGCTTAGTATAGCGCGCTTTCCTTAATTAGTCGTTACGTATTCGTATCGGATAGCTATCTAATTACGATCTATAATACTATTTCCTTCTTATTCTAGCGTCGTTCTAACGCTCTATATAACGTAAGGGCTAGCCCTAGGCTAATCGTTATAGGCCTCCGATATTATACCTCCTAGGTAACCTTCGTCCTTCTACTATCGATATAAACTAGCGGATTTCCTAGACCGCTATAGATCTATTATAGTAAAGGCTTATTCGACGTACGTAAAGTATAAAAGAGTATACCGAGTATATATCCGCTTAGGGCGATATAATAAGTATATACGCTAGGGCTAGAGGTATAATATAAAGGTTATAAAGTCGGAATTCGACCGTTTACTCTCTAAGTACGAAAAACTTTAGTTAGGTATTAAGTAGGCTAAAAAGGCGTAAGAGGAGGTATAGCGTAAGCTAGAAGAAGCTTAGCGTACTTAATAGGCGGCCTACGAGGCGTCTCGGATAGTATTTACTAGAGAGATACGACTTCGTTAATAGCTAGACTTAGTCGACTAGAGATCGGACAATATAGTAGCTATTAAGCTTCGTAGTATCGAGAAGTAGAAAAAGGAGGAGTAGTTAGAGAATACTATAGTCGACCTTCCTATAGACCTTAGGGGTCCTTCTTTATCCTTATCTCCTTCGACGTAGAGGGTAATCGATAGGTTCCCTCTCGAGTTCTAGGATTACTCCTTATTTACTAATTCCGGTAGAACTATCGTAGAAGCTAGAGGTAGTTCGTAAGATATTTCTTTAGTTCCTAGGTATTTTCCGAGTCTAGGTATCCTTTCTATTTAATAAGGTATTTCTAACCCTTCTATTATAGTATCGCTTCGACTTCGAAGGTATTTTCTTCTTATAGTTAGAAGTAGAACGTTATTTAGTAGGGTATTTCGGAGTCTACTAGTTCTAATAAGGATATATAGAATATAGGATATATTCGTATATTAGGTAGAAGTCTAAGTCGGTAGTTAACCGGGCCCTATTAGTCCTTAATTAAAAATAGTCCGACTTTTACCTAGTCTAACTTTCTAGTCTTCTTTCTCGTTTTTAGGTTTTTAGTAAGAAAGTAGACCTTATCCCCCTTTTATAGCTAAGGTACTATTTTTCGTTTAGTATTTCGAGGTCTAGTAAGAGTATCTTATAATTAAGCTATACGCTTACTAAGATAGTCGTAGAGCCCTCGTATTTCTTAGGTAGTAACTATAGCGGCGTCTACCTAGGGATAAACTATTTCCTATCCGAATAAGTTTAGGTACTTACTATAATTCCTAAAGAACGGGGTTACGCCTATCGTTTCGGACTTCTAATTATTTAGTATAAGTTATATAATAGGTAGTAGAGTAGCCTAGTTATCCTAGTTATTATTAATATAGTACTATAGGTATTATTCTAATATCTAATTCGTACGTTTTATTTATCTATCTGTCTTAGGGTAGTAGGCTATAGAGAGTTTATACTTAATTCTAATAGTAGCGACGAGGGTTTTCTAGTAGTTCGATATAAATAGCTTATCTCTATCTATTATAAAGACCTTAAGGAATCCGTAGTATCGAACTAGTCTATCGAGAATAACCCGTCCTAATTATTCTACTATATAGGTTTCGGATCCGGGAATAAAATAGGTATATTTAGTTAAGCGATCGACTATAACTAGTATTATATCGTACTATAGTCTAGTAAAAACATCGGTTAAGGTAGGTAACTTAGTAATAAAGTCTATTATTACTTCGTCCTATAGCTAAATAGGTAGAGTCCTAAACTATATATATCTATACTTAGCGTATCGAGAAGCCTTATTTTATTAATAGTAGATATATTTCTTAATATAGGATAAAACCTTCTATCTTATTTAGGGAAATAAGAAGCTTCGCTAGATAAGCTCTATTATTTTTACTATTCTAGAGTAGCTATATATTTCTACGTCGTAGTATTATCGTATATACTCTTATTCTCTCTCCTTAGGTACTAGATATTTACCTTAGGATATAGGGAATTACTCTTTATCGTCTTAAAGAACTTGTACGATATTATTAAATTCCTTTAAGTTAGTACTTAGGCTTCTATCCTAATTCGTTTTTAGGATCTATTATTATACTAGTCCTTTTCCTTCTATATAGTTACTTCTTCGGCTTAGTACGTCGGCTCTACTATTATCCTTTCCTAGGGTATAGCGGATTTCGAACTTATACTATCTAAGTAGTTCCGACTAGCGGGACTATCTATAGGTAAGTACCTTAGTCGTAGTAAAGTACGTTAGATTCTTATAATTAGAAAGAATCGTTAGTCTAGGCGAACTCTCCGCGTATATCCTCTAGTAGATTAATAATACTATAATAGCGAGAAGTTCCTTATTATAGATATTATAGTTTTATTCTATAGGAGTTATCTTTCTTAAGTAGTAGGCTACTAGGTATTATTTCCTATTATACTCCTATGTAAAGTATACTCCTATAGCTATATCTAATACGTCTATCTCGAGATAGATAGGTAGTTTTCTATTAAATAGTCGTAGCGTAGGCGCTAATACGCCTATTACGCGACTTCCTAGGTTTTAATACTTTTAGGCGTATTACTTTTAGTTCTCGCGACTTTTAGTCCTTACGACTCCTTTTACTTTTAGGTTAAGTACCTCTTAGGCTTAAACGCTTTCTCTCTTTACTCTCTCTTATTAATATATCTTAACCTACCGAGAACGCTAATAGGTAGTTCTTTTACCCTAACCTCTACTACTACTTTATACGTAACTTACTTCTCTTCGCTATCCTACCTAATAACGAGACTCTTCGCTATAACTAAGAGTAGCGACCTTCTAATCTACTAGACACCTTCTATTAGGACGCTTAGAATAAGATCCTCGGCTAGTTACCTATAGATAATAGCGTATCTATTACTCCTAATTTACTCGATCTCGTTTTCTTCGATTAATATAACCTCGCTCCGAATTATATAGAAACTGTAATTAACGTTAAAGATAATATAGGTAATAGTTCTACTATCCGTATCCCTCTCGCTAACCTCTATAGATATACCTACGAGAGCTTCCTCGATATAATAAAGAATAAGCTATATAAAACCTTCTTTCTCCTTTATAAGTTTAACTAAGCTTACTCGGATACTATTATAAGCTTTACTACTTTACTTAAAGTAAACGAGCTTAACTATTAGAAGTTCGAGTCCGCCTATATCTTACTTAACAAGACTACTTATAAGTTAAGAAAGTAGAGACTAAGAAGAATAGCTAGTATAGAGCCGTACGTAAAGCTAAGTCTAACTATATTCTTATAAAGAACTAACTTAACTAAGCCTAAGCCTCTATCGAGTAATTAGAGGCTACTAATAAGTAGTTATACGCTACTCTTACTATACTCTAGGCCGCTAATACTACTACTAATACTACTACTAATACTAGTACTACTACTATTACTACTAGTAGCTAGCGCCTACTCTTATATAGCTATTAGCTATCTCGCTAACTTACGTAGTAGCGCTCCGCTTCCTTGTTATTCTTTAAGCGTTATCTTAATAATAAGCTACGCGACTCTCTACGCTACTACGACTATAATAGCCTAAGTCCCTCTAACTCTAACTTCGACCTAGACTACTATAGCTATAAGGAGGATAGAAAGAGTAAGAAGTCTAGTAAGAGTAAGATATAAGCTATATCTATCGACTTAGACAATTAAGTAGATACTAGTAACTATATAATATATAATCTAACTCTCTTTAACAGTTTTAAAATAAGCTATAATATTAAGGACCTATAGCTATTCTTAGGCGAAAACGGTATTTCCTTCGAAGAATAGTAGAACGCCCTAGGTAATAAACTTAATATTACTCGTTTCTACGATATCCTTTCTATATTACGATACCTCTTTTCTTATACTATAGGTATCGCTTATAGTACTATTAAGCTGCGTATACTACTTTCTATAGTATTTAAGAAGACCTTCGCTAATAATAGCGACTACTTCTACTCTATCTACGAGCTTTTTACCTACCTCGATAATTACTTTAGTATATATAATACTATTAGTAACGCTAAATATAAGCTTAACGTTCTTATTATAGTACTAGGCGAGAAGTTTTCCGACTTTTACCTAAAGTATTAGAAGCTTAACGCCCTCCTTCTAAAGATACTAGGCATATATAGCGATAAGATAGAAGTTAATAAGCTATATAAGAAGCTTAGCATTAAGTATAAGACCGCCTTACGTCTTTAGGACTACTCTAGCTCTTATAAGCTAGTCGCCCTCTACTAGCGCCTTTAATAAGAGAACTCTATTATCGACGATCTTTACTTTTAGAAAGAGAAGACTAAAGATAATAAAAAGAGTCCTAGCGCTAGTATAAGTAACGCTAAGAACGGTAACGCTTCTTATACGAATAACTCCGGCTTTAAGCTATAGTCTAAACGCTCTAATAAGTATAAGAACCTTCCTTATATAACTACCGAGCTTTAGTAATAGTACTAATAAGAGAGTCGCTACGTCTACTACTATAAAGCTAGCTATAGACCTAACGACGCTACCTACCTACTCTCTACCTATAAGCGTCTTATAAAGTATTATAGTAACGGTAATAGTAATACTAACGCTAACGCTAATACTACCCCGACTATAATAACTATTATAGCTACTACTACTACTAAGGCCCTAAAAGTCTAAACTACTATTCGAGCGCGACGAATAGTAGACGTTAGGATATTATAGTCCTATATACTATATTACCTTTATATACTCTACTTACTTCCCCTATACCTTTACTATCTATAGAAAACTACCTAGATAAACCTCCTATTATCGACGAATACTTCGTTATATAGAGTATAGTTAATAGGTATAATATAATAATTATACTTAATAATAGCGGTACTACTTCTTTCTATAATACTCTTTTCGCGTATAAATATAAATTATAGCTTATTCCTTTTAAGGAACGTATTCCTCTAGGCTTAGCTAACCTATCTAAATCGGCCTCCTCTATTACCTACTATACTAAGTTCTACTTAGATATAGACGGCTACTCTAAGCTTATTAGCTACTTTATTGCTAATATAGGCTATAATATCTCTCTCGGCTATAAATAGCACCGTAAGTACTAACCGGATAAGGACTAGCGTAATAATAAGCTTACGTTTATAAAGTCTAGTTATTATAGATATACTCCTTATAAGGATATTACTATTAACGCCCTCCGAGGCGTCTAACTATAACTTTTCTCTAGACGCTAGCGATAGCGCTCTTAACTTCGTCGTTCTAATAGCGACGACTCTAATACCTCTACTAAGTATGTATATAAGTATTACTACTAGCTAAACTATAAGGATAATTCTTATAGTAACGAAGCTAAACCCCCTAACCTATATAAAGTTACTACCTACGTTTTTAGCTTATTCGCCTATTAGAAGAGCGCTAAGGTTTTTATCTACTACGTATAGACTTCGGAGGTTACTATTCCTTTAGCTACCGCCTCTAATCTAGTTTTTATATATATAATATACGCCCCTATAGATATTACTAAGTTTATATAATTATAGGATAAAACTAATAGCGACGTACTCGCTAAGCTCCTACGCGCCTACTAGGACTAGGTTAATATATTCTCTTATAAGGAGTCTAATAAACTCCCTCTATACTAGCTAAGCGACTATAAGATTAACCTTAAGCTAGGTACTTAACTACTTTATATTCGCCCTCGTAATATATTAGCCGTTATAAACTAAGTTATTAAGAAGTAGATTAACGATAGCCTCGAGAAGTTAGCTATCTAGCCTAGCTAGTCTAGAGCCGCCTCGCTAGTCCTTATTATTCGTAAGCCTAGTAGAGAGTTACGTATCTATTAAGACTTTCGAGTACTTAACGACCTTATATAAAAGAGTCGCTACCTAATACCTTTATTTTAGGACACTCTAAATCGTATTACTAGTAAGAAGTAGTTTATAAAGCTAGACGTTATAGTAGCTTTTAATCGAATA
Source organism: Zasmidium angulare (assembly GCA_002786045.1). Lineage (NCBI taxonomy): Eukaryota > Fungi > Ascomycota > Dothideomycetes > Mycosphaerellales > Mycosphaerellaceae > Zasmidium > Zasmidium angulare. The sequence goes on from NHNX01000002.1 coordinate 1,537,060, forward strand.
CGTATTATAGTAGGGGACGAATAGAAGATAGCTTTTAGTACTCGATATAGATAGTTTAAGTACCTCGTTATACTACTCGGGCTCTATAACGCTCTAGGAACCTTCTAGTCGTATATTAACGACTCTCTACGTAAGTATCTTAACGACTTCGTATCTACTTACCTCGATAACCTCCTTATCTTTAGTAATACTATCGAGGAATATATATAATACGTCTACTACGTACTCGACCGACTATATAAGGCCGGCCTCTAGCTCGATATTAATAAATACGAGTTCTACGTTTAGTAGACTAAGTACCTCGGGCTTATTATTAGAGCCGATAGTATTTAAATAGATCTAGCTAAAGTCTAAGCTATCTATAACTAGGTTATACTATATAACCTTAAGGATATATAGGCTTTCTTTAGCTTTACGAACTTCTATCGCCGCTTTATTCGTAGGTACTCGCGAATCGTATTACTAATAACTAACTTTACGCGCTTAGCTAACGACTATTAACTTTTTATCTAGACCTCTAAATACGTAGCCGCTTTCTAGACCCTTAAGGACGCTTTTACTAGTAATATAGTACTAGCCTACTTCGTACCTAGCCTTAAGACTATACTTAAGACTAACGCTTCTAACTTCGTTATAGCCGCTATCCTATTATAACGAGGCCTTAATAGCGTTCTACGCCTAGTTATTTATATATCTAAGAAAATATTACTATAGGAGTATAATTACAATATCTATAATAAAGAGCTCTTAGCTATTATCTAAGCCTTCGAAGAATAATAGCCTAAACTAATAGCTTACTATTATAACGATAAAGCGCTTTATAATAACTCCGCGTCCTACGACCCCGAGTCTATAGCTACTAAGTTCGAACCCCTACTAGACTAGGAAGGTAAACTAGTACTTATCTACTCTAATTATAAGAACCTCGAGTACTTTATAACTACTAAGTAGCTTAATAGGCGCTAAGCGCGCTAGTCCGAGTTCCTATCTTAGTTCTTCTTTAAAGTTATCTATCGCTCTAGCGTATAAGGTACTAAACTAGACGTACTTATATAGCGACCTTAAAATAAGCTATCGTCCTCCGACAACCTATAGGTTACTTAATAATATCGTATAATACTACTAGCCTACTACCTACTTAACTTAAATCTTAGTAGTACGACACTCTAGCTCTAATAAGAGCCCGAGTTACTCCTTAAGATCTGCGACGCTTATACTAATCTTAACGTATAAGCCGCTATTAACTAAGTTACTAATAAGTAGCTAGCTAAGCTACTCCGTTCTAAGAAGATTAACGACTACAACGCCGCTATTATTAATAGCTTTATCTATATTAAAAATAGGTATAGCCTATATATCTTATATATCCCCTCTTTTATAGGCTCCGACCTTTACTATAAAATTACGTACTACTACTATAAATATAGCGGCTATACTAGACGTACTAAAACGCTAGATCTTATTTAGCGTAACTTTATCTAGTTAGGTATTTCTTATATAGCTCGATAGGCTACTCGTAACTATTATAACTACCTATCGAATAAGCTATCTATAGATATAAAGTCTAGACTACTCTAATCGTTACCCGCGCTATTCGAAGTTTAGAATAAGATCTCTATAGATTTCGTTATTGTACTACTAGAGAGTAAGTCGTCTATTAATAGACTAGGTTATTCGAACGTCTTAACTATTATAGACCGCCTTAGTAAAAGTACTAAAACTATTAGCGTTCTCTCTATAGAAGCCGAATATATCGCTTACGTTATAGTTAACTAATACTACTAGTACTATAGTATTCTATTAAAGATTATAAGTAATAGAGGAACCTAATAGACTTCTACTTTTTAGCGACAATTCTATTAGCTACTTAATATTAATTACCGCTTATCGATAGCTTTTTATCCGTAGACTAATAGTTAAGATAAGAATACTAATAAGGAACTTAAGCGCTTCCTATACGCCTTCGTTAACTACGCCTAGGATAACTAGATTAACTAGCTACCTCTTTATTAGGTTATATATAATAATTATATATACAAGTCTACTAGTATATCTCTATATTTTACTAAGACTAGCCGTTATATATAAACCTATATTAGTACGCTACCGCCGAATTTACTACTAGCCTCTAAGTATATCTTTACTAACGCTATAGACGCTTTCGCTAAGCGTATAAAGGATATTTAAACCTTCCTCTACAAATAGGTATTACTAGCCTAGTAGATATAAGCCGACTACGCTAATATCTATTATATAGTTCTACTTTCCTATACTATTAGTAACCGAGTCTACGTTAATACGAAGAACTAGGCTACTACCTACCTAGCTAAAAAGCTCGATATTAAATAGTATAGTCTAGTCGCTATTACTAAGTCTATTAACAACGGCCGCGCCTATAAGCTTAATCTTAATCTAGCGTCTATCGCTATTTATAATGTCTTTTACCTAGATCTCCTCTACTTATACCTACCTAATATCGACTTTAGTATACGCCTACCTCTAATTTAGGTTATATAAGCTAATAACCGTACTAAAGACTACTATAAAGTAGATATTATACTAGACTCTAGGAAACGAGGAAAAGGCGTTTAATACTTTATTAGATAGAAAAAATACCTAGATAGCGAGGCTACTTAGGAGCCTACTCTATATATATTTACTAATATACCTAAAGTAGTAGCTAATTTCTATTATAACTACTCTCTAAAGTCTATTTAAGCGAACTTTATACTACTAGCTAGCTAGGTTCTATATAAATCTATCGAGCTAGCTAGACTTATCGCTATAGCTACGTTCCCTTTAAAGCCTCTAATTTAAGCTCTATAAAGCTAGCTTAGTAATAACCTAGTCGTTACTATATTCCCTCTAAAGCCTCTAATTTAAGCTCTATAAAGCTAGTACGTTAGTATCGAGGGATTAATATACGAGCCTACTTTATAGAACTATAGGGACTTTACTACTACTATCTAGTACTATAGAGTATAGGCTAAGTCTACTATATAGCTAGCGAGGTAGGATAAACTAATACCTATACTATTAAAGAGTAATACTAATAGAGATTGTATTACTACTATTACTAACTCCGACTATAACAACTCCGACTATAATAGCTCTAACTTTAATAACTCCGACTTTAATAGCTCCGACTTAATATTACTACCTACTTACTACTACGACCTATACTACTATATTAAGCTCGATAATAATACTATCTTTATATACGCTATACTAGTAGTACGAGAATATAGATATAGGCTATAGAGAACTACGCCTTTTAAAAAAGGGGGTAGTATTACGAGCCTAGCTTAGATTCCTAATAGTAACGCGTAGTTACGTAATGTAGCTTAGCCTATAGCCTAGTTTAGCGCCTCGCCTACTTATAGCTTCTTCTCCTACCTACCTCCTAGATAGTTTATCGAATATTATATTATTTACGCCTACCTCTATATTAGCCTCTTATAACTATATACTATATACTATATACTATATACTATATACTATATACTATATACTACTTATAGCTAATCTACTTAGACTCTACGAATACGTATACTCCTAGTTTATAGCCTCGCGTCCCTAGACTTTTCTATTTGCTCTACTCTCGAGTCTCTCTACTAACATACTCGCTCGCTACGTTCTTACCTAGGCCTACTATCGTTATACTACGTCTATATTACTTATATCTATACTTTACGCCTAAGCTCGCTATATCCGTTCTATATATAGCCGATTATAGGACTTCTAGTAAAAATAGTAATATCTAGTTATAAAAGATAATACTATTAGCGCTAATAGATATCCGTATTATTAGATCTAGGATCTTTAATATAGAACTAGTAGGATAGACTACTTAGTCGTATAGTAATATTATTAGTTTAAGGTCCTAAGCTATCTTATATAGACTAGATATGCTCTACGAGTTTCTTTTACCTACTACTTCGAAGAGTATAATATTCGGAGGATAGTATTTAAAGGTATCGTAGTGTCTAGTAAATTATAGGCTATAGGCTTAAAACTTATAGAGCGTCTAGGATTATTTAGCGAAATTTTAGAGGTATACTACTTTACTTTACTTTATAAAAGTTTACTTTTTAGTATATCTTAAGAACGCTATACTTTTATATAGTAGAATCTTTTTATATATTAGATACTTACTTAAATTTAATAAAAATCGATTTTTTAGAATACTAAAATATATATATTACTATATAAATTATGTTTAAAAAAAAGCTATCTATATATTTTATATACTAGTAGTAGTATATTTTAGACCGGACCCTTAAAAGCCGGCTTTCTTAGCTTAAAAGTACGATTCTCGCTTTCCCCTCCCTTAAAATATCTTTCTATCTAGACTATATATAAAGAATCTATCCGGTATAAAGATAGATTATATAGGGGACTCGGAGCGCGTCTAATTTTCTAGATTTAATATAAGCTAGATAGCGAGTCGTAGCCTAATCTTTAAATTAAGCCTAAAAAGCTTATTTCGACTTTTCCCCTCCCGAGCTAGATCTTTATAGTTATAAGAGATATAAAAAAGTTTTATATATATAAAAGATAGAGGCTACCGAGGGCTCGGAGCTCCTTAAGTCGGTTTATCTATAAGTTTTATAAGTAGCGAGATATTTAGAAATCCGTAAAACTACTAACAAAGATAGTATTAATGCTCCGGGGTATACCCCTATCTAAAAGTGCATATTATAAGACGGCATCATCGAAAATCATTAAAAAAATTTAATATATATATATATATAAAAATACATTTCCTAGGTCTCTACCGTTAGGATTTTGAATTTTCAGCTTTGTTCTCGAGGAATCGCGTTTTGAATGCAGCTCCTCAAAAAAAGATAACGGGATGTGTAACAAATTTTAGCCAAATGGGATCAGACCCTCCAGAGAGGTGTTCAAGTGTGGTCTGTGCGTGTATCCTCCGAAAGAAAAACCAACCTCTCTGGAGGCGTCTGACCCATGTGAGATAGGTCCTGATCCACTCGCTTCAGACGGATTTCGAAATCTGTTAGCCATAGGGCGTAGGGCTGAGCTGCGGGATACTAGAGTACATCTCCCGAGACATCGCGATGGCACTTTCGTAATGGAAATAGAAATAGGTTCCGGGAGGGGAATGCTCGGTGCATTCCGCGACGAGCTTCTTTCAACCTCACCTCGCTCGAGGAGTCGTTTGGGATGACATCGACTAGTTTAGATGAGTTCATTTGGTGAGTTCAAGTTGCGAAGCACTATGAGCAAACAAACGACAGACTCGGACAGCGGCGTGGGTTTTGCTGGTAGGATTGGAGGATCGAAACATATCAATCTGTCGAGACATATATGAGAATTGCTTTGTTGTGGTTGCTTTGGCCCATGTAGCGACAAAATGAGTCTGGTTTGTGATCAGGGTCCTCTTAATCTTGGGTCAGCCACAACGCCTGCTTGCTTCAGTAGTCCTCGGTGCCTCAATTTAGATGACGGCTCTCACGACGGCCATGCCCCAGCCTTTGACCCCTTTCTTCTTCTCTTGCTGGAGCTCAGCAATGCTAGCTCTTCTCTGTTCAGCCGGCACATCTTCTCCGCTGATCATGTTCCTCTGGCCTTCTCTCATGCCGGTGTAGATGTCCATGTCCTTAGTCCTGATGAAGAGTTGGCGGTGGCTTGGATAAGCGAACCAGCTGTAGACCTTCCATACGATGTACAAGGCTACAAGGAAGGGGCCAGCAAGGTAAGCCTGGAAAAAAAGCTCGGCGTTGAGGTAAGGGCCGCCGACAGGATATAGAGCGACGTAGAACTGAGCCATAAGACAGAGTATGTTGATGAGCAAGCAGAGCCAAGAGCCCCATACGCCGAAGAAGGCTTTGAATGGAAGTTCGTCCAGGGTGTGGCCATTGTGAGCCCTGTTTGGGTTAGTGCATGTGGTCAAGACCTGGATCTATTGACAGCAAGCTCACCATGCCTTGCGGAAACGAATGTGGGCAAGCGCAATGCTACCGAAGATGAAGAAGATCGAGAGACCTGACAGGGACAAGAGCCACGTGAAGATGACGCCTCCGTTGTCAGCCAAGTTAATAAAGGCCAAACAGCCAAAGAGAAGCTGTATGAGAACCACGACCACCGGGCGGCCATGTCGATCCACATACGCAAATAGCTTGGGGCCCATGCCTGTGATCCTGATTAGCACAAGCCAGACCAAGCGAAAGGCAGTGAGTGGTGTCTCACCGTTTGCAGCCAAGGCTTGCATCGTGCGCGTCGAGCCAAAAGTGCAAGAGTTCGCAACGCTTATGACTGAGATCAGAATTACGGCGTTGAAAATAGATGGCAAGGCCCTGATTCTGGCGAGCTGGATAGCGATCACGAAAGGTGAGTGGCGTGATGAGGCTCCCTCTGTGTTATAAAGAGGGCTGTCGGCTGGAACAATGAGGCCCACGAGGAAGAGGTTCACAATGTAGAAGATTGCGATACGCCAGACCACTTGTTTAGACGCCCGTGGTATTTCGCGTCGAGGGTCTTCCGTCTCAGCGGCAGCGAGACCAGTAAGTTCAGTACCCTAGCGGAAGTTGTGTCAGAGAGTCGTATTGAGAGAGGTAAGGGGCGATGCAAGAGAGGGCGACTGACAGTGTATGCGAACGATGCCGTAACGAAGACAGTACAGAACCCGTGGAAGCCATTGAGGAAGGCGCCAGGGTTGTGCCAATACCTAGAAGAATGAAGAGTGGCAGGTCAGCAAACGTCTTGGACCAGGATGATGGCGTCTACCCGTGGGTATGGGAGATCTCACTTTGCTCCAATGTAGCCCCTGGGGTCCGTTGGGACACCGCCACAATCGATGATGATACCAAGAATCATGAACCCTATGCAGGCGATGATCTTGAGCATACTCAGCACAAATTCGACCTGCTTCCAGTCAGCTCATGTGCTGCAGGCCATGTCATTTGATTTGACTTGCCTCGCCATAGCCTTTGACACCAAAGAATTGAATGGCAGTCAAAGCAACAAGCAATGGTACAATCCAGGCAGCATTCGTAATGCCGTGCGATCCAGGCCAGAAATGGATGATGTTGCAAGCAGCTGAGATTTCGAAAGGCAGGACGGTCAACCACTGGACAGCATACTGCCATCCACAGGCAAAGCCCCAAGAGGGATCGATGAACCGACAGATGTACATCGTGAACGCTCCGTTGACCGGGTCTGTGTTCACGCGTTAGCGATCGATGATATCTCATCACGTGCGATGCACACTTACACATGACGGCCAGTTCAGCGAGCGCCTGCATCATGAGGTAGATCATGGCGCCGACGATCATGAAGCCGAGAAGCACAGCTCCTGGCCCACCAGTCTGGAAAGCGCTGGCTGTACCAACAAAAAGGCCAGCTCCGATAGCACCCCCTCTACAGCAGGCATGTCAGTACAGCAACGCAATGTCACGGAGATTAGGCAAGACTTGCATAGCAATCATCTGCATGTGCCTGCCCTTCAAATTCCGATGCAGCTTGTTTTGATCTGCCACGACAATGTCGTGGTCCGCGCCATCAATGCTGAATTGACGGCCACGCACATGGTCGGCCAGAGGGGCGGGTTCAGTGGGACCTTTGGGCCCTCTCTTCTCAATGTCGACACTCTCGCGCGCGGCACTCATTCTTGCTAGTCCGGGATTTGGGCAGAGACAAGGAAGTACAGTGCAAAGTGAAAGGTTACTGGGAGATAGATAGATAGAAGAGGACTGTGGGAACACCTGCACCTTCCACGAACCTCACACGTGCCCAGCGGCCCGGATTGGGCAGGTGTCTGGTGTGAACGAACGATATGCTTTTCGTAGTGCGCGATAGCAGTGGTTGGTTGGACCGCTTCAGGCTGTAAGCATGCCCTAGACCGTGCAAGCTCAGTAGCTTATCTAGCCGAGATGTTCTAGGTTGTCTTCTGGAAGCTTGATGGCGTTCCGGTACACGGGTGTGTTGTCTCTATAAAGACCGGCTCCCGATGGCTGCGGTCCTCGCAATCGCAGTTGGCAGTTCGTTCCTCGACCACGCCACGCACTTGGAATCAATGCGGCTCTCATTGGAGCGGCTTTGGCGGGCAGACGCAGACGCCGTCAGCCCAGGGAACCGTGCATGAGGCGCTCATGATTAGAATGGTCACGTGTCGAGCAAGTGGCATTCAGCCAGGGATCACCAGCTATCATGAACGGCGGCGGATTGACCGATCTGATCTAGTCACTGATGGCCGGTGGGCTTAGCGTTGTCATTTCACCAGCAACGGCAATTGCTCGAGCAGGAACCAATCCCAAGAACCATTCCAGTGGACCACAGGCGACAGGTCGTCCAGGCTCCCGCACATTGTCCATCGACCCGTCGCGACGGAGACCTTCCTTCGGTCTGAGCCGACGCCAAGCGCTGTCCAGCCTTCCTAATCCTAAGGAGGGTTATGAGGCAACATTAAGTTGCAGGAGTTGGTCGAAGCGATCCATTGGCAGATCGCAAGCCCAGTCGAGACCATCAATATGGCGACGAGACCACATCCCGAGCGAACAGCGCCACGAGATTATCGCGCGATTCCGAGCGACACACGCCAAGGCACTTCGAGCCTGCATGGTCATCCTTCCCGTACTCGGAAGTAGATAACGCTCCTTGGCTTGTTTGATATTCTCGTCGTACACGTAGATAACCAGCATGTGGTAGTCGAGAACACAGGATTCATAAGGTGTGAGGGTCGCGATGAGCGGCACCTGCGTTCGGTCAGAATCACAGGAACTGGTTGCTTATACATACCGGGCCGCATGCGACTATGGGTATCTCGTCCAATCCTCCAGCGCCTCGCTAGTTCAAAGAATCACAACAGGAGACTGCTCCTGCTCGCGCCAGGACTGCCCCTCGGACTGCCTCGTCCTTTCTCGTACAACCACTTGTTGTTGAGCCCCATGCTAGGCTTGCTTGCCTTAGTCGGCGTCTGCAGGCTTCCTGAACTGTCAAACTCGCTGAAACTCAATGGCGAGCTTCTATTACTCGTGTAGCTCAACCTTCTCCTCTCGCTTCCCCCACTCTTCAGTGCGCTTCCAGCTGCCAGAGGAGACATCGATCCGCTCGTTCTTCGCTGACTATCGAGTGGTGAAGTACGCAGGAAAGAGCCGCTGTTGTCCAAAGGTGTACCGCGACCGCTCAATGGTGAGCCGCCAACTTCTGCGCGAACACTACTACTAGCAGATCGTGGCGTGTTCGACCGAGAAAAGCGAGGCGGCGTGACGTATTGCTCCTTCTCTTGCGGCGTGGCAGGTCGGGACATCGGCGGCAGACCCATCAGTTCGCGTTGTGAGGGCGTAAGGGGTATATCTTCGCAGGTATCGGGTGTTCGCCAAAGTGGTATCGTGGCTATGCCGATGTTCGCGAGCAATAAGACTCGAGCTATCCAGAGACCATAAGACGGGTACGGCTGAAGGGAGCGGCTCAACTGATGGGGCACGCTGTTTCAAACATTAGATTCGGTCTTCACTACAGTCGTTCTATACATACACCTCATAGATCAAACCTGGAACGAAGAAGGTTGTGAGAATGAAGACAGCACTGAGAAGGATGTTCTTCATGTTGCTGCTGTCGAAATTGGTCGCGCTCCGTCTCCGAATAATCTCGTCCATGCGCGGATGAATCCAGCCATTGTGGGTTGCACGTAATGGGGTCGATAATGTTGCTGGCGAACTCTCGTTCTTCTTAGGCGTGATGTTGAGCGATGGTAAGGCGACTGGCGACGGTGACGAGACTGAGGTCGTCTTGCCAGCAGTGGTCTGGGTGACCGACTGTGACGAGGTCGACCGCACAAGCGCCGTTGAAGACATGATCGCGTCGACTTGGATCCGATTGCTATGCTGTGATGTTAGTACGTTAGTCCAGATGGTCGGCGGGCATTTAAAGCATCTTTGTTGGTGTCGAGTTGAGCGAGAAACAATGGTTGCTAAGGGCGTGGAGTCTCTCGGCTGATTTGCCGAAGAAACCTTAACTGGAGCTTTAATCAACATTGATGGGGCTGCTGCCCCGCCGTGTTTCATGAGCTGACATCAGACGACACTTGAATTCACTGTTGTTGTTGACATGACCAACAGTCAAAGGAAAGGACACCTGAGTGAGTGACAATGTCGTCTTCACTTCAAAGCCTCGACGCCCAAATCGCCTCGCTGCTGTCCGACTGGTCTATTTCGACTACCTTACTCGCCCTCGTGATAGCCGCCTTCTTGGTCTACCCTGTCGTCTTCTCAGACGAGCCCGATACCCATCCTCTACTACTCGCCAGGCAAGGTACAGCATCCGCTGTCAGAAACAAAGGCGAGTCAGCTGTATACCGGAGCCCGGAAGTACCCCATGGTTATCCTCTGAAGACGGGATTAAATGTTAAAGACGCTGGAGCTCCGAGATGGGCGAGCGGGAAAGATGGCGACATTCGCGACATCTGGAGAGAGGTGCAACGAGGAGGGCAGAACGGCAGTGACGGGAAAGAGATCGCGAAAGGTGTCATCATGACCATACTCGGAAAGGAAGAGATTGTGGAACATGGCATTGAAGATCTGTCGAAGGAGATTGGCATCATCGGACGACATCTGAAGCAGAGCGGTGTCAAGAAGGTTGCGATATATCTGCCGAATAGCGTGGAGTATTTGACGACCGTCTTTGGTGAGTTGTGGATCCTGTTCGTTGAGGCAGGAATTAAAACTAACTATGAACAGCATGTGCTTTCTATGGCCTCACTCCGGTGCTTCTTCCCTACAATGTACCGCACCCTAAGCTATATGAGCTTCTCAACTCCACGTGTGCAGACGGGCTTGTCTGCGGCGCAGGAACCGTGCCCCTTGACGACCTACCGGGACAGGCCAAGAACATCAAGGCTCTTACTTGGGTCGTTGAGAAGACCAGTAGGCACATGGACTGGAATGGAGCCCCCGATGCAGCACAAGGTCGTCTTGCAGTCAGCGTCTGGCATGACGTCGTCGAAGAGAATAAAGCCAAAGCAAGCGCGGAGCTGCCGAGCAACGACAGCGGCGATAAACCTGGAGAGGTCATCACCGTCTGGCAATCGACTGATGTTGCAGCGAAACCCGAGATCGTGTCCTTCACGCAGGAGAACATAGTTGCAGCAGTCGCAGCACTTATATCTGCTATTCCGCCGCGACAACGTCTGACTGCGGCAGACCTGGTCTTGCCTGCCGACACTTTCACTCACTCTTACGTGCTCTGCCAGACGCTCGCAGCGCTGTTCACTCACTGCAGCTTGGCGATCAACAGCGTCGCCGTCCCTGGAGTCGATCTCAACCTTGCCCGCCGCGGCGTAGCGCCCACGGTTGTCATTGTATCCGCGGAGACTCTAGTCAAGCTGCATCAACAAGAACTAGGTGGTATCACCTCTGGCCTTCAGAAGCTCCGCAAATATACTCAAGATCAAACAATCTCTGCTGGTCGTATGCCGACAGACGGCCTGCTGTTCAAAGTACTCGCACCCTCGACTTCGACCAAAGAGCCTGGGAAGCTTCGCCTCATCCTCACATCTGACCGCTTGGGTGCTGGCAGCCCGCCTCTTACATCGACGATGCTCTCAGACCTGCGCATCTTCACTCGCGCACGTATTATCTACGCTTTGACGACTGCCAAAGTTGCTGGTGCGGTAGCTCAGACAAACGTCTTTGACTACAGAAGGGATGACGGCGCTGGGCATTCGCACTTTGGTATTCCATTGAGCAGTGTGGAGATCAAGGTGTTGAGTCCGAGCAACGACGCAGCTGTCGGAGCTCAAGAACCAAAGGGCGAGTTGGTGGTCACTGGACCGGCAGTGGCAAGTGGAGAGGCAAAGTTGGGTGTCAGGGGCAGGATAAGAGATGACTTCACAGTGGCTTATGCATGAGCTGTACGGCACTATTGGTGCTGTCGCGAAAGAAATGATATCAACATGTCCATTGACAGACTCTCCACGTTCCATGTAACACGATGTAAGCACAGGTCAAGCTCGTGCAGTAACTCGGCGTCGCCTCAACGACTCGAGAAAGCGTTTTGACAACAAGATGTGTGGCTCCCGATCACATCAACATACAGTAAACCAAGGTATGAATAGGAGACTACTGAGGTTTGCCGGTTTATTACAAAAGCGAATACTCTGCTAAACGGTTGTCATGTGTCTTGTTCAGTCTATTGGTCGAGCTCATGTTCATATACTTGTCTCAGGGTTCGCCATTGGCAGTACATTCTCCAGCCACCTAGTGCTCATGGTGTGTAATCTTCGATACTTTCTCAACTGGCTGGACTGATGAAGGCTCCTCTGGCAGAATGGCATCCTCAAATCCAGCGGTGACACTTCCCTTTCGGTACTCGGCATGGTCCTTTTCGTCCATATCGGATGAATCTCTGTCGACCAGCCCATCGACGTCGGAGTCGAGAGCCTCGCCGTAGAGTGCTGGTGGATTGAAACTGAGCGCCCCCTGGAATATCGTATTAGCACGAGGAAGAGGGTTGCAGCTTGGGTTGGGACTGACCTTTGGAACCAATGTGGCGAGAAGCATGATGCCACTGAGGACTGTGAACTGTACCCCCGCCACATTGAAGATAGCTGGATGGATGTCTGTCTCGCCGGATGCTTGGTAGACGCTATCCACGTAACGGCCGAGAAGCGGGTTTGCGATGGCGTAGATCACGATATATGTGCAATACAGGAAAGACATGACAGCTCCGAGTGCTGATACATCCTTGGTCTTGCTCTCGAGGCGAGCGAGTGAAGCCTGAATGTAAGCTGCGAGGGAAACATCGCCAGCCGCCCATCCGAAGGAGATGGGGATAAAGGTAGCGGCAGCAATCCACGCTTGGGAGACTTGCTGCCGCGGTGGGTACCAGAAGGCGAGATACCAGACGATCAATAGCATCAGTGCATCGAGGCGAAGCCATGGCATTGGTGTGTGGACCAGGTTGGTGAAGAGGAAGACCGTGAGAGCACCAAGAAGCTCTCCGAGGTTAGAGCCGCCAACCATGATCTGAGACCAGGCTGAGTTGCCAAAGTAACGACGGGCGATGAATGGTGCGATGCCATTTTCCAGGTAGCGGTGTCCATAGAGGGCAAACGCATAGCCTAGCAGTGATTAGATTGTCGTGTACCTCTTAGTTGACGAGGTCTGCTTACCTGGCATCAACCACACGAACTTGCGGCTGCTGAATATAATGAGGCCACCAGTGTACGCAGACATGAAGAAGAGGTATACACTCCTTCCGATACTACGCATGTAGCCGGCAAATGTACGCTCCTGTTGTTGTAGGGCCTCAGGTCGAGTGAAGTGGAGCTTTGAGATGAAGAACCAGACGATACTGGCGCATGTGAAGCAAATAGGCCTGTCGGAACGTAAGCCTGCAAAATCAACATCATTTGGCTAGCGTGTTCGACTCACGTAATGATGAACGAAAAGTTGTTGCCGAAGTAAGGGATCAGGCCAAGAGCAGTGCAAAATGCACCTCCTGTGCCAGCGATCTCATAGAAGATGTGTACCAGCGAGTCCATGCGTCTCAGCTTTTGCACATTGCCGCCGACGATGTCACGGGGGATCACCCGACGGATGAGCTCGACCATACCATAGGCAATGCCAGTGATACAGTAGACCGGAATGAGGCCGTCCGTGTTCCAGTCGCCGTAGTAGCTGAAGTCTTCCTCGTCGTGAGTCTCGTCCCAGTTCCTAGATTTTCACATTAGAAGGCGTCTTCTCCGAACGCATTGACAAGCGATGATCGTACGAACCTTGGCTTGAACCGGCCACCAGTAGCTGCATCGACAATTAGCAGGATTGCCGTAAGAAGGCCGAAAACGATGATGGCAGTCGATAGAACGTTCTTCGTTGGATAGCGCTTGATTAGTGGTGCGATCAGAATGGAGCCGATGCATTGGAATGTCTGGTTGAGCGCCTGCAAGAGGCCTATCCGTTCAAAGGTGTTGCTGCTGCCCTCGATGACATCGTATCTGTTCGTCGCAAGCGCAATGATCGAGCCGTTGAATGCTTCGAGCCCGAACTTGTACAACATGATTCCAACGATGTAGATCATGATGTTGCGCCGTTCCTCGGCTGCGTACATACGCCATGTGTCCAAGAGACCGACTTTCATCTTGCCAATGAGTTCGCACGTAGGCGGGAAAGAACAGTGTAAAGCGATATGCTTTCGAGATGAGCTGCGAACTGTTCAAGGAAGAGTTATATGCAAGGAAAGCCACGCTATCATTACCTCAAGATTGACCACAAAGAACGTCGATGTTGTGATTCTTCGCCGCTTGAGCTCGCTAGACATCAAATGCCATGAACACTGTCAAGAACCCATCAAGTGCACTAATGCTAGACACGTGGGTCAGGCTACGGGCCCCAAAGGACTGTACAAGAAAATGCCAATTCTTGGGCGATACTCGGCGTTAACTTTTCCCCAAGTTCGACGGCTGGCAAGGTTGGCGATAGGGTACTTGGCTGAGGCGCAGTGCTCTCGAAAGGTGGTGTACACGACATCGATAGCAACTTGTCTACCACATGGCGGGCTCAGATGATCGAGATGGTATTATCTCCGCGTCGAGGGGTAAGACGACGAAGAACGTGGTCCAAAACAACGACGATGGCTGGGTGAGCGCTGGAGGAGTCCAAGACATGCACATGTCGAGTCCGGATCAGCAGCAGTGCGTGTGGATATGGCATCTCAGAACATGAATAGACTTGGCTGATGGAAAAGAAGTGAAGGTGATGAGGTTGTAGCAAATATTACGCGAAGGTGGAGAGTTGGTGATGGAAGATAAGAAAGACAGAGTTGCGCGAGACCACCTTCCACGGTCGGTCCACGGAGCTGCTAGCGGCACTTGCATGGATGACTGATCCGCCCCTGAGACAACGACACCTCTACGCCTCGCGCACTTCCTGACCTGTTCATCGACTATACTGAAGACGAAGAATCATTCACCACCGCGTCAGCTTACAGTAAGAACTGCACATGCCATGGGAGGTTTGTTGCTAGTGTTCCACTCATGCACTTTTTGAGTTACCAGCCGCACTCGTCTATTGGCTTATTCATCGCGCTATTCATTCAACAACCTTGGAAGTCTGCAAGCAAGCAGAACCTACAGATGACGATGGAGCTCATTAATAGGTGGCTCTGGTCGCTGTCAGTCTCTTCTCTCGTCACCGCCAGCTTGCACAATGTCCACCCCAGATGCTAAAGAATATATCCTGCCACACCACGGCGATGAATCGAAACGGCTCAACCTACAACATGAGGTAAGTCCATCGATCTTTGAGCCGATGCCGGCGGGCTAACATCGATATCTTAAGGTATTTGTGTCTAGCAGTGGCTACCTGCTTCATCCACGCATAGTGTCCTACCTGGCCACACACGAACCTTCGCCGCACGTTGCAGACGTTGCTACAGGGACAGGCATTTGGCTTCATGATCTTGCGGTGGAGAGAGAGAGTCGTCAGCGGCCCCGTGGAAGTTCCACGGTCTCGACATCTCCGATGCTCAATTCCCTAAGAACTCGACTTCGTCTACTTTCACGACCTTCGATGCTCGTGAACCCCCTCCAATAAACCTACGTGGTGTCTTTGACGTGGTTCACATTCGACTGATCCTGGGCGGTATCACTACACCGGACTGGACGAAAGTGGCAAAGAATGCTTTCGATATGCTCAAGCCTGGTGGCTGGCTGCAGTGGCATGAAATCGACGCTCCAAGCATACGAGCATATCCGACTGCGGGCGTGGCAACTGCCCATGCGTCCACTGAGCTGTTACGCGAGTGTGTTGGAGGATTTCAGACAGTCGGGCGGTTTATGCAAGAAGACATGCCACAGTTCAGTCGAAGAGTCGCTGCCGCTGGCTTTGCAGAACTGGATGTTCACATGGCAAGCTCGGACAGAGTGGCTGAGATGCGCCAACAATGCACCGAAACGATGTTTGGAGCTGTCTCAGCAGCATTGAAATACCTGGCGGGCAGTGATCGTGGCTCTACGGTCAGCGCCGAAACAGCAGACCGCCTAATCGAAAATGCGCGGCTTGAGTTGCCCAGTATCTACTGGAGATGGGATGGATACATCGTTACTGGCCAGAAGCCCATATGAGTTAACATGCCTCGTGGCACTTTTCAAGCACTCGATTACAGTCCAACTATCTACATGACTGGAGTCGACTACAGCAGTCCGAAATTTTACAACGTTGTTCATGCGCAGATCGAGAAGACAAGACATGGTACAGATCGGCATGCAGCTGGATGTGCCTTGCAATAGTCATCGACATACCATATGTCATCCTAGCCGTGAGCGCTGGTTCTCATGGAGTCGACTAAGCTGATATTCACAGTACTAAATGCCTCTGCACAGGTAGGCAATGAGCCCGCCTCAATTCAACGTTCTTGATCACGCCACAGAAAGCAATGCTAGTCAAGTCAGTCTTGCCCTCGGCGAGAAGTGGAGCCCACTAACATCAGACCCGGCGCTGAATTGGCTAGATGCTTCTGCAGTACACCTTCCACCCATGACTTGATAGCGCTCTCACCTCATCAGGCACAGCTCTTACGCCCTCGAGACGTGCATTATTCAGCGACTGTCCGTCATTCCTGCCAGAACGATGACGGTGTCACGAAGACTCTATCAGGCAGGCTGCACGTCCCCAAGCTTGGAAGCCTGATGATCGCTATAGAGGACTGATCCCCTCCGAGACGACACCTCTATTGTATGCTCCGTAGGATTGTCGATCCAACATCTGCGAGTCGTCAATTGCTGAGCAGGTAACTACAGATATCTACACAGGCAGTCCGTCGGTGAACACCAATTTCGTCCACTACATTCTGTGCACTGACCCAATCAATATGGCTGTTCCAATCCCCCTTGACCCTGAAAAGATTGCCAGAGGAGCCAGGGCGTGACGCTCGACTCTCGGCTCCTCGAGTCGCCTTATCGTGGTGAAACACTCTCGTCAACTCGCCGAGACGTCTTCGGTGTCTACGACTTCAAACGGTAACTGGAGTGCGGTCCGTTCAGGGTAACCTCAACAGCTACATCGACTCCCTGCCCAGCATTACGGTCTCCGAAACACAAGCCGAAACACGAGAACTTGTTCCCACTCCCGTCAATCAATCACTACTGACACCTCCGCAATCTCAAAATACAAACCCCTTCCCTGTCGCAACCTCGTGGCGGAAGCATACGGATCAGGGGCCACCCTGGCAGCCTGTAAGGTACAATCGAGAAGAGCTCTGCACGCGATACATTACAGCCTCGAGGTCGATGACGAACACACCCAAATGCTGCCGCAGCCGAGCATCATCCCGTCGGGCTTGGTATCAGACAGTGTGCTGACAGTGTGATGGCCTGTGATGGACGAGGAGAAGATGCTTTCGAAATGGTTAGACGAAGAATGGTGTCGAATACGAGGGAGAGTATATAAGTACTGAGATCAAGACATTACTGACGCTCAGCAACTTTCAACACAAAGCAGCACATACTTGAACGTTCTACTGAACCTTTGGACCTCACAACATGCACTTCCAGATCTCCATTCTTCTCGGCCTCGCCGCCCTCGTTGCCGGCCAGCAATCAGAGATCGACTTCGCCGGCGACGTACCGGTATGCCATTCCCGACAAGCACGTCAACACACTGCAATTACCATACTGACCTCACCAGGCCGAATGTCAGCAGGACCCCAGCTGTGCTGCAGCAATCTATCCCGCAGCACAATGTCCACGCAACCGTACGCTCCACCCCTTACGATCCTCCATATCGAGCGAACGCTGAACTCGAGGTACAAAGTCAACATCCCCTTTAGTGGCGATAGCGACTACCTCGACTGCCTGCTCGGCCAGCCCGACTTCTGTGCTGACTTGGGACAATGCTACGCCTGCGTTGGGCAGTTCAAGAGAGAAGGAGGTGAGTCGCCCTAGCATATTCAGAATTGCAGGGGTTCGTTCAGGAGAGGCTAACGATGATTCGCAGATATCAAGAGACTTTGGCAGATTTGCAATACATTTTAAGGTCGAGATCTCCTGGCCACAATGGATTCGCTGTTGCACTCATCCTTTCTTCACAACGACCTCATGCCTACCGCCTCCCACACTCAGAATCATCTTCTTCCCAGCCGCAATCCTGCCCTTCCTCTTCCCATCCAAAACCACAACACTACTCGTCCCATTCGCCAACCCAGGCAAAACCACCGTCCCCTCCGTCCCCTTCGGCGTACTCCACCGAACCGTGTACCCATCCCCACCCTCCTTCACAGCCCACCCAGCCTCAAACTTCCCCAAACTCGTAACAAAACCGCCCTCAACCCATCTCAAATCCCCAAATCCCGGACTCAGCTCCCACCTCTGTCCGACCCTCTCCACAACCCTCAAACCCAGCACATACTCCGTCAAAGCGCTCGTAGGTCCACTGCTCCATCCATGACTATGACTAACATAACTTGCATCATAGTCATAACCACGGTAGTTCCTGTATGCGAAACTGCCGTTAGTCAGATAACCTTCAATCACGGTCGACTGTGTTCCGTTGGGGTTGTGGAGATACCACCCCCACGAACGACGGATGAGATCGAGGGCCCGGGCGGTCTGGCCGATGAGGAGGTGCGCTTGGACTTCGAAGGAGGAGATGAAGGGGGAGATGTTGTTGGGGAGCTCGGGAGAAGCAGCGCCGATGGCTGTCCAATTGTCTGTCAGGCGGGAGGAGATCGAGTCGGCTATCGAGGAATTAGGCGGAACGACGCCGAAGAGAATGGCCATGCTGTTGGCATCTTGGGGATGGAGGGTCGTGTTCGTGGCGTTGTCTTTGAAGGCGCCGTAGCCTGGATCGTAGGTATGTTGCACGATATTCGTCGCCAGCGTCTTGGCGCGGTCCAGATACATCGCACTCAATTGCCCCTTTCCCAACCAAGTCGCGAGCTCAGAACCGGTAGTAAGCGTCCGATACAGAATCATGTTCGCCTCTGAACTATTGCCTCCCGTCGCTACTCGTGCCCAATCTCTTGTTCCAGTCACGTTGAGCAGTCCCAGGGGCTGGAGGACTTTGCCATACACGTAGTCCATCGCAGCCTCATACCGCGCCCAGTTGTCGACGAGGAATGCTGTGTCGTTGGTATAGAGCACATAGTTATACGTCCCGATCATCGTCCACATATGGTACGTATCACTTCCCTGCTGCAATAGCGGCGGCCCAGCCTCTGGAAACGAACCGTCGGAATTCTGGTGATCGTACATCGTCTGCAGAGCATTCTTCACACTGTCCAAGTCGTTGCCGAGCGAGACGAATGACGACGGCACGGCGATACCCATGTCTCCAGGCCAGACCGCGCGATCGCGCTTTGCGCCGTCGACGATGACAGTTGTCCCGTTGGACAGCGTGCCGTTATTCGCCCAGCCGTCGTGGAGGGCTGGGATCCAGCGTCCGGTGTCGACGGGGACGTAGTTCGTTTGGAGAGTGTACGCTCCTGAGTACCAGATCTTGTTCAGCTCGTCGTCCGAGGAGTGGAAATAGCCTTGATAAGCGCGGAGGTTCGACCAAGTTGGTTGGAAGCCAATCTCTAGGCTTACGTCCTTGATGCTCAACTTTGCACTCGTCGAGTTGCTCAGGAGGAAAAGTGTGAGGTATCGAAACCCGCCGCGAAGATGCGCCATGTCCATCTCATAGACATGCGAGCCAGCGCTAGTGAAGTGATCGTATAGCGCCCCGTCATCGCAAGCCTGGTCGCCTATGCCATGAGCAAAAGCGCCGTTGCTCGAATCACTCGCTAGACCGATCCAGTTCTTAGCCTCACTGAAAGCCAGTCCAAGCGATCCAGCACCTCCCGCGGTCGAGTACGTGACAGTGCCGATCCCGCCGACTTCCTCGCCAAAGTCGTAGACAAATGCGCTGCCATTACCCTGCAGTGTGACATTAGACGGATATGTCGAGATCTGTGAGCCGTCGGCCAAGGAGAGGATAGTCGAAGGAGCGACTGTCCGTGAGGAAGGCGCGAAGATGTTGTCTTGCCATGGACCCGAGAAGGCGGCTTCCTTGGGGCCCGTACATTCCGTGTCTCGCCAGCAGGATTGGGCTGTCGTTGTTGTTGTGAGAAGGGACAGCAGCAGGGCGATGATGGATTTCGTTGTTCTCATGGTGGACTTTCTTGACGACTGTGAGAGAAGACGTCAGACAGGTCCATCCAAGCACTCTTGGCGATCGTACCTTATATCCTGATCTCCATGCCCTGCTCCTCTCGCCATACACTACCCCGAGCTCGATTTCTCCGGACGCAGTACATTAGTCGAGTACCTGTTCCTGCAGCGATGATCAGCCGTTCCAACGCGGGGAAACATTCTAGATCGAAGCGAGGTCTCAAGTGTCAAGGAAGGATAAGGGGCCCTGTCGCGAATGACTGTTGTATTCGTCTATACTAGTATGTGGAGTGATGATGTATGTACTGCCGCACATCTACAATCACCAGGCTGAGCATATCCTCGCTTGCCATATACGAGACCTTCCCTTTCCTCTTCTGTCCTGCCCCATCCGGATGCAACCCGACCAACGCCTCGCTCTGTAGTGTATCGATAAAAACATAAGAACTCTGACTGCAGGTGCCAGATCTAATTCCTCCCCAAACTCTGCAAATTCACCAATTCGAAGTATCGTCCCCTCGTTGCAATCAACTCGCTGTGCGTGCCGTTCTCCACGATTCGTCCCTGGTCAAACACATAAATCATATCCGCCTTCTGAATCGTACTTAGTCGATGCGCTACTGCGATCGTCGTTCGGCCCTTGGCAGCTTTATCCAACGCCGCCTGGACGACCTTTTCAGACTCAGAATCCAGCGCGCTAGTCGCTTCGTCGAGGAGGAGAATCTTAGGGTCACGTAGCAGGGCACGTGCGATGGCCACACGCTGTTTTTGTCCTCCTGAAAGCATGCTTCCCTTGGATCCAACGACGGTTTCGAAGCCTTCAGGCAGGGACATGATGAAGTCGTAGATGTTAGCGTCTTTGCAGGCCTGCACGATGGCGTGCTCAGGGACGTCTTCATCTTTCTTATCGGCGCCGAGAAGAATGTTCTCGCGGATAGTGCCCTGATACAAGGTGGGTTCCTGGGACACGAGCGCGATGTGATTCCGGTAGGAGTTCACGTTCAGCGAGGAGATCTCTTTGCCGTCAACGTAGATGCCGCCGACGAGGGGATTATAGAAGCGTTCAAGCATGGCAATGGTGGTGGACTTGCCGCAGCCGGACGCGCCGACGAGGGCAACGTACTGACCTGGGCGAACTTCGAGGTCGAGGCCTCGCAGGACAGGTTGTTCGGGACGGGTTGGGTAGCGGAAGTGCACATCGCGGAATTCGATGTCGCCGCGCATGGTGTCGATCATCTCGCCATCGGTACTCCAGGTGTCGATCTCAGGCTTGAGATCGAACATTGTCTTCATCTCTGCTGCGGCGTGCTTTGCTTTGCCCATGTCTGGTGCGAAGCTAAAGATGGTGCCTGCTGCTTGTGCGCCGAATATGACGGCGGAGAAACACAGGAAGAACTGGAACATGGTGTACTCGCCGCTGCCGATGAGTTGCCCTCCATACCAGAAACCCAAAGCGATGCACATGAACATCAGACTTTGCGAAGCAGCGTACAGGAGGGAGGACTTCAGGACCGAGTTTAGAGATTTGGCCTCTTGGTCTTCGACCATGTGATGGTAGTGCTGCCAAACGTCGTCTTCCCTAGTGAGCGATGCCACAGTACGGATAGCAGAGGTCGCTTCGCAGGCATATGATGCAGACTTCTCGTAAGCCTTCTTTGCGCGAGCCTGGAATCGGGCGAGGATCCAGAAGCGGAAGAATCCACAAGCCAGGACGACTGGGACAGTGGCGATACAAACGAGAGCGAGCTTCCATCCGATAGCCAGAGAAATGGTGAAACCAACGACCAGCGTGGTAGTGACCAAAAGAATCGTGCCAAGAGTGATACCGGACATACCCGCCAAGTGTGTGGTCTCCGTGCTAAGGAACGAAGTCAAAGCACCAGCCGAGTTCTCCTCCTTATCGAAGAAAGCAATGTCCTGCCTCAGCATGGTGCGGAAGGATCTGTCGCGAGCACGGTGGACGAGCTTCTCGCTGCAGTATGCGAATGCAATACCTTGAACAATGTAGGCGATGAGCTGCACCATGGCGAGCATGAAGTACATCCAGGACCAGAACGAGGCTTGGCTCCGCAGGCTGTCGTACTGACTGGGAGGGAGAGCAAGCGCAGAGATGGATTTCGCGAAGAAGACGGCCTGGACTGGGTTACCAGCACCGCAGATGATCGCAAAGAACAGGGCCAACAGCATCCAGTGCATCTCGGTCTTGTTGAACGAGACAACCAACTTGATCAAAGTCCACAGTGAGTACTTGGCCGAGATATCCTGGTTCCTGTTGGCGAGAGCTCTGCTAGAAGCAGATTGAACGGACTTGGAACGACCGATCTCAAGATCGTTCGGGTCATCTTCGTATTCCTCCATCTTCTCGGTCGGAGTTCGTTCGAGCAAGTTACCATCTTTCAGATCGTCCAGCATCTCAACTTCCTCTTCACGCTTCTGCTCAGTCTCTGCAGCGATCCTCTGAGCTTCGACGAGATTATAGTACGCGGATCTCCTCTCTAGAAGCTCGTTGTGGTTGCCTTGCTCGACGATGCGGCCTTGAGACATGACAACGATGTTATCGGCGTCTTTGATGGTGCTGAGACGATGAGCGATGACAATGGTAGTCCTTCCCTGGGCGGCCTTGTCAAGAGCAGCTTGCACAACACCTTCACTCTTCGTGTCCAGGGCTGAAGTGGCTTCGTCAAGCAAAAGGATCCTTGGGTCGCTAACAACAGCTCTGGCAATGGCGATACGCTGCTTTTGGCCACCGGAAAGAAGGAAGCCACGTTCGCCAACATTCGTCTCGTAGCCCTCTGGCAGGGCGGTGATGAAGTCATGCGCGTTGGACATCCTCGCAGCATTCTCAACCAGTTCGCGAACTTTGTCTTCGGACTGATGCTCGTAATCGGTACCGATCAAGCCGTGGGCAATGTTTCCAGCAATCGTTGTTGCAAAGAGAGTGGGCTCCTGCGAAACCAAGCTGACCTGCTGTCGAAGCCATCGCAAGTTCAGATCCTGAACGTTGACGCCGTCCAATAACACTTCACCCCCAACTGGATCGTAAAAGCGCTCCACCAAACCAACAATTGTACTTTTTCCAGATCCAGAAGCTCCTACGAGGGCGGTTGTCTTGCCAGCCGGTACGACCAGGTTGACATTCTCCATGACACATACTTCAGGTCGTGATGGGTAGATGTGCTTGACGTTGCGAAGTTCCACTGTTCCTGCGAGATGCTCAAGCTTCTCACCAACATCGTTGGTCGGGTCCAGAGGAGACACGCGGTCGATCGTAGCATAAATCTTCGAAGCGGCGGCCACTGAAGTCGTGAAAGCCTGCACGTTTGGCGCAACGTTTCCAAGTGCAAAGGCACCAATCATAATGGACAGCAGGATGGTGAGGACGTCTTGCAGAGAGGTCTCGCCATCCGTAAGATATCTCGACCCTAACCAGAAGGCAAGGGCGTACGTGAGGTACACGTAGCACATGAGGAAACCAATCATCGACCCTGTCATTGCCTTCATCTGGAAGCCAGATCGCTCGGCAATGGCCAGATGCTTGTCATATTCCTTGGCGAGCTTGTCCTGGGTCCCAAAAGCGATTGCATTGCGGATGGAGCTGATGACTTCCTCAGCGATGGTGCCACCCTCTGCATACGATTGCAACGATTTCTTGTTCCACTTGACAATGAATTGTCCAAGAGCACCCATGGTCAGGAAGATTGCGACAATAGTCGAGGTAAGGATCAACGTCAGCTTCCAGTATTTGATGTAGCCAATCACATATGCTGCCACGAATGTCGCAATCGCGGTCAAGGTCAGGCCAACCTTTTCCGAGATGCCATCTTGAACCAGGTTGGTGTCAGCCGTGATCCTGGTCGTGATCTCACCTGCACCAAGCTTATCGAAGTATCCAATATTCTGGCGCAAGATGGACGCGAGGTATTGTTGTCGAATCTTGCCCGCAATGTGTTCGCCAGTGTAGATGAAGCCAACAGTTGAGATGTAGGTGACAACAAATTCGCCGATGCCCAGGTAGACAAAGTATAGAGTGTTATGGGCGACAATGTGCGGGAACTCGGCGGCGATCGAGGCTGGATCGTTGAAGAAACTCTGAAAGTTCCCTGCAAGCGATCCGAAGACGATTGTCATGAGCGGTAAAGCTGCACCTCCAGCAATGGCACAAATGGCACTCACTGCCATGATCCACAAGTCCATTCGGGTCGCATAGCGGTATAGACTCCGATACGTGACTTTGATCGGAGGTATATCGAGTTGTCTTCGCAGGATAGCAGCCTCATGCTCTGGCAAGTGTGAGAATACATCATCTTCCTCTTTCTTCTCATCTTTCGACTTGGGTAATGTGGAATCTAATCGTTGGATTGGCGGAGCGGGCTCGACAGGCGCGGTGGTGGGGAAAGGCGTTTGTCCTAGGGCGGTCTTCTCTGGATCGGCCATTGTGAGCTCTTCGCGCGAGACATTGTTACTCGACGACTCGCTGAAGTCCTTCTTCTCCATGTCGCTGGCCATGGTGGACAAGACAGAGGGAGTGGATGGGATGGAAAGTGAAGGTGGTGGCCAAACGGCCTCGGCGAATGGTTGTAAGCGTTCGCTCGAGGGTCTTTGTTGGTCGCGTAAGTTCAAGACCTGCAGAGATGGGGTGGAGAAGGCGTCCGAAGGACAGGATTAACTGTTTCTAGCGGTAGTCGACTAGTCGTCAAGGCGGAGGCAAACGTTCGTCCCAGCCGAGAAGGTGGGATGGTGATCAACGGTGGCCTGTCCGGAGAATTGGACTGGTTCTAGCTATCTTTGAAGCTCGGCAAGATGGCGAAATGGAAGCAGACTAGAAGAGACAGGAGAAGAAGACAATAAGTAGAAAGCGCCACCTACCTTCGGAGTGTATGCAAGCCCATTCATAACGTATGGATGGGTGATGGTGATGTCGACGTACGCGGATGGGAGCCCTGCCGAGCAGAAAGTATGCGCATCGCTCAGCGTGTGAGATGCAGTCGAGCCAATCAGTGGAGCAGCCACTCCGAGTGCGAGCAAAGCGAGATCCGAAGGGTGCGTACGTCTAGTGGAATCAACTGCGCTCGCTCGCAGGACCTACACGCGTGTTGGGCCGGCCATACGCCGCGGACGCAGAGGCGGCATATGCGTGTGTCTTCGTACTCGTCGTATCCGCATCCCCCAGAGGACGAGTGTCGAACGCGCACAAGT
Organism: Zasmidium angulare; assembly: GCA_002786045.1. Classification (NCBI taxonomy): domain Eukaryota; kingdom Fungi; phylum Ascomycota; class Dothideomycetes; order Mycosphaerellales; family Mycosphaerellaceae; genus Zasmidium; species Zasmidium angulare. Next base: position 1,562,360 of record NHNX01000002.1, read on the forward strand.
TGTGCAGCATCCTGACCGGAAGCATCAGTCATGACAAGCGATGGAACAATCATGAGACAAAGTGCTGATGATGCGGGCAAAGAAGGCCGCCTCGGTGATGTGCATAAAAGTCAAACGCTACCCGTTGGCTGGCGTCGGCGCCGGCGAAAGAGAGACGCGCCCTCCGTCCCAAAGCTGTTTTCACTCCCATATCCATGTCCGTCTTCTCCATAACATGCAGTCCTCTCTCCCGTCTCGTACAATCAACCACTCGCATACATTCGAACATCTTCCCGACGGCCATAGTCTCTCATGAAGACTCATACCGATATGCACGATTGAATTGATGGACGGGAGACCACGTCCCGGGTCGCATTTCTCGCACATTAGCCCAGGCAGGGTCGCAGAAGAAGTGAGACGCTCTGGCTACAGCAAGGTATGCCTAGACTGCGGCGAACAGATCAACTCAAAGTGCAAGATATCCCTACGACTACTTACGTGCCTGTGCGGCTGTTACTGCAATTGTAGGCGTGGTCGCCTAATAGAGGAAAAAGGAGAAAGGGAACGAGAAGATCGCAGGTGTCTCACTTCTTCTGCTACCCTGCCTGAGCCCTACCTTCAGCCATACTAATAAGACGAGAGCCTTGGAAGGAAGAAGGTATGCCCTCAACTGGAAGACAGCATGCCCTCTTCTTACCCTTCCCGCTCAACCTGATGGATAGCGGCGAGGAGCTCTCCCGCACACTGGTACATATGCTCTTTGTTTGCTGGTGGGACTGGAGGCTGTGTGCTACGTGTACCCATCATCTTGACCACCATCATCTCCGCAAGTGTCGCAAAGGGACGGACACCAGCACCTCTTCAATGTACGTCTCGATGCATTTGCAAGTGGTATAATCACCTCAAGTCAGGAAGGACCGCGTTTCGTTGACCTTCATTCCTGCCCACCTTGCATCCCGTCACGCGCGTTTGTGCCTTGACATCACCACCTCTCCTTCCCGTCCTCAATCGTCCGCAGGCTGTGCTTTCTTTCCTGTCCCTCTCTTCATCCAACGCACTTCGATATTTTCGTTGATCCCTTTTGCTTCGGCGTCCACTCATTGTCACTGCTGTTCAAAATGAAGTCGTTCCTTTCCCTCGCCGCTCTTCTCACCCTTTCCGCTATCCCTGCCTTGGCTAGTTGGAACCATCACAGGCCGGACTTCAAAGTACCCGACAAGTTCACCTTCAAGAATCAACATTCCCGAGAAGCGTCCTGCGAGCTTACCGATGACCTCTGCACGACCTGCGATGGCGGCAACGTCACCGATGCTAGTGGTCAAGATTGGGCCGTGTCTTGCGGATGGTCCATCTCTTCTGAGGACGAGGATCCAGTACAGGGTGATACAAGCCCCAAGATCTGCCTGGAAGCATGCGATGAAGATGATGATTGTTGGGCGGTCAACATGGCCAACTATGGTTGCACATTGGTCACCGGCGATGCCAAAGGCTTGACGAGACAGTCTGGATCGACTGTTCTGGTTCGATTGCCAGATTCTGGCAACAAGCCACATCCCACCTCGACCTCACGAATACAGATCACCGCCACTATATACGGTCCCGGACCGGTTCGAACTTCCCGAATTCCCATCACTTCAACTAGTTCTGCACCGCCCACAGCTACCAGTTCGAGCACCTGTGATCTGAAGCTCACAGATCTATGCCCACAATGTGATGGCACAAACGTCAAAAGTGAGAATGGATCAGAGTACTCAATCCACTGCGGCGAAGATCTTTTCTCCAACTCGAGCTACTCGCCTCAAGAGTGGATGTCACCAGGCGAGTGCTTGACGGAATGCAACAAGTTCGACTGGTGCAAGGGAACAGTGTTCTATGATGACCGGAATTGCGAGCTTGCGAAAGGTGATAACGTGTTCCCGACATCTAAAGCAGATTATACTGCGTTCCTGCCTGTTCCCACAAAAGTCGCAGTATCAGCGCCAAAGAGTCCAAGCGCCTATCCGACGGTACCGCCAGGGAACTACACGAAGCCTTCCTCGACTGGAGAGCCGACTTTCTCCATCTTGCCAATAAGCTCAGGCTGCGATCTGAAAGCACTGTCATGCCCTGCCTGCGACGGAACGCCATACGTGGATAAGCTCAACGCGTCGTACACTGTCATCTGTGGCGTTGAGCCTGACTGTGTGAGTACTGCCCGATTCCGCGATGGAGCTGAGGATCAAGAGCAATGCATTCAGAGCTGCGATCAAGACGCCACCTGCTTGGGAGTCCAGTGGTGGCCAGAATCGTCCGCTTGCCATACATGTCGGCAAGGTCTGGAATTAGACAACCGCACATCGGCCCAACTTTCTTACGTTCTCTTGGTCGCTGATATTGACGGTGACGATGATACTACAACAACATCGACAACGACTCGCCATACCACAACACACCCAACCTACACCTCGACCTGGCGCAGCATCACCGATCTCCCGAGACCCTTCACAACGAGCAGTATCAATGCCGTTGGACCCATAGGACCTGTCATTCCCACATCAATTGCGAGCGCCACACGCGCCAACCCAGGGGGACCGATCATCAACGTGACGAGCGCAGCATCCACGACGTCCGTGATCCATCTGACCACAAGCTCGCTGCCTGCCACGATCACCAACATCGGAGCCGTCTCCTGTCCTGCTTCGAACCACAGCGTGTACGTCGTTCCAGACAGCGGGAACTACTTTGCTGTAGCCTGCGATGAGATCTTCACCGCTGCACACTCCCGCTACACCACCGCAACAGATTTCGGAGCCTGTGCTGCTTCATGTACTGGACAATGCGATGGCGTCCAATTCGGGTACGCGACTCGCTGCGGTTTGTACACGGATATCTCGGTCGTTGGGTCTGGGGCGGGGTGGACTGTCGCGGCCAGCATTACGTTTCCCGTTCCAGTCTCGACGACTGCAATCGCTCTTGCGACTTCTTCTCAACGTCGCTATAGTAACGGTACTGCTTCGTGATCGGAGAGAAGGTGGAACGCTGGCTGGAAACCAGGTATATGGCGAGAGCAATTGGCAGACGTATTTGGCTAGGACTATATGGACGAGAAAGCAGGGGACTCAGCAGTTGCTATTGCTTGTACGACTTTAGAAGAGCTAGAACTCTAATGAATAATGCATATGATGTGCGAAATCTTGCTGCAATTGACATGTGAAGCTGTAGTGTGGCGAATGGATACCTGCCTGAGGCATCAAGCTGCTTAGTCATGCCACTTGCCTCTGCCAACAGCGACTCGCACCTGATACACTCTTCTTCTTCCTCAACACCACAACACCCAAAGCCACTACTCGAACTCCATACCCTCGTCGCCACCCTTTCGCGACCTCACCACCACCGCCAAAATGGGCAAAGCCGAAGTCGGCAGCACAAAATATGTCGCCAACAAAATGAAAGCCAAAGGCCTGCAGCGCCTACGCTGGTACTGCCAAATCTGCTCCAAACAATGCCGCGACGAAAACGGCTTCAAACAACACACACAATCCGAAGGTCATGTCCGCGCCATGCTCCTGGTCGGTGAAGACCCGAAGAAGCACATCGCCGAATTCTCCCGCCAATTCCAACGAGACTTCCTCCAGCTCTTACGAACTGCGCACGGCGAGAAAAAGGTGCACATGAATCAGTTCTATCAGGAATATATCCGCGATAAGGAGCATGTGCATATGAATGCGACGAGGTGGCCGAGTTTGACGGAGTTCGGGAAGCATTTGGGACGGGAGGGCATTTGTCGGGTGGAGGAGGGAGAGAGGGGATTGGAGATTGCTTGGGTGGATGATAGTGCTGAGGCGATTAGGAGGAGGGAGGATGTTAGGAAGAAGGAGAGGTTGGCGCAGGGGGAGGAAGATGTGGAGAGTCGGTTGTTGGAGGCGCAGATACGGCGGGCGAGGGAGGAAGAGGCAAGGAAGAGGAAGGAGGGAGAGGGGGAAGGTGGTGAGAGTAAGGCGAATGAGGTGGAGGAAGGGGAGAAGAAGCCTGTGGATCCTGTCAAGGTGTCTGGGTTCAGTTTGAAGGCAAAGGCACCTTCGAAGAAGCAGGAAACATCAGAAGACCAGCCAGAAGGCCAGCCCGTGGCAATCGACACATTCTCAGCAACAGACATACCCGCGGAAGCCCCTAAGCCCGACGTCAAGGTCGACGACGACGTCGAAGAAACAGAAGAACCCGCTCCCAAAGCGGAAGCCCCCGCCAAAGTCTCCCTCTCCTTCGGCTTGAAGTCCAAGAACGCGAATCCGCTCGCAAAGAAGAACCCATTGGCAAAATCGAAACCTGCGGCAGTCATCGAGCCGCAGAAGAAGTTGAGCAACATGGAGCGTATTATGAAGGAGGAGATGGAGCGCAAGAGGCTTGCTGAGGAGCGTGGGCATGGGAACAAGAGACAGAGGTTGGGTTAAAGTGGATGGAGCCGTGTTTTGGAAATTGCCATGCAATCTTGCTTTTAGCGATGGTGTTGCGGCGTTTTGAAAGTGTATGCGCTTGGGCATCGCGCTACCATGAGATATGATATGAACGAATGACAGACAATCAGCAAGCAGACTCGACTCGCAATATGCGCAGCGCAGTCATGAATCTCGACCCAGGTCTAGACCACCCAGCACCTCTCTCTCACCTCTACAATCATCCCCTTCCGAACTGACAACACACGCACATCCGCCACCCTGCACACCATCCTCCCGCGCATGCAAATTTCCAATATAGGCTTGCATCGCGTGGCATCGCGCAAATGCATCTGCAGATTTAACACAGAGCGAGGGGACACCAATTCCCTCTAAAGCGCCTCAAGCGTCCGCCACCCGCACCCTTCCACAGTCGCAATTGGGTCAATCGCACACTGGACTAGCGGATGTCGTGAAAGTCCTGGGGTGAGACAATGATGGTGTTGCCGGTGCCGAAGTGAGACATGCGATGCGTGGCGTTGTAGTGGGAAGCGGGTTTCAGATGTTAGATACGCGGGAGGAGGAGAGGAAGGTTCTTATACGAGGTGTGAGGTGTGTGGTTGTGTGTTGGGGGCTGGGGCTGGGGCTGGGGTGAGACATGCTTGGCGTTCGACGGAGCTCGGATTTGCATACTTGTATGCGATATGGGATGGTGGGTATTTGGAGAAGTGGTTGCGAAAAGAGGAGTGTGGTTTTGATTGATCTTCCACGTCCATGCGGGTGAGTTAAACACTACGCAATCTCCAGCGGCTCTGTGGTCCATCCCCATTCCCTTACCAACTCCTGACATCTGACCTCGGTGGAACAGCCGGTATCCTTCTCAATAGCCCTTAGCAACTCCAACACAACCCTCCTCTCTTCATTCTCCTCCAGACAAGCCCCTGCGATCGACAGCGGTAATAACATCTCCACCCTGATCGCCGGCTGCGGCCTGCCTAGCGCAATCCCCAGAATCTCATGCGCGTGCCGGATTGCCTCGTTGGACACTTCGCGGTATTGCTTCAGACGGTTGCCCCAGACGCTACGCTCACTCGTGATGGGGCGATGGAGTAATAGGAGGATACGCGCGAAGTGATAGAGTTGGAGCGCGGCAGCGCAGACGTCGATGCTGAAGAAGGATTCGGTCAATTGCGAGTTCGCCTCGCGCGATAGGGGATGACGGATTTGGGCGCAGGGCTGGTAGGTCGCAGGCAGGTTGCCATACCAGTGGTCGAGCTGACGGGTCAGTTGATCCCATTGGGCTTGGCGGGCGGAAGCTGTGTCGTCTTCGCTGGCGAGGTAGTTCATCACTCGGAGAACGAGCCAGAGGAGAGTGTGGGCCACTAGCTCAGCAAGAGTGCGGCAGTGGGTTGGATCGTTACGGACGTAGTCGGTAGATTTGTAGAGCGAGCCGTCGGGCTGGACCTCTAGACCGCAGCTTCTCCAAAGAGATATGTCTTCTGTGTCGAGGAGGGTCTTCTGGTGGTTGATGTAGGCGGCTTGGTAGTCTGCTCGGGCGAAGTTCCAGAAGGATGCTAGACGTCCGACGGTGAGGGAAGGTGTGAGTTGATTCTCTGTTTGTTGGGATGGACTCAATGCGGTCAGCAAGCCTTTCAGGCCGATGAGGTGCCTGTCGTCTGTCAATGAACCGTTCAATCTCTAGTGACAGCTTTTATCTTACTGTAGCCATCCAGTGTCGGTATTGTCGAGAGACTCATATAGCGAGAATATAGACACAGCAACAAGAAGGTCATCAGAATTTGCAAGCGACAGCGCCATTTGAGTGTTCGGTGATGGTGGATCACTCGTTAGACCACCCGAAACAGCCTGAAGGTACTGCCGTGAGAAGGCGATCGCTTTGTCGTAGTAATTTGCAGCCTTGTAGAACCAGTCAACATCTGCTGATTCGTCAAGCACCTCCATCGCGGAAGGCTTCTGTGTTTGTTGATTGGTGAAAGGCTTTGATCCTTTTACTCGACCCAGCTGCTTAGCAGCTACGGCAGCAATGGCGTTCCTAAGCAGGGCGTCTCGCAACGCCTTGAGAGGGACAAGGTGGGTGAAGTGCTTATCTCGATCGTATAGATCCATCCTTGTATTGCCGTCAGCACGATTTCTGAAAATGGTAGGGTAAAGTACAGCCTACCAAGGACCGACACATTCCGTAAAGTGTCGAATGAGATATGCCATCTCATGATCTCTCTCGTGTGTAATCTTCGCACTGGTGTTGAGTTGCGACTCAGGTGCCCACCAATTACTGTCACTCCCAGAGAATATGCCAGTAGATCCCAGTCCTGTTGACAATGGCGTTGCAGATGCCGAGTTGCCACCCACTAGTAGATCTGCTTGATCGACCTCGTCCACTATCTCAGGGATGTTTGGTATGAAGCCACATGTGTTACCAGCAGCGGAATAGTAAACATCCGGCTGGAGGTCAAAGTATTCTGGGTCGAAGGCCTCGTTCTTCCAGAGCTCATCTAGCATTGGATCCGTGTCGGTGAGAGGAAGTTGGTTGACGCCTTCTGCCCGCAGCATCGCTTCAGTCAAGGGGTCCATTGACACAGGTGGAAATGCTGTTGGAAGCGCATTGTGGCTGCTACTTCGTGAGTCGGGACCTGCGGTGGACTGGTTGCCCGAAGCATTATTTGGAGGCTGAGATATCGATGGATTCGATAATTGAAGTCCTCCCAATTCCAGCGTGTTGTGAGGTACACTGGGAGGTGAGGCATTATTGGGCTGTAAGGGAGCGCCTGCGGTGGCATGGGAGGCTGGACCACGAATCTAAGATCGATCAGCATACCTAGAAGCGCATCAAAGAGGGTATACGGTAGCACGACGACGGCGTACAGCAAAGGTGGCTTGCTCGCTGCTTTCAGGACGATCTCCTATGCTCTGATACTTCTTCCGAAGCGTTACACCCTCGTCGACGAACTTTCGTTTCTTGTCGTAACCTGGACATGGCTTGCCCAGTTTCTCGCAGCGCTGACATGTGGGCTGGCGTTTGTCACACTGGAGAGCGTTAATGGTCAGCCAACCATGCGCAATGGCGACGGAAAGCAAGTAGCAACATGGCTCACCTTGACCCGCCGCTCTCTGCACCTATCGCATGCCCTCTCCGACGTTTCTTGAGCCATTCGCGGTGGCAGAGACCGAAGCACGCCAGGGCCAAGCGGATTGGAACGTAGTGGACATGCAACAAATACGAGCCACGAGCAAAGAGTGGTACTGGCAGGTCTCGCTGGAGAAAACCTAATCAGTCGTTGGGAGCCTGGGAGGGTGCAATGGTGAGCCTTAAGGGAGTACAAGAGATCTTGAAACCGGCGTCGAGTGAGGTGAGGCGTGATTACTCTTTACGGGAGACTATAACTTCCAAAGACCTGCCACAACGGCCGCCCCGCAGCAGAGCAGGCGATTTCCAAGCACACGAGCAAGCGCCATCGATGCGTCGTTGCTGCGGCTTCGGACAACAACGAGTGCCTGCTGGCCTGATCTTTTCTACACATATCCCTACCATCCGACATATATTCTTCTGTCGAATATATCCTTTTCTGTCTCATTCACTCACATGTCACCGTACCGCAATGAAAATCAAGCGGGTACGTCAGCACGCCGTCCGCACTACCCGTCAGGAATGTAGATAGACACTGACAACTTGCCTAGATCTTTATATATCCTGTCAAGTCGCTACGCCCTGTCGAAGTGAACGCTGCAGAGATCACGAATGAAGGCTTACGTTTCGATCGCCAATATGTCCTCGCGAAGTTGCCGACGGCTGAGAGCCAAGGGCTGGCTGAACACATCACAATCAAGAACCACTTCGAGCTCGGACTGTTCCATACTATGATCGACAAGGCCTGGTCGAAGTTGACCATCACACATGTGCATTCCGAGGAGAACAGCGCCATCACTTTACCGCTTAGCCCTTCTCCTGTGAGCCTTGTCAATAATGACGTCTATCAAGTCAGCATCTTCGGGACCAAAGCTGAAGGCATCGATATGGGCCATGAGGTCGCGAATTTCTTCTCCTTCCATCTTCAGAAGGACGTGCGCCTCCTTTATATCGGTGGGACCGGGCAGCGCGAGATTCCGGGAGCCATGTTCATGCCTAAGCAGAAGTATCGAGCTTTGTCCATGCGAGTCAATGACAAACTGCAGCCGCAGCGCATTCGTTTTGCTGACGCTGCGCCTCTGCTGGTAACTTCCAGTGCGTCAGAAGAAGACGCACGTCGACGACTTCCACCTTCCGCACGCGGCGAAGATGTCATTGTGAGATTCAGACCGAACATCCATGTCGACGTTGGAGATGAACAAGAGCCGTATGAGGAAGATAGTTGGACTATGCTTACCGTGCGGTCTCGATCTGATCCAACTCAAGAAGTATCCATTCGATGCCTTTTCAGGACCGTGCGATGTTTAAGCTTGAACGCCGACCTTGCAAAGGGCACTATGATCAACACCAATCGACAGCTCTATGGACTCTTGGCCAAAGATCGAAGAGTCAACGAGTTATTTCCTCGTAAGATGATTTCCTGCCTGAAACGACTTTACAGCTTGCTGACCACGCCACGCAGATAAACCCGTTTTTGGCCAATATGCTTGCGCCGGACCAGCTGGAGCAGTCTTGCGCGTTGGCGACGAAGTTGAAGTCACAGAACGAATTACTCGGCCAGGAACTCCCAGCGAAACCTCGATGTCGCCAGGAATCACCCCTATCGTTACAGACGATATACGGACTTCGGCAGGACCTATGACCGCGTGATGAGATAGCATCAGCTTATTTTGACGACTTCCTACCTACGCACTACGGATCACATTTACGTCGGTCAGCAGTAGGACCAAATACGACAAGGTCTCCGCTACGAACGCAGCCAGTGAAGGAATCTTATCCTATGAGATGGTCTGGAGAGCCGGATCTCCGATCTTGTCGGTTCAGACGCAGGGCTTGCTTGCCAAGAACTGCGACTGCCAATACGTGGAAGCTTCGGGCGTCACTTGACATACCAGTGGCTTCACCGTGCTGTGACACAGCATGTCAGACCGCCTTGGCAAAGACTGGACCTCTGGTGACGAAGCCCGAGGCAGTTTTGTCCTGGATCTCGATCGCGTCCACCGTAGCTCGCTAAGATTTAACCCAAAGAGGTATAAGAGAGCGATGTCACCATCTTTCGGCCTCTGAAGAGACTGAAGGCGATGTCGGATCCAGAATCGTATGAGATTGCTTTCTGAGAATGGGCGCAGGGCGTCAAAGTCATATCATGACCCTCTGTTAAGATGTGTTGCCCGTGGGAGGTCGGACGCCTGGTGACACGACGCGAGCGGCACGAAACCACCTTTTGGTCAATCAGCAGGCATACCGATACTGGTTCTCCATTGCTCATATCGATCGGAGAGCATTGCACTCACGTATGGTCTGCAGACCGCCGGAGAATGAGCATGAAGAGGCTATGGACAGATCCTTCGCTCGCGTAAAACGGCGGAGTTGGAGCCTTGTCACGAGACACGCCGTTCGAGGTTGCAGCATAGAAGGATACAAGACTCTTTTCGAGGTCATATATTGTGGAGAGCCGTGTATAGTGTGCGGTGTCTGGATTGGAGAATAGGTGGTGTGGCGGAGTCGGCTGCATTCAGTGAGTCAGCTGGCTTTGACAAATGTGTTCAAAGACTTCAAGGTGGTGAATATAGGCTTGACGGTGCCATCGATTGGAGAATATAACAGATATTGCGCCATATATATACTTCGAACATGGCCAGATCTAACAACACCAGCGATGGTAACGGTGCAAATTGCGAAGAACCACAACCCGAATCCGAGCTTGAGGCCAGTGCACGCGCTCCAACCTCACTTCTCGCGCGTCGACGCTCCTCCGTCTCCAAACCACCTACGAAATCCAAAACGAAGCATAAGAAGCCCAGACCAAACATCGAGCGACTCGCCGCAGCCGTCGAAGCAGAAAATGCCCCGATAACACAACCAATGCCCCCTACCAGACCCCTCCCGCTACTCATCTGCAGTATCGGCAATCCTGGTACACAATATGCCAACACCCTCCACAGCGCCGGCCATACAGTCCTCAATCGCCTCGCGAGCCATCTAAACTATCCCTCATTTCGAAAAGAGAAGACCTGGGGCAATGGTCTCGTCAGCACAGGTGATGCGCCTGAGGGTCACGATTGGACGCTATGGCAGAGCACGTCCTATATGAATGAGTCTGGGAAAGGTGTTCGTGGGGCTTATGCCGCGTGGACGAAGACTCTTCCCGTCGGTGAAGAGGGGCGACTTGTCGTCGTGCATGATGAGTTGGAGAAGCCGCTAGGGAGTCTGAGTGTTAAGACGAAGCAGGGGTTAAGTGCGAAGGGACATAATGGACTGAAGAGTATTATGGCGGTGCTCGGGGGTGGGACACCGTTTGTTAGAGCTGGGGTGGGAATTGGGAGGCCGGCCAGCAGGGAAAGTGATGATGTGGCGAGGTTTGTGTTGAGGAAGATGGTGGAGGGGGAGAGGAGTGCTGTGGAGGGGTGTGTTCGAGAGTTGGTGGGGAAGTTGGCGGAGTTGAGTAAGGGGCGCAGAGCGTTTGAACCTTGAGGGTCGCCACAATATCCTCGAAGAACGTCCTGGGAGAGCTTGCCTGGTTTGGCCACAACATCGCACGGTCTTGAAGACCATGAGCCAGACGTCAATGTGTCCTGCTCATCCCTTGAAAACACCTGCAGGCCGTTAGTTTGTCGGATCGCCAACCGCCATCTTGCCTCCTTGGCCCTTCGACAATAGCATCCAGATGCTCGATACTTCGTATTCTCTGTGCGACATGGATCTCGTGGTGCGGTCGACTCCCTGGATTCTCGGAACAATTATCACGGCAGTCATGCCCACCGTCACCCGATTACGATCATTGTTCTTTACCCTGACTGGCCACACGCCCATTGTCTGCCGTATCGCAATCATCCGCCATGTACGCTGCATTCGGAGCCATACCGTCACCTCACTTCCACTGAGTTGAAACTGACACCGCCTAGGGCTCAGCGTAAAGTGTCAGCGTTCGAGAAGTTCCTCCAGAGCAAGCCAATGGATGGCTACCTCGCCCCATCTCCGGAGCCAACTGCTGGCGATGTGCAACCCACTGAACAGCCGACACCTCAGATATCTCAGAATCCTCAGAGTCCTCAGAATCCTCAGAATCCTCAGAATCCTCAGAATCCTCAGAATCTTCAGGCCCCTCGTAAGATTCCGCGTCCTCAGCCGCCCGTCATGAGACAAGACCAGCTGCCGTTCTTGACGCATTCTGGCAACAAACCCGCCGTCACTCCCCGTGTGACCCAACGCTCATCACAAGGCCATTCCTCGCAGCCGACCCAGCCCACCACTCAGTCTCAGCTCACTTTCGGATCTCAGCCTCTTACTGTGTCTCCAAACACTGGCACTGGCCCACCAGAGCAACCGCGGTCCTCGAACAACGCTGATCCAGACTCCAACGACGAAGCCCGCCCTCGTCCATCGTCGAAGCGATCCCGACGTATCATATCTGTGCCTGATTCCGACTCCGACCTTGACATAGGCGTTGGCCCTTCCAAGCGATCGCGGCGTGTCGTACCTGTGCCTGATTCCGGCTCTGATCCTGACTTCGGTGTTGGCCCTTCCAAGCGATCACGGCGCGTCGTACCTGTGCCTGATTCCGATTCCGACCTCGAAGCCGGCCCTGATCCTGCCATCGACCCGCCGCAGCCCGTTCAGGACGAGCAAGACGATGCATCCGATGAAGAGCTTGACAGCGACTTCGACGAGAATGTCGAAATCGACCACACCTTACCTCTTGCCGACCGCACCGACTGTGCGAGCATGGTAGAAGAGATCCGTGACTTCGACAATGATCCTGAAGATGTCCCAGGTGACAATAAGGATACCAGCTTCGAAGACTCTGGTTACGAGGACGCCGATGACAACGAGGATGTCGAGGTCGATGACGACGACGAGTACAGTGACATCGCAGACATTGTGTCGCGGTTCTTGACCATCCTTGAGAATGCTCTCACGCCAGCCGCCCGCGATCGTTTCAAGGCCCTCATGGCCGAGCGTCCCAGTCCGACTGCCTCTCAGCCCACCGTCCCTCAGTGCACCGATACTGTCGACTCGATCAAGCAAGAGCTGGCGGATGAATTCACAGTCGATATTGCTGCCACTGGCATGTCTTCTGACGTCGCAAAGCAGTGGATCCACTCTTACATCGACGTATATACCCGAGTCTGCCACATCAGCCTCCTCAAGCTCTGGTGCCGTCTCATTTGCCGAATCGGAGCTCGTGACATTCGCTTCCACTTTGGCCTCCTTCGTCCTCCCTCTGGTCGCATCGGCGCTTCCTTGGCCATCCTCATGAACTAACCTCCACTCAAAGTCCTCAACTTGTTCAAGAACATGGCCGACACGAAGAACAGATCCGTTGGGCTCATCCGCCACAACTTCGACCTCGACCAGATCCTCTTGCTGGATTGCTTCCCGTGCATGTGCAGGCGCTCCCACACTCATGAGCAACGCCCTTACGATCGCACCTCATTTACAGACATCAACCATGGCTGGCCACTTTCATGGACGACTTCAACAAGCAGGTCCTCCAACTCTCCAAGCCCAAGGCCGTCATCACTGCCGGGCGTGTGGCCGTTGCCAAGCTCGCTCAATTACAGCCTTTTGGACCCACTCAGTCTCTCATTCTCTCGGGCATGCCATCTACATTCTTCAGAACTAATGACGCTACTGTGCGTGTCCATGTCGCGCCTGATGGTTCGTAGGCTGAACCTTTCATCATCGCGGCATGGCATCCAGAAGGTCTGCTTCATGCCCATTCCAGTCGCTTCGCCTGCCACAACAAGGTTTTCTTCAACATCGCTTCTGCCATTGCTGGAATTTCCATCAAGAATCCGAACTCGATCTCACGCCAGACACCTGGCGCTGGCACCTACGTCGCCACCTACATCGAGAGCGGTGGCACTACACGAACCACGCCAAAGACACCGGTCAATGCCCGGCTCGATGCCCGGCCACCTGCCCCTACGAACTCGATCTTTCTCTACACTGCCCACAAGCCAGTGTCTGCGTCCACCGCCTCTACCTCTGCCGCTCCATCTGCTGTCATCCCGGCTCAGGCCCAGCCCATAGCCAATGCCGGCCCCCGGCTCCGCCAGACTGGTACCAAGCGCGACCTTTCCCGCCAATATCTCACGAGACTTGGGCCATCGTACAACGCTTTTGTCGATCTGTTCTACATGGCGGCTGCCGTCAACGTCGGACAGCTGCCCAACGACACAAAGGTACCAGTCTACATCGAGGTGGCTCTCAACCTTCGACTTGGTGACACCTATGCGCCGGCTGTTGACCTCGGCGAGACACGCGATATCGTTCGGGGCTTGCACCTTGCTTTCCACAACTGGAAACTGTGGCGGCATTACAACAGCGTCGTGTATGACTTGGACGCCGATCGACGCATGAAACAACAGCGTCGTGCATTCAACGTCACCATCATCCGTCCCCTCCCCATCCTCGCTGGTGTTGAGGTGACCTACAGCTATCTCAAGTCGCTCGCGAGGAACATCGCACTCGAACGCCGTACCAAGAACACGACCAATCGACTCCAGATCCAGGGGCTTGCCAAACGCTTGTGTGCCAGATCGAAATGCCCTGGTCTCGCTCCTTACACTCTCCTCGACATAGCTCGCCTTGAGATGGAGTTTATTGCCATGAGCCCAGTGTTCCGTCCAATGACCACGAACCCTGACCCAATCCGTCTGATGGTCCGCCCCACCAGTAATTGTATAGCGGCGTACTGTGCCTTCCCTCTACCTTTACTTGCTGCCTCATCTGGTCCTTTACTTGATCCCTCACTTACCGCCTTACCTATCCCTCATTTACCCCTTCATTTGCTCCGTTACTTGCTGCCTTACCTGTCCCTTACTTGATCCCTCACTTACTGCTCTACCTATCCATCACTTATCTCCTCATCTACACCTTTACTTGTTGCCTTACTTGCTCCTTTACTTGATCCCTCACTTACTGCTTCACCTATACGGCAAGAAGTCAAGCGGATCGACGACGCTGTGGATGCCATGTCCCCAGGCATGATAGTGTCGGTCTCTTCGTGATGATCGCGAAGGTGCATCTGTAGGACATGAAGCATTTTCATCAGTTGGAAGGACGCGTGTAAAAGTGAGGCATTAATCTTGCGGCTCTCGACGAGGGAATTTCCCACAGAGACATCATGAACAAGGCAACATGATGTATATGCAATGTATGAACGAACCGAGGCTGCTTGATCACGACACCATCCCGCATCTTCTCGATATGTGCGGGTATGTCGAAGACGCCGCGTACTCGCGGCCTACGCAATCAGGTAGCCCTCAGGTGAGTGCTAAGACAATATATCGTCGCTGCCCTAGACGTGTACATGTACGGTATTGATCTTATCTCACTCTCCAACAATGTCATCGCCATTACCTAGACAGGACTAGTCTCGGGGGTTTGAGGGGCGACGCCGACCTCACCTTTCAAAATCTCCGTCGTGCTGGAAGCATTCATCAAATGCCAACGACATCGCTCTGGACAAGATTAATATGTGCAATGCAAAG
This sequence comes from Zasmidium angulare, assembly GCA_002786045.1. Classification (NCBI taxonomy): domain Eukaryota; kingdom Fungi; phylum Ascomycota; class Dothideomycetes; order Mycosphaerellales; family Mycosphaerellaceae; genus Zasmidium; species Zasmidium angulare. The sequence goes on from NHNX01000002.1 coordinate 1,577,392, forward strand.
CCTGCTCCCTGCATCAGCTTCGCTTATTACATCGCGTCACACCATGTGGGGGCCAGGCCAAGACGCACTCAAGGCCGCTTCTCTAGCTGGGTGCGTTAGCTCAGCTTCTTGACCTCACCTCACTTCGTTCCACCAACAGCAGACCGGTCAATGGACCTTATATGCCTCCATGAGGCTTCTTCACGTATCCACGTTGAAGCTTGAGAAGTTTGAGCCTGGCAGCATACCTCGCTACGTCATCGCATCGCACAGATGGAGCAGAGGTCAAGAAGCGTCCTTTGTGGACGTGGAAAGCGTACAGAGTGTCGACAAGTCCGGGTACAAGAAAATTCTCGGCTTCACTCATTATGTCAGGCAGCATGTACCGAGCGTCGAGTGGCTGTGGATTGACACCTGTTGCATTGATGACCGACACAGCCAGGAAGTTAGCGAGGCTATCAATTCCATGTTCAGGTGGTATACACGAGCCGAACTCTGTCTGGCGTATCTTGCCGACGTTGAGACAGTCGAGATAGAGGATTTCATTCAGAGCGAGTGGTTTGCGAGAGGCTGGACATTGCAAGAGCTCCTGGCCCCGAAGACCGTGGTTTTTTTGTCGCGTCAGTGGCAAGTCATTGGCCATAAACAGGATATCGCCCAGCAGCCTGACTTTTCTGGGCCGGTCGTGGGCCGGTCTCTCACAAAGACCATATCAACTGTGACGAAGATTCCCGTGGCAATTCTGGAAGACTACGAACAGAGCAAAAGTCTTACCGTACAAGAGAGACTCGACTGGACCACTGGGAGGAAGACTACGCGGGAAGAGGATATGTACTATTGCTTGTTTGGCATTTTCGATGTGGCTCCTGGACCCAACTACGGTGAAACATCGCAGGACGCCAGAAGGCGGCTGATGAATGCGATCAACGAGAAGTCTCGCGAGTTTGAAATGACTCCTTACGACTCAAGAACGATGCAGCACATTGATGCTGGTCGTAATCAAGGGACACTGTACAGCTTTGCAGCAAGCCTTTACTTTCCACAAATGGAAGACCGAAGAGACCACATTCCCATTGCGTTCCAGGGAACTTATCGGTGGGCCTTGTTTTCAAGTGCTACCACAGACAGAAGCACTAGATGGGACAACTTTGTGTCGTGGCTTCGTGACACACAACCCAGGAGTCGCATCTACTGGGTAAGTGCAAAACCAGGCGCTGGCAAGTCAAGCCTTGTTCGTTTTCTTGACACGGAGCTTGAGGTCGATCGACATATGCAGCCTTGGGCAGGACCGTCCATCTTCAAGCTGCAATACTACTTCTGGAATCCGGGTGGCATTCTCCAGAAAAGCCTGATCGGCCTCTTGCGTACATTGCTCTACCAGCTCTACGAGCAGTGCCCAGAAATGTTGCTGTCTTGCATGCCCCTCCGAAAGCGGATGGAAATCAGCTCTACCGCGAAGACTCAAACTTTGAACTGGTCCTTGATCGAACTCAAGGAGCACTTTCGAAAGTTCGTGTCTGAAAGCTGCTCATCGGCCAAACTTTTACTCTTAATCGATGGGCTAGACGAAGTTGATGGGGACGAGGACAGCAGAGATGAGCTTGTCGAATTTCTGGCCAGCCTTACTGCCTCTCCTAACGTCAAAATGTGCGTTTCAAGTCGACGTTGGACGGTTTTTGAGGATGCGTTTGACAGGTGTCCTCATTTGCGACTGGAGGACCTCAACGGACATGATATCGAGACCTACGTTCGAGGTCAGCTCAGAGCACAATCACGCTTTGAGCAAATGCTGACATACGAGCCGTTGGCTGCTCGGTTGATTGTGGACGTGATTCAGAAAGCCCAGGGAGTGTTCTTGTGGACGAGACTCGTCGTCAAGGAGCTCATTCGTGGTATTCGAGACGGAGACAACTACCGCGCGCTGCGTGAGAAGCTTGAGAGCATGCCGGCCGATCTCAATGCTTACTTCTCACGCCTTATAGACTCCATCGAGCCTTATCATCGAAGGGAAGCATGCATCTTGCTGCAGATTGCCCTTCATGAAGAGGATGAATTTACGACTCTTCATCCCCTACGGCTACTGGACCTGATGTTCATTCAGGAAGCAGACCACGACTTCGCGTTAACCGACTCGCGAACGGCGTACGTTCAAAACTTTCTCAACGGCGAAGAGCTTCTGCTCAGACTTGATAGCACCTTGCGTAGGATTTCGAGCCTCTGCAAAGGACTGCTTGAGTGCTTCTACCACGCAGGTTCCACCCTGGAGGACTTCGCCATCATAGCCGAAGTTCCCGGTGTTGAAGTCGCTGCCGCTTTGCCGCCCGCGAACTGGAACGGGTCGAGAGTGTCACCACGCACTATGACAAGCTTGCCACGTACACTACTCCCCGTGCTGGAACAGCACAAATACACAGCAATGGACTTTCGGATAGACTTTATGCACCGATCACTGCGTGATTACCTCCTTGAACCATCAACGACACAATTCCTCTCTCAACATGCAGGCGGCCAATTTGATGCTAGAAACTATCTGCGAAACGCGAGGCTTGTTCAGGCATATATGGCCACCAGCGCGGACCTTCACTCTGGTCTGGTCATTGGCCTGGCGAGCTACTACATCAGCACCCTTTCATTACCAAATTTTCGCAATGATCCTCGCTGTGTCGAGCACGTCGAAGCATTTCAACCCGTGGCAGCCTCGCTTGTCGAGCGAGGTGCAACGGAGAATGCTTCATTCTGGTACATAAGCCAATCGCTCATGACATGGCATCGAGAGCAGAGTAGCTTTTACACCCTCATGATCGATTTTGGACTCACTGGCTATCTAATGCAGAAGCTCACACGCAGCGTTGTCCAAGGGAAGAGCGGACGTCCCATGCTTGACTATGTTCTTCGACCTCGATTCGCAGACTTCTTTTCCCTCGGTCATGGAGATGTCTCAATCGGGCTTCAATATCCCGATCCAGAACTTGTGCGTGCCATGTTACATTTAGGTGCAGATCCGAACGGAACCATGGAGGGCATTTCCATTTGGGGCCTATTCCTGAATTTTGTCTCCCACCAGGAGGAGCTTCACGGACAGTACCAAGCCCCCTCGGATAATTTGCAAAAGGTACGAATGGGCTATCTTCTCTCAATCGTGAGCATGATACAAAGTGGATCGGCCACTGTCATCCTCAGGTCAGATCTCATGGCACATTATATGTACGGGATGCTCTCGACAGTTGACCTCGAGGACTACGAGAGCCGAGGCTTCGAGGAGCGATGGTCGGGCTTGCACGGTAAACTGAAAATAGGAGCAGGAGGCGTCATGTGGTATGCCTTGTCTGACGTCCTCGACTGCTTGAGGCTTGCGTTTGGAGACAACATCGACAGGCTCAAGAACATGGTGCAATCCCAGGGCCTCGTACAGCAGGATGGCGTGGCCCCTCAAAGCGTCAACTAGTGACACATGCATGATAAGGTCTCCATCACCCACTTGTCTCACATCCACGTGTCTCAGGCCTGCCATAACAGGAGGGTGTCTCGTCAACTCGCCCTGAGCAGGTTATAAAGCTCTTACACTGATAACTTTGGTCGATCTGTTGTGCCTGGTTCAATCGGTAAACTTCCTCACCTGTACAAGCTGCACTTGCAGACCCATAACGAGTGTAAGCGAGGACAAAGGCAGCCACAAGAGACAACAGCACAATGCCATTATTTCAATTTCGCCCTGCAGATTCGGATACAACGCACAACACCTCCAGATGTCTTACTATAACATCTTCGATGCACATAACGGGTAAACAATATCCTCCACCTTCACTACCTCGATCTCCACCTCAAACATCACCAACTTTGGAGCCTCCTCAACAATTACCGCCCAGAATGTTCGACTTCATTCGCAACCTCTTCGCAAGGTTCTTCAGCAGCCCTCGTGAACCTACAGGCCTTCTGTCGCTTCCCATGGAGCTCCGGATCTCTATCTACGAGGAGCTGCCTTTTTTTTCTGATAGATTCAACTTCGAAGTTCCTCCTCCTGTTGGTCACTACTGCCCATTGAATTATATCGAGCTCGATCCGCGTACCCGACACAACCCAACCAAAATCCCCCCGATCCTACAAGTCAACCAGCGCTTGCGTTCTGAAGCCATGTCGACTTTCTTCTCAACCATCGAACTCAGCATCCCAACATACCTTCGAATCATGCCACAGGAGCACCTCGCACCTCTTCTCTCGAAACTCCTCCCAGGCCAACTCGAGCAGATTCGACGCTTTGAGATCCCGTGGAATGACCGCTTCCACGCCACGATCCAGTTCACGGCAAACCCAGCAGCGAGACTGCAAGAGGACGAGATGTTTAAAGAATGTGGCGACGACTTCCCCGACCACTACTCTCTCAATGACGACGACCTTAGCGACGACGACGAGTTCAACGCCCCTCTCTACGACTACTTCCCTGACAACTTTACCTCCGAGTTTATCGCTTCCACGGCGCTGGGAGAGAGTTTCTACGTTATCGTGTGGTTCATCCGCAATAACGCCCATCCCTGGAATAGAGACAAGGAATTCTGCGAGAAATTCGCTGAGAAGCTCACTGAGTTGCTTACTAGCATCCTCCAGAGCGAGGACAGAGAGGGACGCTCGAACCTGAACGCTCAAGAGCTATGCTGGTTCATTGCACAGTTTACTCTGCATGCCACGCAAATGCTGGGAAGCATTTGTGAAATCTCGAGTGAGTCTCTCATACAGGATGCGCCTTCTAGACAGTGGGTTTGAGGTGGTGTGCTTTGGCTGCAGCATGGCAGAGCACATGACCGAGACCTACAGTCTTATTCACTCACATGTGTTATCACATGTCTTACACGTCAGGGTATATTAGCTCGATACCATCCACTTCGCAGTCGCTCAATCAATAGATCCTTCCATCAACATCGTTCCCAGAGGTGGTGGATCAACGTCAGACATGCAGATAGGCAGAAACATAGCAAAGTAACAGCGTACGAAGGGTCAAAGAGATACCTCTCCTATTCATGAAAACTAATAAACTCGCATCCATAACACAGAACCCCATAAAAGCAAATAAGAGATGCCACTCATTATAAGCTAATACTGTGCCTCTCAACAGTGAAAGAAATCAAAAACTTCGCACCCAACTCCCCATTTTCTCATCGCATCGCATCGCATCACAGCCGTAAAGATCATGATCACAAGGCAAGAACCCAAGCCAAGCAAGTAAAGACATAGAAAGCAGGAAAGAAAAAGGTCATTCTTTGGGTATCCTCTCGAGTCGTTTTCATCCTTCCCGTCCGTCTTTCAAACCCTGGTGTGTGCCGGTGGTACTGCCCAACTTGTGTGCTTTGCCCAAAGCGCCTAGTAGCGCCTGTCGTTCAATATCGTCAATTCGTGTGCTTCATCATTCGTGTTTCGAAGCGTCTGTGGGGTTACCAGCGGCTGGTGTTGCTGCGACCTAAGCCTGGTCGTGCAGGTGGAAGCATGGCTCTTCTTACTGGGCTACCAGTAGAGCGGTCTGGTGCTGGCATTGCTTGGGTCGTTTGGCCGATCTTGCCAAAGTCTTGGAAGATATCGATGGCTTCCTCACTGCCATCACTGTGAAGGTCTACACCGAAGAGTTCGGCGACATCGTTGTTGCCTGCTTCATATACAGGCTGAAGATTCTCGCCACCGAGGCCAACATCGAACCAAGTTGGATCGTGTTCAGCGTTAGATGTAGGTGGTTGATGCGAGTTTTTGAGCGGTGAGCCCAACTTTGCAGGCGATCTAAGCTGGCCAGACCTTGCGATGAAGGGCGATAGCGAGAAAGGACTGCCATTGCTGGGTGCAAGCGTAAGCTTGTTACTCTTCGCAGTGCCAGTAATGTCGGCAAGGATGCCAGTGCTAGTGGCTGCACGGGCGAGAGATGGCCGGCGATCTGACCTCTTCTCGGGTGACCCACGCGCAGCGACATCTTCTTCAGGTGCGTCGATGAAGATGTCAAACGCCGCATTATTCAGATTGTATGCACTGGGAGTACCACCAAAAGATCGCCACGGAGTCTTACTCTGCTTGTAAGGCGAGAGGAAAGGCGTGAGCCCAGTCTGGCCTTCGTCATGCAGATTGAAGGCTGGACTCCACATATTCGCCTCCGGTATTGGGCTGAAGCTTTTGGCTGGTGATCCAAGCAGTGCGCTGACCGCTTTGCGGTGGTCGCGCAAGTTTGTGTTGGGTGAGATAGAGGGAGGTGGCCTGGCAGGCTTCTTGAAGACGACAGCAGGAGTCAGGGGATTGTCGTCCCTGTGAGCAGGCGATGAGCCGAAGGCACCAGGTAGACCGTGATAGCGGCTTTGATCTTTAGTGGGACTGTCGAATGACGAGCTTCGCATACGAGCAATCTCAGCTTCGGCACGGCCTTTCTTGATGCGATGATTCCTGGCTTCGGTCTCAGAGGCAAGCAGTTGGGAAGCGCCTCGAGCAGCAGAAGACTCGATCGACGACCAGTAGCCACTATCGTTTAGACCAGCGAACTTGCGCCTCTCACCTCGGGAGCGGCTGGAAGATGGGAAGCGGGAGGCTGGTGGTGGAGTGTCCTTTCGAGGCGGCATTGCTGGTGGTGAGGAGTTGAGATCGTGAGGCGGAGGTGAAGAGCGCATCAAGGCAGGTGGAGGCATGGCGGCAGCATCGTCACGTTCAGGTTCCTCCTCTTGAAGAGCAGGATCTGATGCTGGGATAGTTCCATCTGATGACAAGTCGGCCTCGTCAGGGAATGTGGCAGAGTCGATGTCCTTGGTATCGAGTTTGCGCATAGAGTTGGGACCCAAGGTGAAGTTGCTGACAGCAGGAGTGTTTGCTGGACGGAAAGAGCCTGGGTCAGACGGGATGGAGATGCCATACTGCGATCCGTCTGGGTTGATGATCTTGCGAATAGGCTGCTTCTTGCCGAGAAGGAAAGGGCGTTCTTCACCAGCCTTGATCGCCCAGTAGTTGCCTTTGCCAGGGTCGTCCTTTGGTCTCTCTTGCTTGACGAAGTTCTTGTTGAGACTGAGGTTGTGTCGAATGCTGTTCTGCCATCCCCCTTCGGCCGCTCTGTAGAAAGCGAAGTTGTCAGAGATCCACTTGTATATCTGAGCCAGTGTCAGACGTCGATTGGGTGAGCGCAAGATGGCCATCCCGATCAGCTCGGCATAGCTGTGTGGAGGCTTCTGGCCGTCGTCGACTATGATAGGCAAGTCTTCTGGGTTAGGTAGCTGGAATGGTTCGTCTTCCTTGACTTTCTGCTTCTTGGCAGGCATCTTCATTGGTGCCGGCTCGAGATGGGGACGCTTGTTGGGTCCCTTGTAGACATAATCGGGCTCTGGGTACGGTGGCACACTCAAGTCGCCAAAAGACGCGCCCTCGAAGATGTTTTCCTTGTCGTAAGCCGCATGTGCCGGGTACTGAGGGTAGAGACCCCGCTCCGGTCGGGGAGCGACCTGGTGGTACATGGAGTAGAAGCCGCTGTTCTTCTGCGGCGAGTCGGTCTTGAAGTTGGGTTGCGGTGGTGGTGGGAGTGTGTAGTCGGACAGATTGTGCGCGCTCATTGGTCGGAGAGGAGAGCTGTCCTTCTTGGATGGGGAAGAGCCGGGTCTGGTCGTGGTTGATGGGTTCAGCTGCACATTATGCTTGCTGGACGCGTCGCTTAGAGGGCCGAGTGCATGTAAAAGAGCGGCCTCGACGTCGTGATCCTTGGATTGGGTGTGGTAGGCGTCCGGGTCTTCATAGACCTCCAGCGGTGGAGGCCGACGCGTCGTTGCCATTCAGGAGTTGGCCAACGGCAGTATATGAGGTATCCGTCGGGTTGCTCGCTTCTATTGACGCGTCGAATGCGTGTTCCTCGGTTCTGGGACGGGTATCCGTGGTTGAATATTCGTGGTGGGCTCGCGGCGGGACGGAAATCGATCGTGTCGCTATCGTGGCAGCGTCGATCTTGGGAGGGGGGTGGTCGACGTCAGCGATGGTGTAGCGATGAAAGAAATTTCTGTTTACTCTTCATAAGCCTTGCTGCCCGAAAAGTTGGTAGACGGATTGCTAGAGCGGGTGTGTTCTTGGACGAAGCAAGCCTGACCCCGGTTCTGCCCACGCACGGTGCGCGTGCGAGAGGCAGTGCGAATGGGAAGGATCGGGATGGTGCCGGCATTGCACTTACCTCTGCAATGCTCCTTCCTGCTGAGCAGTGGTGAGTGAGGCGATGGAAGTGACGACCGACGTGACTGCCTCGAGGTCAGACTGATCGAGCGTGTCTCGCGCAATGGCGGAGGAAGGGACGACGTGCGACTGGCGAAGTGTGGGAAGGCGTGAGCAGAGCTTCACGGCTGAGGCTCCGACAGAGCGGGGAGCAGAGTGCCCACGATTGCACTCAGAAGCTGGCCGGAATCCTGCTCCAGTCGATGCCGAACGACTGCGAAACGGGACACTGCAAGGGCGAGCCAACGTGCCGCCGTGCAATTGGCTGCGCGTGGGCTGTACAAAGCGCTTGCGACGTTCCTTGCTTCAGCCCGCGGTGGAGCTCTGCACGCTCGCCCGACGCGTCGATCGACCGATCTGGCCGCCGGCGATGGACGCTTGATGTCGAATGAAATTGCCGTCCAGATATCCGTGTGAACGGCGTTCCCGTCCGTCCTTGTGGGTGTTCGCTGCGAGCAGTTATGAAGATGATGAAGTGAAGCCGGAGAATAAGTCGTGCCTGCCGTGGCTCAGCTGAGACGTGAAGAGCTGCAAACCGCGGCGTTTATGCTTTAGCGAGCGATTCATGATGTAACCGCCCAGCATCTGACATGCGCGAGATTGAAGCAAATTCACGTGCGCTTGCTTCCCTTCGAACGGCACGAATCCTCAGTGGAAGTCTATTACCTCCCACTTCAGATCGGCCTCTCCCGCCCATCGACTCCCTACAACAATGGTCGCAACGTACGTTAATTTGTAATTGTTAATCATGCAAGAATACATTGTGACGATCCGCAGACGACGCTCTCTGGCGCAGCAGGCAGCCCAGAATCCAAAGATCGAACACGAGTCTGTTGCCGAGCCTCCAGCCAAGCCCGCAGAGCTCAATGCCGCCGACAAGAAGAGAGAGCGGAAGAGGAAGGCCGAAGAGATGACAGGGGAGGAAGAGGAGGAGGAGAAGCAGCAGCAGCCAGCGGGAGATGCTTCTGAGCTGCCCCAGAAGCCTGCAGAGAAGTCGAAGAGAGCAAGGCGAAGACAACGTGCTGCTGGGAAGAGACAGGAAGATGGCAGGACGAGAGAGGGCAAGCCACGTCCTGATGCCAAAGAGAACATCGAGGGGAGCTGAAGACTATTGAATTCTGATGCTGAATTCACGATGCCTCTCACTGGACGACCCTAGGAACCTACCGCGAGCTGGGGCTCGAAATTGCTTGCCAATGTTGCAACTGCCATGACTGAGGCCGCACTCGAGCATATGATCTCAGGTGCCTGCAATGCACGGCTACGACGCACGTAATGGCCTTGAACGCCTTGGCACGGAATACTCATTACTGGACGACTGTGTACGATACGAACGGACGATGGCATTGAGCACGGCTGGCTGATAGATATAGACCATCAGGCATTGTACTTGTACAGACTCACGGTGCGTTCATGATGTTGCCCTTCCACTCTTGTCGACTTTGTACTTGAACACTTTCCAAAGCATCCACCCATAAGGTCCAGTAAAATTGATCTCCTCAGACTATTGCGATTCGTAGGAGGTTCTGCACATGCTCATCCGGCACATGTCTCGCAGTGCTCATTAGCTCAGTCTCCGGTCATCATCAGGGGCGCAACTTGCGATTCTGAGTCTCTTCCTGGATGGTCTTCGCAGTCTCGCCTTCTGGCGTTCTTGAATCTTCAACAGCACGCTATTTGTGCACTTCTCCAGAATGATCCTGAGAACAAGACTGTCCTAGGATAAATCGACTCTGGGCCGGACCTTGTTGCGTTGGAAGACGATGAGGACTGTTCAACTTGGAAGTATGCGATTCGATTGATCTGCTAGACCGATGACTACAATGCTATGAACCTCAGGCAAAAATGCACAGTGCTGAAGCTTGCAGCAGCAGCTGCGCGCAGTGGAGGCGGACCTTATGCGTTAGCGCCAGGCAAAACGGGTGAGGCTGCTTGGGTGGCTTGCTGCTGCTGCTGCTCCGTGACCTTCAGCTGGCATTTCTGCACAGGATCGTTTTGTGCACTTTTGACCCTGGACCGACCATTTTATGTCTGATGAGGACACTGGGCCATCATATATCACGCCCCGTCCGCTCCTAGACTGCTCTCGATCATTACCCTTGACTTCTTCAACTTGTGGCCTTTCCAGCAGTCCACTTTGTCTCCTCACACAGCTACAGATCATGACCAAAGACTGGAGCCTCGTGGAAGATGAAGCTCGCCGCTCATACTCTGAGGGTATGAGTTTGCAAAAACTTCGCACCAAGCTCGCATATCGGTACGGCTTCAACGCTTCTACACGCGCGTGGCGGATCAAGATCAAGGAATGGGGTATCAAGAAACATCGGACCTCTGAAGGCTTTGCGAGATCGAGATGTCCGAAATGTGGTGTCGAGACCCGAGTCGAGCAAGAACGAAGTGCTTCGATTTCGGTTGGGAGTTTGCCCGTCCATCGGGACCTTCTAGAAGGAGGGACCTTGCACGAGCCTCCTTATGCTCCAGTGCCTTCGCGAAGCAATGATGTGTCACCCGAATTGAACACGCAGCCTCAAGATCAATGTCCCATCGCCATCGACCCATCGACCGGCATTTCTTGCAATGAAATCGTCTTTCCAGCAAGCGGGTGCAACACGAACCCGTACGCGAACGTCGTGGTGCAGAAGGCATCGAACCAAGAGATTTATGTACGTTTAATGGACGCATATCTCATAGGCGGGAAGTATGATGCCATCCTTGATGATGCCAGATTCACAGTCGGCGAAGGAAACATACTCCATTACATCGGTTGTCGGGGTTATACATCCGCATGCTGGGTCATCCTGGAAGCAACTGTCGACTACATGCTCGAGCACGACCATCCTCTGGATACAGCGGACGCTTTTGGTCAATCCGCTCTAGAAGTTGCCATCAAAGCAGATAGATGGGACGTGGTGGCCTGTCTTTGTCAAAAGCATCCTCTTCTTGCAGACATTCAGCATCGTGACGGCAGTCTATTGCACGTAGCTGTTCTATATTCGAGGTCGGAAGTCTGTCAGCAAGTGATGAGCCACGCGAACAACTGCAACAAAAGGAATGCCCTGGGCATTACGCCGATACAGCTTGCCGCTCGCCGGGGACGCGACGATGTTGTACTAGACTTACTCGATTATGGCGCAACGATAGACAACGAAGACACGATATGTCAGCTGGTCACATCGCCGTCGCTCGAAGTCGGCATTTGCATTGCATTGCTTGATGAAGGGTTGTTGTATCGCAAGACGCCGGCTGAGATCGAAGACATCCGCCGCAAGGTTGTCATAACAGTAATCGACGGAATTGATGTCATTGATTACGAGAAGTACAAATCCGAGCGTCCGTTGCACTTCCTCCAAGAAATACTGTCTTCTCATCCGGATATTCTGTCCAACGACAACTACAATCAGAAGTACATCTTTCCTGCCTTTCAGAGCTGCGCGGAGAGACTGTGGAGTCGCGGCACTGTATACGAGACGGTCAAAGACAGTATCGACCATCTGTTGAGATTCTTTCTGCAACGACATTTCCAGACCGGCCTTGAGTACCAATTCCCATACACTAGGAGGGGATTCTCACAGCGCCCTGGCCTCGCATATGCCTATGTGAAAGCATGCGTCGAGACTTGCAACAGCGCGGCTCTGGGACCGGACATATTCGGCCAAATCAACTCTTTGATCGAATACAGAGATATGTATGATCCCTGGTGCACAGACTCAAACTACGCCAAGTCGTTTGAGCTCCTCCAGACCCTTCTTGATCGTGGCCTCGAACTTGGCAACGACATCAACCTTCTGGGCTTCGTCCTCCAAAAGGTTCCCGAAAGGTTCCGTCAGCTGAAGATCAGCCTCCTCAAGGCTGTGGTCAAAACGGGGAAACATAGCCCGTTGGCGTGGTGGACAAAGTATGGCGCCCCATTGGATCTACTTACTCAAACACCTGAGCCTGCACGATGGCGATACGCCGAATTACTCTTGGACGAGGCTGCCATAGCGGAACTGGGACTCGCCTCGTCACACATGGAGTCTCTTAACTTCTCTGAGGATGCCGCAGTGACAAGCGAGGCGAGCCTCTCAGCCCATACAAGCAATCCCATAGATCTCCGGCGATGTGTCGTACACGTGTTGACGAGAACGGAACTTGCCAAGCTCTGTGTGTTTTCACTGGGCTTTCGCTTCCGCTGGATGGACATCTGCTCGATCAGACGAAGGTATAGACTGCCCGAAGTGACGCTGAGCCTAAACACTGATGAGGGACAGCTCAGTGTGGTTGGTGATGATGGTTCTCCGTCATCCTCATAGGCGGCAAGATTTTAATAGAGATTCTTCATTGAGACGTTTCAAATCCTCAACAACCACGAATGTGTTCACATAACGTTCCCCTCTATATGTTCGTCATCTACCCTGTCGGGATGAACTTCGATCTCGCCCGTATCCTCGCGCCATACTTGTAGAACAACCAAGGCGCCGGCGCAAAAGCCAAACAGATAAACCCCAACAAACTCGCTCCCCACTGCACCCCCAATCCATTAAACATATACCCAGAAAACAATGGAAACACCGCACCCGCAATACTCCTGATAAAAGTATTCACCGCAATCGCACTATTGCTATAGAACCCATAGCAATCAATAATGTAAAGCATACCCTCCCAGAACGCCACCAACATACCCATACCAATGAAGCCCGTCGCGAAGACTTGCGGGACCCACGAGATGGTAGGGAAGGAAGTCCAAGCCCACCAGAAAAAGGCTATGGGCAGGACGATAGCGGCAAACATCATGGGCGGGAGGCGTTCTTCGGGGATGGGTCGGCCGTGCTTGATGTAGGCGCGTTTGAAGTTCGTGGCGGCGGAGTAGGACATTAGGGCGGCGCCCAAGCCGATGCCTACGACGAAGGAACAGAAGGGGAGGGCGGAGACGCCGAGACTCCAGCCGCGTTGCTCGTGGAATGAGATAGGGAACTATTGTAAGGTACAGTCAGCTTACTTATTCCATGCACATAGCAATGGCTTTTCGTGGGTCGTGGATTATGCCGCTTTCAGAGCAAGGGGTGGGGTTTGCTTGCTTACTTACCGCTTCGAAGAGCATATAGATGACACCGTAGAGGTAGGACATGTAAGCTGTTATGAGCGCGAGAATGGGTTCTTTCACGATCATGACGAACGGACGGGCGAGGTAGACGGTGAGAATGGTGCCGGCGGTGATCCTGTTCTCGTCGGCTTTGGCGTGAAGTGCCCAGTTCTGAGTCTCGTATCGCAGTTTCTTCGCCCGGATCTGGAGGATGCGAGCGGCTGACGTTTCAGGAATGACAATCAGGCCGATGATACCGAAGAGACTGGCCATGATAAGTGTGATCCACGCTGTCCATCGCCATCCCAGGTAGCTCTCAGTGACGAAACCACCGATGATGGGACCTGCCACTGGGCCGACAAAGGCTCCTGCTGCGAACGCACAGATGGCGTATGCTCGCTCGACGGGATCCCATAGGTCTGCCATGGCTCCTCCAACGACCGCAAGAGGTGCCGAAGCTGCAAAGCCGCCTAAGAATCGACAGATCATGATAGTTTCGACATTTTGTGCAACAGCGACTGGGATCTGGAAGATGGCAAAGACGATGTAACCGGCGAAGAGAGGAACACGTCGTCCGTAGACCTCGCTGGCAGGACCGAAAGCGATGGGTCCGAAGACGAAGCCCTACAATATCTGGTCAGCGGAGAGCATTAGAGTCTGGCAGAAGTATCAAGACATACCAGCAAGAAGAACGAGACACCCAATGTCGCCACCACAGTCCCTATTCCGAACTCCTGACTGACTGGCTCGATCGCCACCGCGAAGATGGACGACGAGAATGTCACGACGAAAGTCATCCAGCCCATCGAGATTGTAATCGCCGCTCGTCTTCTCACGCTCCAGTTCTTGGGATTGCCCGGGTCGAGCGGTCCATCAAACTCCACCAGGTTCGGATCTTCAGGCGGTGACGGTTGTGACTCTGGGGATGTCTTCTCCTCGTCACCAGCCTGCGGCTTCTCCTCGCCGATTTGTGCCTCAACATCCTTCTTATCGTCGACAGGACTCGCCAGACTGTCTTTGCTGCTCTGGGCCGAGCACTCCGTTTCCATGTTCGTGCGCGGCTGCGCCTGGGGCGAGGTACTCGTCTCCAGAGGCATCTTTCGGCTCCAGCTGTGAGGTCGAACGAGGAGCAGAAGAGTATACAAGCCTCGAGAAAAGCTTACTTGGAAAGACCTAGCTATATACTAGCAACACAGGATCGTGAGAGCAAGCGACTAGACTCCACTTCACCCTGCATGGCGCCCTTGCCGAGCCGCACATTCACAATCATGTGCTGTCACGGACGAGAACAAGGGTCGAGTAGTGTGCACTTTGCTGCTACCTCCACACGTTGTCGCTGTTATCTCCGCTTGCAGTATGCGGGTGCGAGTGCCGAGTAGCCGATCAGGTGTGGGCCTCGAAAGCGGTGGCGTTTCATAGCCATGCTGCGACATCTCGCAACTCCGGCTACCTTACCATAACTTCCAGCTACTTTAGTAAGAGCTACGAAGGATTTCACATTGGCTTCCATTCTCTTTGCTGCAGATCAACTTGCTTTGAGTCCGGCGGACTATTCGTGAATACTAATGTGTGACACTAAGTGTTTCTTGGCGATTGGCAGCTGATTGCGACGTGATTGATGAGATTGAAGTTGAGGTCGGCTTCGGCATCTGTGCTGTGTGCCGAAGGGGCCGAGTTCGTCAGATGAGCGAAGGAAATAGGCATTTATGCTTAACACAACGCTGACATTGTTCACATCAGACAGTCTCGCCCGTTCGAAGAGCAACGACTGGATCGTGACTCACAGTGCATCATAGTTCGGCGACTCGATGCAGACACCGTAGTATAGAGAAGCCGTTGTACTTTTCCTCGGGGCCCGCAAAGTGTCCGCGGGGACTTCATAGCAGGGCGATCAACGCCTTGTGCAGCAGAAGCGCAGTATAGGACACGCCCGGTACAAGGCTGAATCTTCAGTATGGCCACACTTCATGTCGTTGTTGATGGACGGGATGACCGAGGCATGTCGTTGCCAAGCCGTGTAAAGCTGTACATCGCGGAACCGAAGAATATCTCCACAGATTAGCAGCAGGATGCTGGATTGGGACGAACGTGAATGGTAGTATTAGGACGAAGGCTGTGTGGAAGGAGATGTCGTCGAAATAAAGTGTCATGGATCGTGAGAGACGGCGGCTAGCATGAGAATTGCGAATCCCTGCCATCGGGAAAGTCAGCACGTGGAGAGCTCCCATTACTTTGACTGCAATTTGCGGAGTCCGTCACTCAACACTTGGCTACCGGCGCTGAGCTCAAAGGCTCCCCGAGCCAGACATGTCTCCTCTTCCCTTGTCCTGACGTTTCCATCTCATCGTTCTCGACGAAGCGACAAAAGCACCGCCAAGCGACCATCAGGCTATCGGCATTGAACGCGCAGCAGTCGCGTGTTCCGAGCTCTCGCCATGGACCGGCCGCAAGCCTATCGTATCGCAACCCTCAAGGACTTCCTCCCTTTGTCCTCCGACGATCCTGTGTTGACAGGTCCTCGAGGACATCACCTACCAGGCATTATTCAGGCACGATCTAGCTCAAATCTTGCACGACTTCGCTCGCAATGGACTCCAAGAAGGAACAGCATCACAGCCGCCGAGATGCCAGGCTTGAGGCAGCGAAGCGATAGCTCCTCCTCGAAAGATGTGGATATGACCCAGAAAGCCGTACTCAATGGAACTCATGGTGGTGTTGCTGCGTGGGGAGGTGGAGATGATTACAACCGGAGGATGAGCTATCAGGCCAGCGTTCTGATGACTCCCGAGGTGCGCAGTCAACGTCTGATTGGCAATACGAACCCGCGGTACAAATGGGAGAGATACTGGATGACAGCAGACGATCTCAAGAAGATAAAGAAAAAGTCGGTTCGGGAGTACTACGAGCGAAACAACTATCTCGTCCAGCACTACATGTACATCGACCGACTTCTGGATAGCAGTCTGCCTCACGATCTGATTCAAGAGTATCAACGCTCGTCGCCGAATCCTCAAGTTACACCAGAGACTCCAGTACTGCGAGGCGCTTGGCAAGGCGACTTGCCAGAGACAATTGACGAGGAAGAGAATGCAGAGCCTCCCAGAATATACACCGAGAGACATGGCTCTTTTGATAGTATCCTCGCAAATGGGGCCTTTTACGCCAATGGCGAGCCGGAACAAGCAGCACCCAAAGTCAAGCGAACGCCGAGGGATATGTATTCTTTGAAAGATAAAGATAAGAAGCACGACAGGAAGCCAAACCACAGCCAAGAGAACGGAGAAGAGGAGCCTTTGTTGGATAGGACAACTACGAGAGGAGGAGATGAAGAGGCGCAAGAACTACCTCCTGGCCTTGATCTGGAGATGGAAGAAGAGACTTCGTCACAATCACGTATCGTGACCATTGCCATCCTGGTCAACCTTGCGGCGAACACAGCACTTCTCGTGATGAAGCTGGTGGTCGTGCTGCTCAGCAACTCTGTCTCCGTCCTCGCCTCGCTCGTCGATGCAGCGCTCGACTTCTTGAGTACTGCAATCGTCGGCATCACCACCAGACTCATCTCTCGAACAGACCAATATGCGTACCCTATCGGCCGTCGACGTTTGGAGCCCGTTGGCGTCTTGGTATTCTCCGTGATTATGATCACAGCCTTTATTCAAGTGCTCTGGCAAGCGCTCAGTGAATTCACCAGCGGCAAGCACGAAGTCGTGGAGCTGGGCCTCCCAGCCATCATCATCATGGCCAGCACAGTCGTGATCAAAGGCGCCTGCTGGTTCTGGTGTCGCCTCGTCAAGAACAGCTCCGTCCAAGCGCTTGCCCAAGACGCCATGACCGATGTCGTCTTCAACACTTTCTCCATCATCTTCCCGCTCATCGGCTACTACGCGCATATCTGGTGGCTAGATCCACTAGGCGGTGTCGTCCTCTCCCTCTACGTTATTTTCAACTGGTGTGGAACAGCCAACAGCCACATCATGAACCTGACTGGCGCCTCGGCATCCGCAGACGAGCGCAACATCCTGCTTTATCTGACTATGCGCTTCGCCAAGACGATTAAGAAGATTCAAGGCTTGCAAGCGTATCATTCAGGCGATAAGCTGAACGTTGAGGTGGATATTGTGCTTGACGAGGGCACCAGCCTAAGGGACTCTCATGATTTAGGCGAGAGTCTGCAGTATGTGCTGGAAAGTGTGCCGACAGGTGAGTTCTTTGCGAGTCCTCGATTTTGTATGGGATTCCTTGCTAATGCCGTTGTTTTTCTAGTGGACCGAGCTTTCGTGCACATGGACTATGCGGACTATAATCTGCCTTCGCATATGACACAAGATTCATGATGTAAGACATGATGTTGCAGATCTTGGACGAAACAGACATATTGAACAGCTTCGCTCGATTGACGAATCTTTTGGACGTGCTCCTATTTCCCCGTGGCATTGCATACCATTGCTTCTCATGTGAACTCGTGAAAATGGGCTCATCTGTACGAACCAATGTGCTTGCATGTTTTGCTTCTCGGTCTACTGAGATCTGGTTAAGAACCCCTGACTTCGGCCCACACGGCGGATTGCCACCAAGCTTGCAGGTGATGAACCAGCCGCCAAGCTGGGTGGTAGTTAAAGTGGGACACGGATACCATATTGGACTCACTTGCAGGCTGGTCTATCCTTACCGATGAACTCACTGCCTGGCTCACTATGCCCTCACTGCCTCGTTCACTACGGCCTAACTGCCTGGCTCACTATGCCCTCACTGTCTGGCTTACCAATGCCCTCACTGTCTAGCTGACTGTTATCGTCATTGTCTAGCTCGTTAAGGCCGTCACTCTTCAGTCAAAGCCCTTGATCAACAGATGCTCGTCATCGTCATCACTATCATCCTCGTCCTCGTCCTCGTTTTCCTTATCGTTGCTCTCCTCATCTGGTTGGTCGTCGTCAGAAGTGTTACTGTCGGAGGAGATGCTGCTATGGGTGTTGCTACTAGTCGCACTGGAGGCGGACACGCCAGACCAATCCGTTTCCAGATCCTTCTGCGAGTAGTCCGTGTAGAGACTGCCAAGCTCTTCACTGCGTTCACACTCACTCAGTGGTGGGGGTCTCCCCTTCAACCACGCAGCATACTCATTCTTCGAGAGCTCGATGACGCGCTCAACGGCGTTGATGAGCAGCCGGGCAAGTCTCTGTTGACTCTCGGTGAGCGAGCGAGGTGGTGGCGCGGGATGCATCTCTTGGACTTGCTGACGACGACGCTGAATCCGTGATCTGTCGACTCTGCCGGCGTTGGTGGTCTGAGCAGTGGGACGACGACGAGTTGTCGTTGCTCGCCGTAGACGACCTGCACCAGATGCTTGGCCTCCACCGCGCTGAATGCGATGCGCAGTTTGACCGTGCTCGTCATCAGATGAGTCGTCAGACATATCAGTCTCGACGTCGGCGTCGTTGGCATCGTCTGGCTCGGAGTCACCGTCCTGATCATTGGTGTTCTGTCCTGAGGAGCCGCTGTCGGCGCCATCACGCAACGTATCAAGACTCTGACTCCATGATGAGAAGCTGAGATCTTGTGGAGCGCCCGCGGCATCTTGGTTGATGGCGTTCGCACTCTCGTCTGATGAGCCTTGGTCGGCGTCCTGAAGCGCTTCGGGTGTAGTAACATCGTCCATGCTTTCTTCGGAGCCTGGCCGTGCACCATCGTGCTGGTTTGAGCCCGAGTCGCTGCTTCCAGTATGCCCGACTTGTTGTGAGCTTGCACCCGTCTTCTGTGCGCTCTGATCGGCGCTCAGTACGGCAGAATCGTCTTTTGGGTCGGTAGAAGGTGGAGAAGGGTGCTGAGTATGCACTTTGATGTCTTGATGAGCCTGCGTAAGATGTGAGTTGCCACTCTCGCATGAGGCGCTCTTCGTGGCGGCAGTCTGCGAGCTCGAGTCGGACGATGATGGGGTAAGGTCTGTGGCTGGTGATGATGCCGTTCGACTCTTCGCTTCGTAGTCTTGAACACTGGCGCTCGAAGCCTGGCAGGATGGATCGCGCGCCACAGCTTGGGGCGGTGGAGGCGGTAGGGGAGTAACAGTCACATCGTCCTCTGATTCGTCGTCGGTCTGGCCATACTCAATGTGCATGTAGCCCTCCAGGTGATTGGCGTCGATTCCGTACATCTCTGGACGAGACGCATTGCTGCAATACTTCGATGACTTGAACAGCCAGGCGTGTGGAAGACCAGAGGGACGGCCAAAGTCGTGAAGGTGTTGCTCGAATATGAGGGCGCGCTGGAGGTGCTGTCGTATGACCTTTACGCAGTCACTTTTCTGACTCGGTTCTTGGCTCTGCGACATAAGCTTCTCGGCGCGATGAGCTCCCTTCAACTCTTCGCTCAGGCTGTGGAGGAAGCACACACAACGCTGAGCATTGAGGTCTTCTTCAGTGGGACTCGAGGGGAGATAGCGAGTGATGATCTCGTCGAAGATGTGGGAGAGTTTAGGTTGCAAGTGCTTCGAATCTCGAGCCACCGACACCACCGCCTGCTTAAGCTCGTCTTGAAGTTTGGGTGCTTCTTGGCCTAGAACACCAGCTTCGATGAGCTCAATGGCACGACCGGCATTGAAAGTGGAGGCGTCGAAATGCTTGACGCCATTGATCTAGAGTCAATGTTAGTCATTGTCGAGGAGTGGCGTTGCACCTCTACATACCATTCAGAAAAGTTCGTAGATTTCGCCTGCCTCCAAAGCGGTGATCTGAACTGACAAGTTGATAAGACGGATTTGGAGCTCCTTCAGCGCATTGGAAAGCATTTCGGACTTCAACGCGAGGTCTGGATCTGCAGCCAACGCGACGAGTTGTGTAAAAGTCAACGAGGGCAGGTCAGGTAGTTGCTTGCCCAAGACCTGCCTCCTGAAGAGGTTGACCTGGGTTTCGTCGAAGCCAAGGCCGCGGAGCGCCTTCTCCAGTGCATAGCGCGCGCTCAGGGCACCCTCATCTATAGAATTTGTCGTCAGTGACCTGATTGAAGTGGACTCGACACAGTACGAAGTCAACAATACCCTCTTCTTGAGCATGAGCGCGTTCCTTGCGACGAGCACTCTGCGGAGCGCGGATAGTGTTCTTCTTCGCGGCCTTCTCTGCACGCGCCTGAGCCTTCGAAGGCTGATGTCTCGCCCTCTGCGCCTGCTGCGAGGTCGCACTCGAGTTGGAGTGCTTGGCTTTGGATTTTGCCTTGTCGCTGCGACGACTCCGCCCTGGGGTAGGTGCCATCTCTCTGTGAGATGTGGTGATATCGAGCGCGAAGGAACAGACGAGAAGAGTTGCAAATCTTCTGACGATGGCTGCCGAAGAAGGTTCCGCGCACACGGGGCGTCCATTCACCAGCAAGCGCCCTTTTTGGTTTCATGCACCTCCGGCGAGCGCGTCACGGCTCGCCCCACGGCGTCATGAGTCATCTGGACACGTTTGTCTTCGCCTCCATCCCTTTAAGTAGTCCCCTCGCCCACCCACCTTCCATCTTCTTTTCTTCCTTTCTCCCAAGTTGGCCGATTACGGGTCAGGTGGATCTCAGCGCAAGTCGTCAAGGTCATTGGGCGACTGCTTGAGGGCAACAGGGAGGCAATGCCTTCCTGTCGCTTCTCTTGTGGATTGCATCCTCACCTTGTTCGGGATGGGCGTTACTGAAACTGGGCACTGCAGGTTGTGTGTCGCGACGGGACGTCTGGGCGAGTTCAGTTGGGACCATGGTGTCGGCGTGGCCACGTGCGACCATGGTAACATGAAGGAGATGCTTCTGCTCTCTGAGGCTCCGCCCAGCAACTCGGCAAGGTCCACCGGCCGAGGAGCCATGCCCTGAGATCAAGGAACACACAGGAAATGCAGCTGGGTGGGCCCCACTGCAGGTTATCTCGGCCCTGCTCCACGATGCGCTTGGTTCTTCCAGCCTCGAGGCAGGGCCGGCTGGCAAGTACCCCTCTTTACCGAGACTTCTTCGAGTCCACTCCAGAACCTGTTGACAAGCAAACCTTTGCAGAGCTGAGCGGGTGGTGCCGAGTCATGGTGGGCGGACATGGCTCAAATATGTTCTTTTTTCATCAGACCTCTGGCGAAAAACGCCAAGTTCTGAAGAAGAGAGACTCTACCAAAGGTAAACCGAGGTGACATGCTCACGACAACCACTTGATTGCGGCAGAAAATTGGTATAGTGGTGACATTGTCTTGATGCCGAACGACAATGGAGGAGGTGAAGTCCGTCAATAGAGCTATACCAACTTGGGCCAAGCGCAATCTCGTGGGCTTCCTTCCTGTGCACCCTCCGGCGACCGTCCATCCATCCCATTAAAACACATCATCGTGCAACAGAGCAATCGCAACGTCCTCAACACCCGTGGGATGTACGTCCACTCTACGCCACCTTTTCGTCCTCGACATCTATACTCTGATCGCTGAGGAGTGAGCGAAAACGCCAGGCGGCACGTCGAGGAACATCTAATGGCGCGGCGATTTGGAGATGTATACAATACCGCCCCCCATCAGCATAGGTCGTTACCACATCAATCGCCTGAGACTTCGGTCTCGTACGATGTATCCTGCGGCGAATCAAAGTACCTCTCAAAGGAGAACCCTCGCCGCACAATTGATCCATCCTCTGCCCTCACGTCCGTTTCTGGCCTGAAGGAGACTTTGCTGTATCCTCTGATCAGCTTGCGGATGTAGCAAGACTGTGCTGCTCGCGTCAGGTACCTTCTCCTGAAGGTATTTAAAGAGTTTTCGATGATTCGCTGCGCCTCTTTAGGATTGTCCAGATAGTACCTGACCTTTTGCTCTAGGTCACTCCAATCTCGCTCGACTATCACGCAATTCTGCTCCGGTCCTTCTGGGTTGAGCAGATGGCTGTAATATACGTTCCAGTCCAGCTTGTGGACGATCGGCACGGAGTCGCAGGCCAGCAAGTACTTCAGCCTGCCGGAGTAGCTAATCCCTTCGGTGTGTACTGTAAACGCATACTTGCAGAACTGCTCGACCGGCAAGCCATCAGGATCGTTCTTGCTCCCAGCAATCGCGACGTCCGCCCACTCTTTATCCTCCGTAATGTTCGCAAGGGTGCCACGAATGTCCCAATTCACCCACCCTGTGCCGCGCCAAATGATCTTTGGTATCTTTTCCAAGAACGAGCTATCGTATTGGAAAGCCTTCCTTCGCGCGTCCCTATAAGAGCCCATGGGATATGCATACCAGAAGTCGAAGTTAGGAAAAAGCCAGATACGATTGTGATCGTCGTTCTCCTTGGACGCCGCGGTCGACCAGAACGAATGGGTGTCGTTTGGGGGTTCGGGGTCATCCTGCACTATGATAGCGGCTTCTATCGTAGGCAGCGTCTCGTTTCCTGCAGCTGCACTATCCACAGCGCGCTGCAAAAGGTTCAAGACGCCTATAGCGCGGATTCGATATCCCATATGCCCCATACTTCCTATGACCTCCAGAACGCGCAATTCGTTCTCGTGAATAAGGATCCGTACGGCACCACCGCCATTGTCGTCTTTACCCTGCCGCCATGACGATACTTCAACATCTTCTGATCTTATGATGTGTTCCCGCTCTTGCCAATATGCGACCTTTCGATCTATATCACGATAGAGGTCGGGAAAGAGGTCGGTACACTGCTGTTCGGTCAGGGAGTCGCTGCTCTCGATATCAAAATCCAGCGGCTGCTGCGGTTTCTGCTTCTGCTCGGTAGGGTGTGCGCCGTGCACAGGATTGTGGAGGCTCGAATCATCGCGGTATTGACGGTTGCTGGCAGATCTCAAGAGAAGAATAAAACACACAAAGATGCCGACAAAGAGCCATATTCGCCTGGATGAAAAAGACGATTCCATCTTCCCAGCAAGCATGACTCCAGCAACATCGCGCAACAGAGGAGACAAACCGAAAGAGGTTCATACACTACATACGGATTCCTTCTGATCATGTACGAGGCAGTTACGAGGCGAACACACGGAGACGATGGCATGACAGGAGGGCTGGTCTGCAAATCAGGTGCGGCACACCTATGTGGCGCATTTGCGGCTGTCCGCTTGGTAGAGCATGGACGGTACAAATGTACAGACGTCCGGTACTTGCTGCTACAGGCATGTTTGTCGCTGAGCCCACCAATGTAGGCAATGGACCGCCGTGGCGGAATGAGTGGTATGCCGAGATGAACGTTCGAACTCGGACCCGGCCATAACACAATGGCAACATAGTGTGAGGGGAACCACGAATGACGCGCAATCAGATTCGATGATCTGGCGATGCGTTCTGAAATCTGGAAGAGCTCGGACAACTCGCATAGAACGTGGTTCATTCTACCAGCCTTGTTACTAGCGTCTGTTCTAGCAGCTTGCGACGGCCGCTACTTGCAGGCGATCTCCTGTATAACGGACCATTTAGACCAAGGGGCAATCCTCCAATACGACCTTCACCCATTCACGGCTTCCAGGGTTTATGCTCTTACAACCATTTGTCACAGACTGCCAGACCCCTTAAGCCTGCTGATCAATGGCCGTCGCGCGGTCGCGCCGTCTCTCGGAAACGCTGGTGATTTGTTCGAATGGTGTGACATGTCAAGAGAAGTATGACCATCAGATGCAGACGACACAAGGGGAAGTTCGGATATGTCCCCGGGGCCCGTGGGGGCCGATGAGCAAAGAGGCCTCAAATGGCTGCTTTCTCTGATTGGCTCAGTTGGAGCGCAGGGACGACGCGCTATTATAAGCACTTCGGACTTTGAAGCAACCGAAAGGCTTGCATTGCATAACACGCACACGCACACGCGTTCGTGAAGCCACGAAAAGTCCCATCCACGGTGACACCACCATCATGACGACTACAGACACCACCCGACGAGGCCATCTCATTGTCTTCGAAGGTCTCGACCGCTCTGGCAAAAGCACGCAATGTAGTCGTCTGGTAGACCATCTTCAATCCCAGGGCCGAAAAGTCGAGCATGCGCGTTTCCCAAACAGAACCACTGTCATTGGCCAAATGATCAACAACTACCTCACAGGGACGAGCCAGCAAGAGGACCATGCGATTCACCTGCTCTTTTCAGCGAACAGATGGGAAGCAGCAGAGAACATCAAGTCTTTGATCGAGTCGGGAACTACCGTGGTAATCGATCGATATTACTATTCTGGCTGCGTGTACTCTGCTGCGAAACGGAACCCTAGAATGGATCTCGCTTGGTGCCGTCATATGGAAGTTGGCCTGCCACGGCCGGATCTCTGCTTGTTCCTTGACATCTCGGCCGAGAAGGCTGCGAGTCGTGGTGGCTTCGGCACAGAGCGATATGAGAAGCAGGAAATGCAGGATCGGGTGAGAGAGCTTTTCGCTGAGATGAGGACTCACAAAGATGAGAGTGAAGATATCGTGGTCATCGATGCGGGAGGGACGGTGGAGGAGGTGGAAGCTGCCATTCAGAGCACAGTGAGGCAGCGACTGAGCGAAGTGGATGCCGACTCAAGGCCACTGAGATTCATTCAACCTTGGTGAAGGACTAGACTATATGGCAGGGAATGCGACATCTCGGCCCAACGACTTCGCAACCCAATACCCCAAGGCCTCTCGCGCGATGTTATTGCTGCTCCAGTTCCGACTCGGATGTACGCGATTCGCGAAATGCAGGAAGAACGTGTTGCTGGGTCTATTAATCGCCAGAGTCGTGCCGGTGAAACCAGTATGGCCTGCAGTTTGCAGACTCGCCATGGGACCGGACCAATAATACTGGTTCAACTCGAACCCCAGACCGTGGGCATCACTCGGGAAGCGTGCATTGAAGTTGGTGAAGATCCATTCTACCGCTTACTGCGACAAATATCTCTTCTCTTCGTACGTGCCGTTGTTCAGGATCATCTGGCAGAGGATCGCAGTATCGCCGACAGTCGAGAAGAGGCCCGCATGGCCACTGACACCGTCCAAAGCCCAAGCATTCTCGTCGTGGACAGTCCCACGTACCGGCTGCGGACGCTGAGGTTCTGATGGCCCCAAGACAGCGATTTGAAACTCCTGGGCAGCCATTCGGCCATACGGCGCGAACGCTGGACCCTCGACATTGCCGCGGTTGAAGAACGTGCTGGTCATGCCCAGGGGTTGCGTAAAGTCTCTGACCAAAATATCAAGCTTTTTGCCCGTCACACTTTCCAGCAGAATGAACAGAGTCATGAAATTGAGATCCGAGTACGTATACATACTTCCAGGCGCATCCTGCAGCGGCGAAGCCAAGATGGCGTTGATTTTCTCCTGGTATGTCGTGTACACTGGGTAATACAACGGCGGATCAGGATCCGGTGCGAACCCGCTCGTGTGCGTGAGCAGCTCGAGGACGGTGACATTCTGCTTTCCATTCGTGGCGAACTGAGGCAGATAACTCGCCACGGTCTTGTTGAGCTCCAAGGTCCTGGCGTCGAGTTGTTGCAGGACCGCCACGGTCGTGAACAGCTTCGTCAAGCTCGCCATGTCATAGATGGTATCGATTGTGGCATCTTCCTGCTTCCAACGCGGCAGAAGAGTACCGTTGACATCGGCGTAGAGATTGCGTTTCCCTACCGCAAACTCCGAGACGATGGTGCCGCAGTGACCGATGATGTTAGCTGAGCCTGGCTCAACGGGATAAACCTCGTTGTGCGTGAAGGAGCCATAGTTTGCAGGATGGGTGTAGTTCGTCAGATTTCCGACAGCGAGGTGAAGAGGCTCGGACAGGAGACCGACAGATTCGGGCGAGCCATGGCGAAGTTTTGATTGAACTCCGCAAGACTTGTGTTGCCAAGGAGGGGACGGCGATGGGTGGTTTGGCGGGTGAGCAGTCGTTACTGCGAGCAGTGTAGAAGCTATAAGAATTTTCGAACCCGACATTCTTCTTGCTATCGATCATCTGTCGCTGGAGGTCAAGTCCTTGAACCACACCTACGATGCGTTGCGCACTACTAGCCGACGCATATACGCAGGAACGCGAGAGTGATAACAGGGTGGTCGACTTGGGAGGTACTAGCCGGATCAGGAAGCTACCAGGAGATCCGTAGTGAATGCAACCCAAGCATTCGGCCGGCAGGCGAAGCTTATTCAGAGTCCTTCGGCGGACTCTTGGCCGAGTGATTGTATCGTTACAAAGGAGTGGAGCTTGGGAACACGGGAGTGCGGTGAAGAACGAGATGCTGACTGCTGATGGTGGATGAGACGGTAGTAACACTGTTTTGCCTGTGTAGCAGCCACAGCTACAGACACCGCAAAAATCGCTGGATCACAACAAGGATACACCCATCTTTAGGCCTCCTCGACCTTCTCCGACGGCACGACAACCTCAACCTCCGGCTCCGTCGTCTTCGAGACCGTCCAAACCGTCGGCAACACAATCAACAAAGACCCAATACACAAACCCCAATCCATTCCAAACTGTGTCATAGGACTCTTGCCCTGCGCATTAATCCTCCAGGCCATCGCAGATCCCACCGCTTGGAAAGTCTTATACCCACCGACTAGAATCGCTGTGCGCTCGGAAGAGTTCGACACCGTGCCGATGAGCCAGTACGCGAAGCCTTGCCAGAGGGCGTCATAGGCGCCGTAGAAGATGTAGAGCATGATGGGACCTGCCGAGAGCGACCCTTGAGTGTAGTCGATGTCTTGTTTGAGGCCTTGGGCCATGCGGCGGTCTGCCCAGCGCTGGAAGGCGTAGCCGCCGCCCCAGATACCCATGCCGGTGGCGAAGACGAAGAACCAGCCGATTTTGGCGCGAGTGGGCCGTGAGACGCCCGGGAGGTCTTGGAGAAAGCCAATGACGAGGCCGCCGACCTGTGTTGATGTTAGCTTAAGCGTAGCTTTAGGAACTGCCATCGAGCCTTACCATCTGTGCCATCCAATAGAGTGCACTGTTCAGTGAGCGAGTCCGGATGTTGAATGTGAGACCGTTGACGTCGTTCTGTTGATAGCTGTAGAACACATTGGCCGAAAACCAGAGCGGCAGCATGAGCAATACACGCCAGTTGGCAATCGTCTTGAAAGTCACAATGGCAATGTTCTTCCAGCTATGGTTCTCACCCTCCTCAGCCCGTCGAAGTTGGGCTAGTCGGACACGTTTGGGGGAGCAGAGGAAGATGCCCAAGACCCAGCCGAATAGCATGATGACCATGAGAGCGATGTAGGTCGAGCTCGAAATGGTGTTCGACGTGGAGTGGAAGTTAATGCCGAAGGACGCCAGGGCACCGATTCCACCTCCCACTGGACAATGGATTAGATCATATTGCAGAACGCCTGGTCAACACTCACGGTTGAAAATGATCCAAAACAAAGCAATTGCCCTTCCCTTTTGGTGCTCCGGAACATAACTCGTCATGATGGCCCCCTGCACAACCCAGAGGAAACTCGCCCCAAGACCTAGAATCGCACCAGCAGCGATGACGAAAGCCCCATTCGCATCGTGGTTGAAGTTCAACAGACTCCCGCTATACAGCGCATAGGTCCATCCGCCGAGCAGGAACAGGATTTTCGGGCCGA
Organism: Zasmidium angulare; assembly: GCA_002786045.1. NCBI lineage: Eukaryota > Fungi > Ascomycota > Dothideomycetes > Mycosphaerellales > Mycosphaerellaceae > Zasmidium > Zasmidium angulare. The sequence continues at coordinate 1,605,130 of NHNX01000002.1, forward strand.
GTTTCCAGAAGAGGGGCGCGCCGACGAAGAGGGCGGTGGCCGCAGTGACGGAGAGAAGGGCGACGTTGGCGTTGGAGGCGACGGTCGGATCGACTTGGCCTGAGCCGCCGAGACCCGTGAGGGCATTGTACATGCCTGAAGATAGAGACTTAGAGTAGGTTGTGTCAAAAGGCTGTTAGGGATTCTTACCAGGACAGCAGAAGCAAATGAAGCTGATGAGGATAATCTGGGTCCAGTTGTTCGCGTACAACTTCATGACTTTGGTCCTAGGAGGTTCCAAAACGGCGCCATCCTCGGCGGATGGCGAGGGTGGTGCTTCAGTGGCAGGAGCCACTTCCGTGGAGTTCTTGTTGTGATCCATGGTAGTCTCCAACTTGGTGAGGAGTGGGAATAGGTTCGATATGAGTGAGAGGAAAGGGCAGAGAAGCTAAGTAGCCGTCGACGGGTTCTGATCACATGCAGGTCCGCTGAAAAGAAAGTAATTGGTAGACAACGAAATAAGGAACAATAGTCGACAGGAACTCCACAAATACTACACAACCCACCGCGGCAAGCCGGATCGTGAATGTCACCTCACCGTATGTGAGTGGACAGCGCATGCAAAAGAGCGCGCACAACCTCGCAGTCTGGTCGCGTGCCGGACGTCGATCTCTTGCCATCGCCGCCTAGCACCGCAGCAGCAGCATCAGCAAGCTTCCGAGCAGTGATAAGAAAAGGACCACCCGTAAGGACAAGCTCCGCCCTCGTGGAGAGCATTCGGAACTCTAAATCCTTCCAGCGCGGCCAAGCGCGGCCGATGTGGACGACAGCCGCGAGGGTCCAGTCAATGTCAGCCAGCGTCGTATTCTGCTTTGTTATTACGAACAGGCGTGGTAGTGGTGGTGTGCGATGCAGCTTTGGGTGCGGCTGATGTTGGCATGCTTGCATTTGTGAAGTACAAACGCCATGCAAGGGCCACGAAGCCACGAAGCTTGAACCTGATCGAGTGAAGGATTTCGTGTTGCGCAACAGCCATGTTGTCGAACGCGGGTGGTGCATCATCAGCCGCACGACCACCACCAGCCCTGGACTTGGCGGCCATACAAACCGAGTCTCGCAACCAACGCAGTACCCTCATCGATCAAGTCTCTACACACGAGCTCTGCCGCATCATCAACGATGACGATAAAGCTGTTCCCGCCGTCGTTGAAGCCTGTATACCGACTATCGCGCAGGCCATTGATACATTAGCAGAACGAGTGCGAGCTGGGGGTCGGATCTTTTACATTGGTGCAGGAACATCTGGCAGATTGGGAGTCCTCGATGCCTCGGAGATCCCTCCAACGTACTCTGCGCCGCCAGAGCAGTTTGTGGGGTTGATCGCAGGTGGAGATGTCGCGCTTCGATCCGCTGTTGAAGGTGCCGAAGACGATGCTGACGCGGCAACTAAGGACCTGAAGATGCGGCAACTAAATGGTGAGAAGGACTGTCTCATTGGCATCGCAGCGTCAGGTAGAACGCCATATGTTTTGGGTGGCCTTGCGTGGGCAAAAGAACAGGGCTGTGTCACGGTTGGGGTTGCCTGCTCGACACCATCTGCGATGGGTCAAAGTGGCCATGTCGATTTCATGATCGAAGCGGTGACCGGCGCGGAAGTAGTGACAGGCAGCACGCGGATGAAGGCTGGAACGGCGACAAAGTTGGTTTTGAACATGATCTCCACTGGTGTCATGGTCAGAATTGGCAAGACGTATGGCAACCAGGTAAGTCTGGACACAAATGATTGGATCGTAGGAACGACAGCTGAAAATCCGCCAGATGATAGATGTCAAACCTACCAATGTCAAGTTAAAGATGCGTGCTCGCCGAATCCTTCACGAGATCTGCGGCGAGCGTTGCCCTGTGCTGGACGAGGCTTTGGATGCCACGTTAGAAGCGTGCGGCAGAAGCGTCAAGTTGGCCGCTGTGGTGATCTGGTTCAACATCCCCATCGCCGAGGCACAACGACGTCTCGATGTAGCTGATGGAATACTTGCGAAAGCACTCCAGCCTCAACAGGCAACCGCCAAGATCGAGCCAAGGGCGAAGACGTTCTACCTCTGCGTCGATGGTGGAGGTAGCAAGACCCATGCTGTGATCACCAGCTTCGATGGTCTGAACGCGGGGGGCATGGAGTCTGAAGGCACCGCGGGTCCTTGCAACGCGTACGTCCGAGAAGTCAAGTGACGAAGATCACATAGCTGACTTGGCGCAGTTCCGAAATTGGAGTAGACACTGCGGTAACACAAATAATACGGGCTGTCCAGGAAGCCGTTGCTGCGCATAGCGACAAAGCTCTCATTCGAGAAGCTGGCTTCAAAGCTGCTTGGATAGCGTTGGCTGGTCTCGATCGCAAGGGTCTTCGGGAAGTTTTGCACCAGGCTCTGCAGGAGGAAATCCCACTTCAGCCAGAAGGCACACTTCAGATCACGAATGACATCGAGCTAATTGCAGCGGACAAGTTCCACGAGATGGATTATGCAGTCCAGCGAGGCATTGATCATGTAATTGTGCTCGTGGCCGGTACCGGTTCGGTGGCGATGACATATCGCCGAGAGAATGGTCGCATTGTGCGCATAGATCGTTGTGGTGGCTGGGGAGCACTTCTTGGTGACGACGGGTCTGGCTTTGACATAGGCCGTCAAGCGCTCAGACTAGCTCTCGCGGATTTGGAGGATCGCAATAGATTGGACAGCACCGACGGCGAGTATGCTGTGATATCACAGACCGCAGATCCACTCACAAAGGCCATTCTCAACCACTTTGGTCAAGCGGATGGCACGCCACAGAGCGACTTGCTCGGTGCTGTGCTGATGCCAAATCCTGATGATGGTCAAGGCGCCACTGAGACCAAGAGAAGGATCGCAAGCTGTGCTAAGATCGTCACTCAGATGGCGAAGGAAAGTGCAAGAGCAAGGGCCATCATCAATACGGCGCTCCGCAGCTTGATGGCTCTTATTCAGAGTCTGCTGAGGGCCGACATAAGACCTGATACCTCTGCTTTGGTATTTGCTGGTGGTCTGATGCAGTCCGAACCTTTCAGGGAAGGCTTGAAGAAGTTGCTGTTGGCGTCAGGAATCGACTTCTGGCAAGTAGGGTATAGTGCTGTTCCTGCCTGGGGCGGTGGTCGATACCTTGCGGCAACAGATGATGCCTCTGATTGATCGCTTTCTAATGCAGACGATCAAGTCAAGACTTCTGCTTCATCCCAATCACTGTCTTCGATGACAGGTTCTGAAAATGGCGCGGCAATGTCTGGTCGCTTGAACATCGCGGATGCGTGTCCTGGGCTAGGGTCACTTCGGATCTTCTTGTGCTCTGTTCGATCGTCGTCGCTCTCGGAAAGCTGATTCCACTCGTCGTCTTCTGGAAGCACGAGATCAAGTGGGTCGTCATCCTCGGCCGACTCGTCTGATTGTGCCGTGGCTGCAGCTGTTTTGACCGGCTTCTTGCCGCGTTTCGGCTTGAACATGACTTTGATCTCTTTCTCGCCTCGCATACGAAGACTAAGATCCTTGACTAGATCCGCCCACTGCAGCTCAGATTTGCAACTAGGGCATTTGCCTTGAGTCGGTACAATCGCGTCCCTTTCGCCCTCATCCTTCAAGAATACTTTCGAGAGGCATTGCAGATGACTAACAGCGCTACATTCAGCGTTGGTACACACTAAAGTCGCAGTGCCTGTGGCTGGTGTGTCCTCTCTGCAAACGACGCATCTGGAAGGGCTGTCGCCCTCAAATGTTGCTTGGCTTTTCTCCAGCTGCTGCTTCAGGCTCGAGTAGCCGACATCAAGAGCATGGATGCCGATGGCGGTCGCACCTGAGTCTCGAGCTTCTGCTTGATGCGCGGCACGGACGCTCCGAGTCGACTCGTCCATTGACACTTCGATTCCCGATCTGAGCTTCTCCGGAGACTGCGACGACCACTTGTGCCAAACTCGATACACGTCCTCGGAGTAGAAGGTGAGTCTGAGCGGCCATCGAGGGAAGCTTGATGAGCGCAGGAGTAGGTGCAGGTTGGCCAGCCGATCAGTCAGTGACAGCCTCGGTCGTGCTGAGCGCTTGCGGACTCTGCCTGTCCTTGGTGAGATGCGTGAGGTCATCTTTGATTGCGTGATCCTGGAGCTGGGAGATATGTGTCTCGTGAGGTTAGGATTTTGCCATGCCCATCTGGTGACTCTGTCAATACAAGACGCGTGCATTGATGCAAGTTCAGTAACAGCACCTACTCAAATTGGAGAGCAGCTATCTTGCTTGGAAAGCCCGTCACTAAGCATGTCATCTCCCACGGACGCAGTGAGTCCTTGGACGTTCTCGCTGCACCGCCCTTGGCCTCTCCATTGTGTTGCTTGAGACGCCGCTGAGGGTTCGGGGTGCTGCCGACGTAGAGCGAGGAATGTCTCGCGATGGAGCGAAGCAGGTAGCACGCATAGAATGCTGGAATCGGCACCAGTCCCTTCTCCATGCTGTCGTTTTAAATCTGCATGTCGCAGCAGTAGGTCTTGAGGACGACGACAATGTTGATGTTGCTGCTCTCTTGATACATGTACCTGTCTTGACGCGAGGTCTAAACTGAGTCCGCCCCTCCGCCACCGATTGGCCGGCGCTGACTTCAGGTTCCACTTTTCGACGCTAGAGCAGGCAGGGGATAGCATCCTAGCGACTGCCACCGCACGCGATCCATACGTACGTCTCACATTCCGATTGCCTTTGAACCTCTTGGTGATAATGCAACTCAGTGATGGGCTGTGCCAATAGTGCACTCTGGCCATCCACTATTTAACAAGAGCATTGCCTCTCCGATTCGTACTGCATCGCCGAAGCAAGGTGCCAGAAGTTTAAATCGGCAAAGCTTGAGGCTGCCGCTAGTGGCATCCATCTCTCCATCGCCCGCACCACGCTTCTCTGTCCTCTCGCATCGCCAGACCCTCCCCTCCGACCGCCGACCACCCAACCCTCATCGCACGAAATCGATACACCATCGGTCCCGCTAACGATACATCCGTAGAGCCTGGGAGCCTGGACATCCGCTGGCCGAGCCTGTCTCGCCGCGATTTCCAGATTCGCAATCCGCGCATCTGACCGATATCAGCGTCTCATGCCACCGAGGCTTCCTCAATCCACAGCTGTCCTCCCCCCTCGTTCGCAACCACCAACACTTGGCTGAGGACGCATATTGGCCGCATCGGCCGACATCAGCCAGTATGGTTGTGCCTCCCGCTTCAGGTGGCCCTCTGCCAGGTCCGTCATCTGCGACACCATCGTTACCACCACCAGTACCCGGAGCTTCTCCCGCAGCAGATCCAGCACTTGCCGCCAACAGCAAAGGGAAACAGCCAGTATCGGCTCCAGGTACCCTGAACGGACCGCCGTCTGGTAACAACCATGCTATCCCTCTGTCTGCTCGACGGGCTGAGCCGATGGACCTTCGTTCTGTCGAGCGAAAAGGCCAGCGACCGGATACTGCTCGAACGCAACGCATGTTCAAGCTCCCGAATGCCCCTATCTACCGTCCAACGGAAGAGGAGTTTCGCGACCCGATGGAATACATGCGCAAGATCGCGCCAGAGGGCAGCAAGTATGGCATTGTGAAGATTGTCCCGCCAGACAGCTGGAACCCGACTTTCGCGATCAACACCGAGGTATGTGGTCTTTATTGATTTGTTGGCTGTGATCGTTTGAATGGAACTAATGTGACATCGCCATAGCGCTTCCACTTCCGCACGCGACGACAGGAGCTCAACTCCGTCGAAGGTGGCAATCGCGTCAACAACGACTACGTTGACCAGCTTCACAAGTTCCACAAACAGAACGGCCACAACCTGAACAGGTTCCCCAGTGTCGACAAACGTCCATTGGATCTATATCGCTTGAAAAAGACTGTTGACCGCAAGGGTGGATTCGAAGCCGTGTGCAAGGGCAAGAGATGGGCTGAAGTTGGAAGAGATCTCGGATACAGTGGCAAGATAATGTCCTCGTTGTCTACGTCTTTGAAGAACTCATATCAGAAGTGGCTTCTGCCGTACGAAGAATACCTGAGGGTGGCCAAACCTGGCGTCCACCAACAGCTGGAGATGATGAACGGAGGACCTTATACTCCTTCACCAGGTCCATCGCCTGCCAAGAAGCCTTTTGGTCCATCACCGCAAGAACAAGTACCCATACTTCAGGCGTCCGCGGCGCTCCATGCCTCTGTACATGGCCACACCCCTCAGTACCAGCCTCCTCACCAGCAGGAAACGCCGCATCTGACGCCCCAGCACACTCCTCAGCCGGCACTTCCTCAACCGAGCACTGGCGGCTTCACCCCGGTCAATCCTGGTGGGTTCACTCCTGTGAACGCACCTGCACCAAGTCCGTCTTTCACTGCTGTCAACAGCTCAAATGGCTTCCACCCTTCGAACAACCCTACACCTCAGCCTCCGCCGCGCTCCATGGACTCGACGCCAGTGAGCTTAGGTCCAGGTCAACAGTACATCGCGCCGCACCCTAATGGCGTCGCAGCTTTGAAGCGACAGCATAGTGAGCTGACGCCAGAGGAGGTCGACATGCTGAATCGTAGAAGCAAGCGATTGCGACAAGATATGCCGACTGTTGTGGGAAGCAACATGCATCACTCACGAATGGGTGCCGCGCGACCGCAACCGAACAGAGATCGAAACGATTACAGGTCGGGCGACGTATGCGAAGCGTGTGGCAAACCCGATGAACCCCATAAGCGGCTTAGGTGCGCAAGCTGCGACAACGCTTACCACATGTACTGCCTGGAGCCTCCGCTGAAGCATCCCCCGGAATGCGAGTTCCACTGCCCGCGCTGTCTGGTCGGGACCAACGAGTATGGATTTGAAGAAGGCGATGTCTACTCGCTGTCAGGCTTTCAGAGGAAGGCCAACGAGTTCAAGAATCACCATTTCCTCTCCCTGCCTCCGCAGCACAGTCCTTTCAGCGAGACGCATCGCATTCTGGACGAGGCAGATGTAGAGCGAGAGTTCTGGCGACTTGTTGAGGACAAGGACGATGCCACCGAGGTCGAGTACGGTGCCGACATACATTCGACTACCCATGGAAGCGGCTTTCCGACGATCGAGAAACACCCTCGCGACCCGTATGCGATGGACCCGTGGAACCTGAATATCCTCCCACTGGACAAAGAGTCTCTCTTTCGCCACATCAAATCCGACGTCTCGGGCATGACTGTGCCATGGCTGTATGTCGGGATGGTGTTCTCAACGTTCTGCTGGCACAATGAGGATCATTTCAGCTACTCGGCCAACTTCCAGCATTTTGGCGAAACCAAGACTTGGTATGGCATTCCTGGCGAGGACACTGAGAAGTTTGAGCAGGCTCTGCGTGATGACGTTCCGGAGCTGTTCGAGACACAACCGGATCTTCTCTTCCAGCTGGTCACCCTTGTCAAGCCCGAAAAGCTGCGTAAGGCTGGAGTTCGCGTTTATGCCGTTGATCAACACGCTGGAGAGTTCGTCATCACTTTCCCCAAAGCCTATCATGCCGGCTTCAACCACGGCTTCAACTTCAACGAAGCTGTCAACTTTGCTCCCCACGATTGGGAACCCTTCGGCGAAGAGGGCGTCAAGCGACTCAGAGATTACAGGAAGCAACCGTGTTTCTCGCACGACGAGATGCTTTTGACGGCTGCATCCAGAGACAATACCATTCGGACATCAAAGTGGCTAGCCCCGGCTTTGGAGCGGATGCGAGATGAAGAGCTGGCAACACGGCATCAGTTCTTGAACTCTGAAGAGACCGAAGCAGGTTCGGCGCCGACGGACTCATACATCGGTCCTCGATACAAGGAACGTGCGCAAATCATTGAGTTCGGACCAGAGGAAGAGGAAGTCATTTGCACATTCTGCAAAGCGTATTGCTTCCTATCACGATACGTCTGCAAGAAGACTAGCAAGGTCATGTGCCTTCTGCACGCTGGCTCTTACGAGTGCTGCGATGCCCTTGACTTCGAACGCTACTCTGGGCAGAGTGGCGAGCATGTGCTATACTACCGTATGACTGACGACCAGCTGACGAACACCGTGCGTAAAGTAGTGGACAAGGCCAACATTCCAGAGAATTGGGCGGCAAAAGTCGATAACGAGCTTGAGGAGAATCCACGACCTTCTCTCAAGCATTTGCGGACTTTGTTGACCGAGGGCGAGAAGATCCAGTACGAACTTCCACAGCTTCCCGAACTGCGGCGCTTCGTCGAGCGATGCAACGAGTGGGTCGAGGAGGCCACTAACTACATCACCCGAAAGCAAACCAACCGGCGGAAGAACGACAAGGCATGGCGAAAGGGCACCAAAGCTGCCGAGATGGAAGAGCGTGAAAAAGAGCTACGCAAGGTTTCAAACATCCGAAATCTGCTTGCTTCTGCAGACCAGATCGGCTTCGACTGTCCTGAGATCAATACACTGCGCGAGCGGGCTGAGAACATCGCAGCTTTCCGAAAAGAGGCCAACAAAGCGCTCAGTAATGTCATCCAGAATGAGACAAGTGTATTCGAAGAACTTCTCGAGAGGGGAAAGGAGTTCAACGTCGATATTCCGGAGATTGAGGACATCGAGAGAGTTCTGCGGCGACTGCGATGGTACGACCAAGCCAAAGCAAAGCGACCAAACCCTGAAACTGGACGTCAAGAACAAACGCTTGGCGACATCGAGAAGTTCATCAACCAGGGTCTAGAGCTCGGTATCGCTGAAACGAATCCCGACGTTCAGTTCTATCGCGAGCACAAGGCACAAGGAGAGCTGTGGGAGCAAAAGGCCAAGGAACTTATGGCTGTGGAGCAAGTCCACTATCAGCAGCTCGACGCGTTATCGCACCAGTCGCAGGCTCTACCGGTCAATCCAGACACATCAGCTGCCGTTGACGCCATCTTGAAGAAGCAGCGCGAGATCCAGGACAAGATCATCAGCCTCGTGCAGAGAAGCAAGGATCCTGACTTCCGTAACCGTCCTCACTATAGGGAGATGAAGTCGGTGATGGATGCACTTGACGAGCTCCAGAGCAAGCCGACTGGCACCATCGACCTTGAAAAGGAGTCCAAGCGACATGAGGACTGGATGCGTAGAGGCAAGAAGCTTTTCGGCAAGGCGAATGCTCCCCTGCACATCCTGCATCAGCACATGCAGATCGTGGACAAACGTAATGAAGCTTGTTTCGACCTTGAGGACAAGCCCCGTGGCCCAGTCGAGCCTTCATCACGAGCAGCGACGCCGGAAGATGGCGAGCCGGTCACAGTGGGAAGCAGCTCGAGCAGGGACGTTTTTTGTATCTGCCGCAAGTCCGAGGCAGGTATGATGATCGAGTGTGAGCTGTGCCGCGAGTGGTATCACGGCAAATGCCTCAAGATTGCCCGTGGCAAGGTCAAAGAAGACGACAAATACACGTGCCCCATCTGCGACTGGCGGGTGAAGATTCCACGCGACGCTGCTCGGCCGAAATTGGAAGAACTGCAAAGCTGGCAGGACGAGCTGGAGACGCTGCCATTTCAGCCAGAAGAGGAAGCGACACTCAACAACATTTGCGACTATGGACAAAACTTCCGCGAGTTCATCAAGCCTATCGTCGAGCCAGCTGTGCCCCCGACACCCGCCGAGATTGGTGTTCTACGCTTCTACCTACGCAAGATAGAAGGTGCGGACATACTGCTCGCCACCGAGACGAACTATCTGCGGCAGACTCTGCACAGGTTGGCTGGTGTGACGCCCACGGCTCCACCTGCAGTCCAGGAGTCGAGTTCTACTCGTAAGCCACGGCCCACGAAACAGCAGAAGCTCATGGCGCAGCTCGGAATCGCAAATCCAGAGGACTTGCCGCAGCAATACAAGATGAAGCCGCACGTGGCCAAGAGAAAGGGATCAGAAGCGGTGGGCAAAGCCGGCATGCCTTTGCAGCCAGCCAGTGCCTCTCCCACAGGCTCCATGACTCCCGGCATTCCGCCTTCGTCCTCGCATTCTGCGCAAGCTTTCCAGGCCGGCATGAGTCCTGCGCAGCCAGCCGAGCCACAGCCGGTTCGAAAGAAGCATCTCACTGCGTTGGCGGTGCAGGTACTGGGTCCACTGTGCGGCGAGCCGATGGTTGACGAATTCCTGGCGACTGAGCCGCACGCGAACCGTGACAGGCTGTTGAAGGTGAAGGGCGTATTGGAGCTGAAGGATCCGTCTGTCATGGGCGATCTGGACACTTTCAAGGCCAAGGTCAACTCGATGCCGCTACCAGCGGCGCATGCGCCTTCGCTTGGCCTGGAGAGCTCGGTCGAAACACCTCGTCAAGAGCGAACATCCGCGCGCACGTCCGGCTACGGCACGCAATCGTTGTACTCGTCCAACGCAGATGGTCCATATCATCATGCGCCCTCTCAGCAGCCAAGTCTGGGCTCACCGTCAGCATGTGCGTACCAAGGTCCAACCTCAGCGCCTTCGCCGCCGCCCAACTTTGGTCCATCGATGTTCGATACTGGAGCAAACCTCTTCGAGACTCCGACCGCCACGACGGGCGAGGAAAGCAAGAGCATGACCAGCCCTGACTTTGGCCCGCAGTCGGGAGATGGCATGGGTTCCAATAACATCTCGAGTGACATGCCACCCAACATGTTCGACTCGCCCAAGCAGCCAGAGGCCAATCATGCTCAACAGTCTGCCTTCACCACGAACGCGGGACTCAACAGCCCTGGCTTTGGCGGCAGCCAACAGAGCGCAAGCGGCAACATGGACAGCGTATTCGCCGACCTCGTACACGACCAAGATGAAGGACTGCCGACGTTCGAGGGTGCCCAGGATAATAAGGATCGGCTGAATCTGATGGACAACGCCCCGACCAGCGAAGGCGCGACATTCTCCGGTGCTGCACAGCCGACTGAAGGCACCTCGTCGGATACCTATCCGGCTCCTTTGACAGCTATGCCGTCAGAAGATCCACAACAGCAGGGTTAGGGACCCTACTGGCACATGTATCCTGACGGCGGCTACTATCGGTACTGACTGACACACCGGATACATTGCGACACGTATAGAAAGCACATCGATATCTTCTCGTAGGCGCTGGTGCTTCACACTCAATGGCGGAAACCTTATACCCAGATGGGGGAGTTTTTTGTTTGGGGCTTTGCTTTGCGTTTCAACGGGGATGGGACAGGGGCGCTTCGTCATTTTCTTCTCCTTCTTCTCCGCATATCTTCTCGACATGTGTTCAACATTGGCGCGAGTGTGTTTTGAGACAAGCAGTGAACATGGTCTGCGGCTGCATCCGGTTTGAATGCACGCCATGGGCGAGTGTCTGAAAGAGACAACAACAACATCAACAAAATCAGTAGAAACAAAGATGGGACTTGCTCGGGCAAAGAAAAGATGTAACGTAGTGTACGGGAAATGGAATGATTGGAATCTTGAAAACCGAACCTGTTGGCTCTCGTGCTTTTCATGTCGTCTTGATGTTGTCTTTATTGTTGACCATGGCTAGGTGAAGCCAGTCCTTGCCACGGAGGTTATAGTACATGCGTATGCTGCTTTCTTCCTTTCATCTCGAAACGCCATGCTGATCCCATGCCATTCCCGCTCTACTCAGGAGGCGCACCACTTCCCTCACCAGCCGGTCTCTGCGCAAGAACCTGCTCAGGGCCCTGCGCACTAGCCGCCGCATCACCAGCCGCCGCTCTCTGGCCACCTCTCCTGCTCGCACTAGCCTCCGCCTGAGCGTCCTTCTCACTGTTGATCTTCTCGACAATCTTTTCAATGTCCTCGCCTGGTAGCATCTCGACGGTCTTTCCTGGGGCCATGATGGCAATTTCGATGTTTTTGGCGCCGGTCTGGACGACTTCGAGGAGGGATTTGATGGTGAGTTCGATGGTTTCGTCACGGGTCATGGAGTCTTTGTGGTTGCGCTCGAGGAATTCGCGGACGGTCTTGGAGGAGCGGCCGATAGCATTGGCTTTCCTGTATGAACCATGGGTGGTTAGTTGGGGCCTGTATCCCGTTTGGGCCTGGAGAGGTAGAGCGCTTTCGCAACATACCATGCACTGTAGATACCTGACGGCTCTGTCTGGTACAGCCTCGCCTCATTGCTTCCCGGATCGAAACCCACGATCAACGTGCTGATGCCAAAAGGCCGCACACCACCACTCTGTGTGTACCGCTGCTGCACACCAGCCACGTATTTGGTAATATACTCGATGCTCACGGGGTCCTCCACCGTCAAACGATGACTCTGGGCCTCCAATCGCGCCTTATCAACCAAAATACGTGCGTCGGCGTTGAGACCCGCGAAGGCGAGGCAGACGTGGGTGTCGACCATAGAGATCTTGGAAGGCGTGATGCGGGTGTCTTGCAGCTTCAGGGCGGACCGCTTCTCGCAGCCCAGTACCACGCATTGAGAGTCTGGGGCTGTGCCTTTGACGGCGACGGCGCAAGTGCCGCGCTTGACGGCTTCGAGAGCGTATTCGACCTGGAAGACGTGGCCATCGGGGGAGAAGACGGAGAGGGCGCGGTCGTAGCCTGACGCCATGGTGGAGGTGGTGAGTTGGTGAGTTGTTCAGGTGATGGCACGGTCTGTTCTGTGTTTGAGATCAATCGAATCGACGGTGGAATCGGCTAGAACAGGTGTGGTGATGGAGTTGGATGTTGGATGGACGTTGAAGCTCATGTGAAGCTCAGCTAGGCGACCAACAGACGCGCGAGCAAGCTCCAAGCGGGAAACCTCAGGCACCAACACCGGAACGAACTCCGCACCCCACATCATGACCTCGCCTCGTTGTCGAATATGAGTTGGACACTCGAACAAGTCACATATACACCTCCCGCTGCGAGTCTTCCCCGAACCTAGGACATCGACACCGGAAGACTCGCCAAGATGGTGTTGCAAGACCTAGGACGGCGCATCAACGCTGCCGTCACAGACCTCACCCGCTCCCAGACCCTGGACGAGAAAGCCTTCGATGGCATGATCAAGGAAATCAGCAACGCCCTCATCGCCGCCGACGTCAACATCAAACTCGTCTCACAGCTCCGGAAGTCCATCAAAGCCTCCGTCAAATTCAACGAGCTCCCTCCGCACGCCAACAAGAAGCGCATCATCCAGAAAGCCGTCTTCGATGCCCTCGTCGATATCGTCAACCCCCACCAGAAACCCTATGAGCCGAAGAAGGGCAAGAGCAATATCATTATGTTCGTGGGCTTGCAAGGTAATGGAAAGACGACAACGTGTACGAAGCTGGCGCGGTGGTACCAGGCACGAGGGTTCAAGACGTGTTTGGTGTGCGCGGATACGTTTCGAGCTGGCGCATTCGATCAGTTGAAGCAGAACGCTATCAAGGCCAAGATCCCCTATTACGGCTCTCTCACACAGACGGACCCTGTCGTAGTCGCGAGGGAGGGTGTGGAGAAGTTCAAGAAGGAGCGCTTTGAGATCATCATTATCGATACCTCGGGTCGGCATCACCAGGACGAGGCGCTGTTCGCCGAGATGGTGGAGATTCAAGGAGCGGTGTCACCTCACCAAACTATCATGGTTTTGGACGCCAGTGTTGGTCAGGCTGCAGAGTCACAAGCCAGAGCGTTCAAGGACGCCGCCGACTTTGGAGCCATCATCATCACCAAGACGGACAGTGCGGCAGCGGGAGGAGGTGCCATCTCTGCTGTGGCTGCCACTCACACTCCGATCGTCTTCATTGGTACCGGTGAGCATTTGTTAGATATGGAGAAGTTCAACCCACAATCTTTCGTTTCAAAACTGCTTGGCATGGGTGATATGCAAGGATTGGTTGAGCACGTGCAGTCGTTGAAGTTGGACCAGAAAGAGACTTTCAAGAACATCCAAGAAGGCAAATTCTCAGTTCGCGATATGCGAGATCAAGTAAGTCTTCCAGTGCGCTCAAATCGTCCAATGGTCGATGCTAATACGCTCTGACTAGCTTGCAAATATCATGAAGATGGGTGAGTACTACTTGCTACGGTAATTAATTCGACGTGCTAACAACCATTCTAGGTCCCCTGTCGAAGATGGCTGGCATGGTAAGTGGACCTACGCCTCCAAGATAGAGACATCAGCTAACAGTTGCATAGATTCCTGGTCTAAGTAACATGATGGGTCAAATGAACGATGATGAAGGTGAGCCACAGTCAGCGCTGCCCATCTACGAACAAAGCTTACGAAATTCGATTCAGGTTCCATGAAACTCAAACGAATGATGATAATTTGCGACTCCATGACCACCAAAGAACTCGACTCGGACGGCAAGATCTTCGTCGAGCAGCCCACACGCATCACGCGCGCAGCCCGCGGCAGCGGTACCAGCGTACGAGAAGTCGAAGAACTCCTCTCACAAACCCAAATGATGGCCGGCATGGCCAAGAAGATGGGCGGCAACATGAAGAAGATGCAGGCCGCGCAGAAGAACCCGGCAATGGCATCGCAAATGCAACAAATGCAGCAGCGAATGAAGGCGATGCAAGGCCAAGGCGGTGGTGGTGGGATGCCGGGTATGGGTGGCATGGGTGGGATGCCGGATATGGGGTCTCTTATGAAGGTATGTCACGACTCTGCGGGAACGTTCATGAGTATGGAGCTGATTTGTAGCAGATGATGGGTGGCGGCGGCGGTGGGGGCGGCATGCCCAGCATGGGCGATATGCAGAAGATGATGCAGCAAATGGGCATGGGTGGAATGCCAGGCATGGGCGGTGGGAGAAGATAAAGCACGAAGAGTGTCTATCTTTGGTTAAAGGGCATAGCGAAGGCGTTCAAGGCGCATCATCAAGGAAGAGACATCTTGCATCACATGCCGGGTTGATGCAGCTTGAGCTGCTGAGCTGAGGTACTGAATATAAAGTATTGTACAAAGGGCAAACGGCAGAAAGGGGCTATCTCGACAAAGGGAAGATCATCACCGAACAATTCAAAAGCGACAGAAGAATCTATTCCGATCTAACCTATTCGTCTCCATCAATGATCAGTCTTCTCGTCCCCCAATCGCGAGACGCAAGTCCCTCTCGAGTATAAAACCCAGAGCCCTTCTTCGCGCTAACCCTCACTGGCCTTCTCCGGCGACAATCTTCCTCTTCCTCCTCTGTGACAGGAGTCCGCCATCCTTGCAAAGGTGTTGCCGAATCGCGTCTGTGCAACCTCCTCGCTCGTAACCGTCTGGATCTTGGAGGATCGCTGTCTTCGTCTTGCACGGGTGTTTTGCAGGAGATAGAAGTCGTTCGCATGGCATTATCTGAGTCTCCACGTGAGCTTGGCGAAGGGCTATTCGAACGGTCTCTCCTTAGTTGTTGTGCCCTTCTGTTACGTGCCACTTTCAAGTGAGATCTTGGAGGGTCGGTATCTTCGTCTTCGCCGTTGTCACTTGTATTGCGGGAGATGACTGTGTCCACTGAAAGAGGTTCGTTGGCATCGCGCGAGACTGACAAAGTGGTCGTCCAGCGGCGTCCTGCTTTCTTCGCACCAGACCTCCGCAGTCGTCGTATAGAAGGAGACCCATCAATTTCGTCGTCCTCGTCAAAGCGAGGCGACTTCTAATCCGACCTCCTCAAAGGATGTCCACCTCTTCCTGCTCTCACATCTCCAGCAGCTGGGCTAGCCTGCCTACTGCCCGCACCCATTCTCCCCTTAATCGGGCTCCCCACCCTCGGACTCCTTGGAACGCTGCTCTGTCTCGTCCCCATGCGACCCCTCGTCGCCTCCTTCAGCCTCGTAATCTCCTCATCTCTGAACTTCATCCCGGCCTCACGGTCCTGAAGTAGAGCCTTGAGCTTCGCGTTCTCCCGCTCGAATAGCTTGTGTCGATTGTCTTGCGAGATCTGTCGAGCCCGGGACGCCTCGCCTTCTGCTCGTGCCAGGGCCACCGCGAGTTCCTTCTCGAGTTCCGTCTTCTCAGATGCCAGGTCCCGAGCACGGTTCGAACAGTCCTGATACATTCCTCGTGAGTATTCGAGGTCCTTTTGCGCTGCCTGTGTCCTCTTCTCGGCCTTGTCCTTGTCTGCTTTCGCCTGCTCCATCTCTTGGCGTAGCGCTTCGAACTCGGCGCGCTCGGGAATAGTATGGTCAAGCAGTTTTCGATTGGCTTCAGCGAGTTGGTCTCTCAATCCTGTTCGTTCAACTCGCAGAGCTGAAGCGTTCGTGTCCAACCCTCTCATACGATCGAGGGCAGCAATATTGGTCGCTATTGCACCGTCCCGCTCTTTCTTTACTGCGACCAACTCAATTCGCTGTTCTTCGTGGCGGTATTGAAGGTCCTCCATGGCTTTGACGAGCTCTTCGAGTCGGAGCTGTTGCTCCTCAAAAACCTCATGTATATGCTGCTCTGCCGCGCTCGGCTCGTCAGATACATCCATCTCGTTGATCGAGAGAACATTAGATTGTGTGCCATGGCCAAGCGAGTCACTCACATGAGTGAACTCGACGTCCTGTGGGTTGATTGTGACAGGCAAAGCTTGCGCATCAGAATTCAAACGGGGCCGCTTGGAAGCGTCGGCAGAAGCTAGCCCATCGTCGGCGGTTTCTAAAGGTCTCTTGACACTGTTGTGTTCCTGAGGATGCGACGACTGCGCCTCATGTCCAGACACGTCGTCAGTGTCGGTTTGGCTGTCCAAGTTTTCGATAACACCGAGAGGCTCGAGTGGCCACTCAGCCTCAGGGTCATCGAGATAGTCTACCACGTCCTGAGCAGCCTGCTTCAGCAACGCTAACTGACCCTGGCCCTCTGTCTTCTTGGAAAATTGGTCGCGAAACTGTTCGATAGCCGTCATAAGCGTGCGAGCGCGAGTCTTGCGGGACAGGCTTGGGATAATTGATCGCTCGATATGTTCGATGGTGCGAGGTGCAACAAGGATGTAGAGCCCAGCCCAGTCGTTGGCGAAGCTCATATCTGCTTGCCGTTTGTGCTGCCTGTAGGCTCTGACGGTGGGATGTTGGTAATGAACTAGCCCATCCAATGCAATGACGATGTCAGCAGGCTCAATGGCGACCGCTTCCTGGGCAAGGTCGACGATAGTAGCTCTCACAGCGCTCTTTGCTGGTTGCGCTTGCGCTTGCTCTTGCTCTGAAGCTTCTTGTCGGATAGAAATGTAGCTTTTCTTGCACGAGACGCTGCTCCCCACGAGGAACTTCTCGACCATGTCCGCAACTTCCTGCCCGCGCACAACGACTGCGATCTGAATGTTGCGGTCTGCTTGCCGCTCTATGAATTCACGCAGAAACCGAAACTTTGCGCTCGCATCACAATCCCACTGGGCCTGGCGTTCTGGCGTCGAGGCTTGTGTCAGCGCCTCGGGATTGACCAGATCTGGATGCATGACGATCCTGCGCAGTCGATCAAAAAGGCCTTCTGCTCGTTCAAGCAGGCTTGCGCTCGGATCTTGCTCCTGCAAGAACTCTTTGACCGTATCAGCATGCAGCCACAGGCTTTGAAGATACGTGTCGCGCTGAATGCCGAA
Organism: Zasmidium angulare; assembly: GCA_002786045.1. Classification (NCBI taxonomy): domain Eukaryota; kingdom Fungi; phylum Ascomycota; class Dothideomycetes; order Mycosphaerellales; family Mycosphaerellaceae; genus Zasmidium; species Zasmidium angulare. The sequence goes on from NHNX01000002.1 coordinate 1,622,590, forward strand.
GAGTCCGACTGGCACATCATGTACATTGACAGATTCCGGGTCTGCCTCAGACTCCAGCACCGGTCGAGATGTACCTTCACCATTCGCGGCATGGCCTTCATTTGTTGAGCTACTGCTCTGAGCCTGGGGCAGTAGAGTCTCGTACCGCTCCGATGTGTTCATTTCTTCTTTGGTAACTTCAGGCGATGGCTCCACGGCAGGCACCATGGAAGGTGATCGCACAGTTTCTGGAGGTACAGATAGGCGTGCTGCTCGCTGCGCAGCTGTCACTTCAGCACTTATCAACGGCGGCAGCGATGAAGCCGGCTGGCCGTTGTTCTGTAGTTGCAGAAGTGCCTCTTTCGGTGACGGTGTCTTCGCCATGTCTACGGGCGTCTCGATGTGGGAAAACCCGCTTGCGGCAAGAAAGCCCAAAGACTGCGAGGGAACCGGTGGGAATGAGCTGGACTCCTGTGGTGCTCGGGGCACTCCTTTTCCAGACAGAGATTCAGACTGAGACCTCTGTCGGGATGCAGACCTGGGAATTTCCGACCCAGTACCTTGAACTCGATTTGCGTTCGAAGTTCCGAGAGGATGGCGTATCTGAGTCTGAAACGGCGAGGAGTGTTGAGTTGAAGGGTACTTTTCCTGTGGCGAGGGTTGATGTTGGGATTGCGACTCGGCTGGCTGGGATACAGACGGCAAGAAGCGTGAGAAGTCGCTTGTCGGATCTGCTATAGCAACTTGCTGGGTCGACTTGTTCGAGGTAGAACTGGAACTATGTATGGCAGAAGATCGAGGTGGTTTCTGGCCAGCTGGTGGTGGCTCGTCGTTCGGGACCCGACCCGACTGTGTGAGGCCGACAGTACCGTAGGTCGACGAAGTATGATCACTGCTCAGAACAATAGGTCGTTGTGCGTCTCTTCCGTCAACGATGGACACCTGCGACTGGGTGTACCTCAAAGCTGGTGAGTTGTCGTGATCAAGCTGCGACCGCTGCTGAGAAGTCGAGGGTGATGTGCCTTTTGTATGATTTTGCGAAAGCTTGGGCTGACTAGCTTCACGTACTGAGCCAGAGTTCGCAGCTGGCTTTTGGGCAAACAACGGTGTGCGAGGGCGAGCTACCGCTGCTGGACAGATGTGGCCCACCTCCTCGTCACGGTGTATGTTCGTCCTGACGCTGTTGCCGTCCTTGAGGGCGCCAGATGATGCCTGCTCTTGTTCGTTTCGAGCTAGTGTGGTAGCTTCTCGACTCTCTATGAACAATACACCGTGGTCCAAAGCGCTATTCTCCTGCTCGTCCTCTCGGTCGTCTGGGAATGCAGCACTTAGGCTTGTTCTGACGTCAGAAGCAGCGCCAATAGTATCAGTTGCAAAAACCGCCTGACTAGCAGCCACAGGATCCGGCGCAAGAGAAGCGTCTGTACTCGATTCACCGGCTTGGTCGTCGACGACTGCTACTGGCGATTCCACTGCCTGTGCAGGACCCTCGCTATGCGCAGTGCTATGTTGTTGGGAAGACGGATCTGGTGAGAAGCCTTTGAAACTAGACGACTCTGCTGGCGGTGGCTGGCTTTGCGAGTCTGGTATGACCAAGCTCGTGCCGTTTCCACTCTGAGTCGAAGCAACTTGGCTGTGGGCGGACGGCACTGAATCCCTCCTCTGAGATTTGTCGACTACGCTCAAAGATGGTTGTGTATTGGCAAGCGAGCTCGTCTGGGAGCTTACTTTGTCGTACGCTCCGGCTAGAAAACTTGACGGCGGATCGCCGAGCTGTACTTGCACTTCGTCCCCTCGAAAGTGAGCAGGCGATACTGGCGGAAAGTCTTCGTCTGCTATGAGGGGATCTTCAGTATCGCTCTCTTCGATCTCAAGTTCCGTCTCGGTGTCGTCGACGCTGCTAGCTGTCGCAGGCCCTTGCCACGAGAAAGTATTAGATGCTTCGGCCTGCTCTGGCGGGGAGCTCTCGACTATCTTCCTGTTCCGTGCTGGTGGTGGCTGTACGGGTGCTGGACTGACAAGCTCGGCTGCTGTCGAGATCAGTATTAACGGGAGTCGTCGAGACAAACGAAGCTAAGTAGGCAGACATACGCTCGAGCCAAGAGCTCTCAGGCGCGGTGTCTTTTCGAGGCCGACCTTGCGGTCGTTCCACTGGCGTCTCTGCCGCTAGTTCGAGTCAGCGTCCGAGACAAGTGAGCTTTGTACTCCATCAATCTTGAGGCGAGCGTACCTTGCAATGCGTTAGTCTCGAGAGGATACTTTCGCGGCCTGCCTCGCTTCCTCTTCACGGTCGCAACACCAGGAGTAGTCGGAAGTGGAGTCTTCCGCGGCCTGCCTCGTGGTCGCTTCGCAGGAGTTTGAGGAGAAGCAGCGACAAGAGCAGGTTCTGCGTGTTCTACTAGCAGTCAGCTATCTTGGCTTCACGCATTGACAAAAGCCATCAGTGAATGCAGCAAGCCTACCTTTGCTCACGACCTGCCTAGCTTCCCACTCCTCGATAGCAGCTCGAGTAACGTTGGCCTTGGGCTCCCAGGTGGGTTCGTATGGCTCTCCTGTCTCCTCGTTGTCCGCCCAATCGATGAGATATTTCCCCTCGTCTTCGTTGATGATGGCTTTGACAGTGTACAGTTGATCGGGGTCGACGTTGCCGTGGGAATGTGGCGTCGTACTATGTTCTTTACAGCCCATGTCAATATTGCTCCTCACTCGTACAATCGACGACGGTCTGCAGTGTTCTCGCTGCGTTTATCGCAAGCAGGAACTCCATGACCGCCAGACTCGACATACCTCCACGACGCCTCTTGCGTCCGCTCTCAGGTGTACCTGCTCCAAGAGATGTCGTACTGCCACGCTTGCGCTTGTTGGCCATTATGCGGCCTGGAACACCCCGAACTCGATCTTTGCTAGTGCCATGATTAACGTTCTGCACGGCTATAAGATGTTGCGGAGGTATGGGCGATTGAAGAGGCGTTGACAGAAGGTCGATGGTCACTCACCAAGGTCAAGCGCGGCGTCTTTGTCCCCGGGTCTTGGCGCGGATCGTCGTGTGCTTGAGACGCGTCGAGCGTGAATCACAATGGCGACAACATGAAGGTGCCACGATCGCGAAGGTGTGGAATAGTGCTTCTCACACTCGATTCACTTGCTGAATCGTCGCTCGCGAGGGAAAGACAAACGTGCGGACGAAACTAAAGAGGGGAGGATAGGGAAAGTAAAGTCAAGAGATATTGTGGTAAACCGCAACGCACGCGCCAACATTCGTGAAAGCTTCACATAGTCAGGCGCCCTACAATGTGACATTTTGCCCAAGTATAGCAGAAAAGCCAAACAGAGCCGATCTGCTTCCACATACCATCTCGAGAGGCAGATGATGACGAATCCTTCTTCAAGCTTTTGTGCATTCGACTAATAAGTCGTGATTCTTGATGACAATGCTGTACTTTTGCCATTTCCCCCTCGTCACTACGCCCAGCACTGTTCCGCAAGCCCTCAACTCCTCGCTACATCTTGACACAATGCCACTGACCAGGGCCCCCGCCGTCGAAGAGGAGCTCATTCACTCTCGGACTTGGTACTCTCATTCTGCTTCTGCACACGCTTCCGCTCCAGATCCCGGATCATGTCCGGCGGACTATCTTCGATCAGCTCGGAGCCCTCGCCCTCATTAAGGCCAGTCCACTTTGGGAGCCCATCGGGAATATCCATGACTCGCTCGCTGTAGAACATATGCATTCTAGCACAAACAGTCAGTGCCGCATTTCGCGAAGCATTGCATCAACTCACCTTGGCTTGAAGTTCTTCTTCTCGCCATCATTCTTGAACTTGATCAGACTTGGAAACAGCAGAACCATGTTTCGTCCCTCATCCATGATCGGAGAGTGACAGTACTTGCACCGCACTTTGCACGGCAACTTGTGCTCGACGCTCTTGGTTGAGGGATCGTACCACTCGAGATGGTGATGTCCGTCTTTGAAGTTGATGTCGTCTTTGTGGAAGATGGCTGCCCATTGGAACTGAGAGTAAGGGTAAAGGGTAAGCATGTTTCAGACATGAACATGTACGCATTCTGGGCTTTGTCTACGCACAGGTGCAGCATGTTGGGTCTGGCAAGTCGTGCAGTGGCACAGTTTGCTGTCCAGGGGCTCCTCGCGACTCAACTCATATTGTACTTTGCCGCAGTGGCAGCTTGCTTCGTATCTTGCTTTGAAGTCTTCGTTCGATTCGTGGATCTTGTAGGGGGCACGCTTCTTCCAGTCTTCGACCTCTTCTTCGTCCTGGTGTTGACGCTTGGTACCGTTTGCGGACGGCATGCTGGCGGTGGACGAGACGAATCGGTGTGTGGGAGAAAAAGCTGGTCGAAAGGAGGCGGTCTGGCTGGACCGGACGGTGGAGCGCACGGTGGTGTTGTACGCTTGTGGTACCTGTCGGAGGAGTTTGAAGCTCATCAATGAGATAATTGAGCCGATGTTTAGTGAACGCTTGGGGAAAGAGCAGGGCAGAAAGTATGAAGTTGAGCAATACTTAGGAAGTCGCATGAGGTCCTTCTTACGTTGCGGTTGCACCTTCGCAGCCGTGCTTCGCTTGTGGCATCTGATTGTAATAGTGACGTGGTTGAATTGAGCATTGATGATGGGGAGCAGCGTTCGTCCCCTGCAACGCACTGCACGGACGTTTCCCCGCAAGGCACCGGATCGCGTGAGATCAAACTCAATCTCGACGTCAACAAGATTAGGTTTCACGCTTGTTCGTGCAGGTACTCTACTTAGCGAGCAATCTTTTCGTCGATTGACGGCATTGATGGGTCCTTCGATTGATAGTATCACGCTTAGCTGCCTCTCTGCAGTGCCGCCGTCGCCTCTTTTGGTGTGAGTCCCAGGACGTTGGTCAGGTATTCCAATCTGCGACAAAGGTCAGTATCACAGTCTGCATCGCTTTGCACCGGCGAACACTCACTGCGCAGCTTTCGCAATTCTTTGCCTGACACCCTCAAACTCCTTCACACACTTGTCCCATACGATCTCTCTTTTGTCCGGATCCACCGTCTTGATACGTAGACGCAAGCGGCCGCTGACTGGTCGATGGTCAGAAATTCGTATTTGATCCCACCGCCTATACTCCTCCATCTTGACCTTGCCCAGGCCACGGTAAAGGATCCGATCGCACCATGCGGGAGCTCGACGCTTTTCGGACGTGTCGTAGTCGTCGCTATGCACGTTGTACTTGTACGTCGGCGCAAATCTGATGGGTGACTCCTGAAACGCTCGCAACCGGAAGCCCGGATTCTTCTTCCGACTAAGAAGAAGTTGATCGCGTTCGAGCAGTCTGCCCAGGTTGCCCTGTTGGATCTGTTTGATCACAGCATCGCGACCCATAGTATCGATGCGGTAGTTCAAATCTCCATTCAAGATGCAGATCTCGTGATCGAGGATCATGCTGCCATCTCCGCCGCCTGCAAAGACGTCGCTGTGGTCGGCAAGCTCAGCTTGATCGAGAGGATACTGAGGCAGCGCGTTTGTCTCCAGAATTTCAGCAATATCGTTGTTGCGATGCATCGTATGTGTCTGTCCTGCTGCGAGATGGCAATTGACAAAGCAAATGGAGCTGTCGTCCAGAACCATTCGCACGATTAATGCCCCCTTGTTTCCGTGCATGCCTCCCATGCCACGTTTGACTTCAGACGTGTGGACATGTCGAATCCGTTGCCGCTCAGAAGACTTCACGAAGATGCAGGTGAACAGCCCGACCATGCTCGTGGTATGCAGCAGGGTATACGTCTGGTGCGTCGGCATGTGTTCATCCAGACAGCCAGTGAGGTGATCCCTCCAGGCACGGTACTGTCGAGACATATGTTGCTCCTCAGTGGGGTCCTTCTTTTTGCTTTTGAAGAACGACTTCGCAGTCACCTTTTTGTCCTCCAAGTCGACAAGCTCCTGGAACCCAAACACGAATATATCTGGCGCCTCGCCTGATGTGATGTAGTCGCGGAAGAAGTTGCTGTCATCGATGCTGTGCTGCAGGAAGCTAGGCTTCGAGGCGCCTGCATTCCATGTCAAGACTGCTGCCGTTAATTCGCGGAAGCTGCAAAACTCTGAGTCGCGACTTTGCATGCGTGCTTCCACCCAGTCTTCTTCCAGCATTCCATCCCAGATACGCAACAAGTTATCGAGCCCTAGTGTCACTACATTAAGGCGACCCATCTTCCACATCGCGGAAGGATCCGCGTGGATGCTGCAGATCTGCTTGTCATGAGCTTTCCAGTCTTTTCTGACAATCCATGGCGTTGTCGATGTGTCATAAACGTACGCCATCCCTGTACTATAGCCTGCCCATAAGTAGTCACCGACACCTGCCAGCGAGCTGATCTTGTACACACTGACATTGACCACAGCTTGGCAGGTGAAGTTGGCACGGTTGTAGATGCTGACTTTGCCGTCTGAGTGTCCGAAATATACCAAGTCTTGCTTTCCGTTGAGAGTAGCACCAGATGTGACCTCACCGCATGCAGCCTGGGTTAGAGGACTTTTCAAGACCTGGAACTCAGCGTCTGAATGTGCGCTGGGCAGGAAAACTCGGATTTCCTTGCCACAAGCAACCCATAGCTGCTTGCCAGAAGCTATTGAGAAGGAGACGCCTCTGGGTATACGCCAATTGTTGGATTGCGAGTCCAAGCTCGGCATGCCCTTGTGGTCAGGCCTCCAGACAAGGAGTTCGCCGCCGTCGTCCAAGGTCCAGATTTCAGATTCGTATCTGAACATACGTATGACTTCGCGTCGGGCATGAGCCACTTTGGTCTTCACAATAGCTTCAGAAGCGACGTCAACCTCGTGGATCTCGCCAACGTTCGTTCCCAGCCAAAACCTCTTTCCTTCGTCATCAATGTTAGGAGAAGGCTTGAACACAATCGAGGTAACCTTGGTCTGATCACGATGTTCCAAGTCGAGCAACTGCTCCCCTGTCCGGAGATTCCACGCCTTCGTGATGTAGCCACTTGTGCATATGTATTCGCCGCACACCGCAAACAACCTTGTGTCGTAGCCTGTGGGTATCTGCCAAGGGCGCTGTTTGAATTTCGGTGGCCGCCTATTGGTCCTCGTACCATCTGGATAGTCCTGAGGACCGGCAATGTTGTCGTTGTTAAAGCCAGGAGGTGCAACATCTTCCTCATCGTCGCGCGACTGTCCTTGAACGTGTTTGGTCATCGTGTTCAATGCACCGGCTGGCGCTGTAGTCGACGGTGGAGGAGGTGGTGGGCGTCTTCCGTCCATGGAGCGACGTGGTGCTGGGACTGCAGGAGCTGTGGACGGTGAACCTGAAATCTGCGATCTTTCGAAGCCCAGACTAAGAGCTGACTTCGGTGTAGCCTTGACAGCAGGAATCCTGGGAGTGTCCGACTCCAGACCAGTCTGAGCGTGCTTCAGGCCGTCTACCGACCGCTTAAGTGGTAGCTTGGCGAACTTGGTTGGACTCGATCGCCCGGATCGCATCTTTGGAGGGCTGTTCCGGCCAGGCCGCACCTGAAGCTCAGGTCTAGCAGGAAGTCTCGGACGATCTTCTGGTGAGTCCTCTACGTCGTCAAAGTCGCGCCCTAGGGTTGCTCGGTACCTAGCAGGCATCGTTGGTGCTCTCACCAGGCCATTTGCCTGCTGTTCTCTGCGCGCCGCTACTGCATGATGCGTGGGAGGGGGGAGCCAGCTGTCAGGCAGGGATGAAGACTCAACAAATGAAGCGTTCGAGCCTGTCCTCGCTCTATCAACGAAAGACGCATCGGAGTCGCCACGGATCCTCTGAACCCATGACGCCTCTGAGTCATTGCGCGGTCTCGTGGCGGTAGGTAATTGTGTATTAATGTTGTGGCCATTGACCCTCTTCGACCCAGGGTCCTTTTGGATGTCAGGCGAACTGCCCTCGCTGCTAGGTGGTGTACTGAACGGAGAGATGCTATGATCCGTCAACTCAGCATGCGGCTCTGGGGCAGCAAGATTGCTAGATTTCTTTCCCAGTAACTGTGGTTTGACTGGCACTTTGGGCTTGGCCGCTCGATTCACAACAGGCGGCTCCTTGATAGGTTCTGGTTTCGCGGGTCTGGACTCTGGCAACGGCAACGAAGGCGCATCTTTGACAAGAGGCGAGTCAGCAGCTTGCAGGAATGCTGCTGCTCTCGCTTCCAACGCTGGAGTGGCTGCTCTACTGATGTTGCGGGAATGCGACTTGGGGGACTCGCTCGTTCGATTGGGAGTGAGAGGCTGCAATGGTGTCGTACCTGCCGAAGCCGAAGGTCGTAAATCTACAGAGAATCCCTTATGAGGAGATCTGGGAGAATCGACTGTGACTAGAGGAGGAGAATACGGCGGTGGAGGGCTCATTGGGCCCATCGATGAGGGCCGCGGCTGTGGTGGCTTCGGCTGCAGCCTTCGTGGTGTTGGTGCGTTGGGCACAACCTGCGCAGATGGTGCTGGGACGGGCCCCAACCCCAGACCGACAGCATTCTTCTCTCCTCCCGAAGTCTTTGGTCTGCCAGCAGGCGATGTCGAAAAGACAGTCAACGATGACTGCCGTGGAGGTCCCACTGGCGATTGTGGGGTCTCATTGTCCTTTCCTAAGTTCTCGAACTTGGACTTTAACGAAGAGAAGGGCTTGATGGAGGTGGTATCCGGACCGTCTCCAGGGTCGGCCATGGCGATATAACGCCCGTCTTTAAGGTGTTTGTAACAATATAACGAGCTTCCAACTCATTGCCCGCCAGGCTGTGCAAAGCTCTTCCATGAATGTCGCCGCCGGTGTCGAACAGATGTCAAGCGGACATGAAGGGCAGTTGAGCGGCTCGGTGAGGAGAAAGTTGGTCTTGCATGCCGACAGGGAATCGTGTCCTCAAGACATGGCCATTCCGCGTGATCCCTGGCGAGAAGTCGAACGGGAAGGATTGGTACTGGTCGGCAGTGCAGTGAATGGAATGAGGTGTGAAAGTTGGTGGGTGGGTGCAGACGGCGGTGATGTCCTGTATTGGGTCGAGGGTGGCTGTGCCTGAGTCGGAGGGGCAGTAATACGAGCGAAGTTGTTCCTTGAAAGTCATCACGGGTTGCTTTCACGGGCGCTGACGATCGCCGCGTGTTTCCTCTCCACACGCTCGGCCCCTGCCGAGAAGCCCTGTCTACCACCCGAAACCCTGAAACATCGAGGGGTGTTTCAAATCAATTACACCAAAAGACACAAGCACCAGACTTCTTCACGCGACCGCAGCTTGAACGACGCGACATCGAAACAGTGACATAACCTTCATAATGTGGTACGTTCCTGGCACCAAGGTATGACGGCTCATGGTTAGGCTGCTGATTCGCTCCCAGCAAACACGTCCTCAACGCCCAAGTCTCCATTCGCTCCCCTTGTTGCAGGCAGTGGTTCGACTGTGCACAATGCCATGCCGACTCCCAGACCCACACCCTCAAACAGGCCATGGAGATGGTGTTCGCCTGCAAGAAGTGCAAGAAGTGCTTTCGCAAAGACATGAACGAGTTCGACGAGAGTGACGAGTTCTGTCCGCACTGCGACAACCACTTCGTCATCGAGGCTGTGGAACCTAAGGCGAGATTAGAGGTGGAGGGCGAGGATGTACGGAAAGACGCGAGGATGCTGAGGGATGAGAGGATGAAACAGATGAAGGAGGACTTCAGTCTTTGGGAAGACGAAGGTGACGCCGCTAGATTGGGTTGAGTGCCTGATAATGACAGTACTTCGAGCGGCATCGAAGGAGGGTTAAAACGGGCAGATGCATTATGATACCAAGATTGGACGACCGAAGGCGAAACCGCTGCTGAATTGATCGCCTGGACTCTACGTGGATCCCGGACAGTCCACTCGCACACTCGCACATTATGTCGTGTAAAGGCTGTGACCTGCGTCGACCGGTACAACGAACATTTGTGAGCGATTGAGTAACAATCGCAACACTTGTCGCGACTGAGAGCCAGTACAGGCCACCTTCGAAAAGTACGCTCTCGAACATTCGTAACCTCAGACGTGTTGCTCCTGAGATACGCGCAGACCTATGAGAACCAACGCTTGCGATAGCATCAAAACTTCCGGGCCACAACATCAAACCTGCCGCTGTCTCCATTCGCAAGGTGGCCTTTTCTCACTTTTACAAGATGGTTTGGCACAAGACCTCCCACAGAGGATTTTCCGCGAAGAGGAAAACATTCAGATCTCGAGGCATGTTTCTCTGCTGTGCCATCTACTACGCAGTAATGAAGTCTAAGGCGGGCCCGCTACCTCGTATATCCGTCGAATCGTTTCGATCGTAGATGGAAGGACATTAGCAGCTGCCAAGTACAGTATAGCGTACGATATCGCGGATACCACTGCGCATGGCCACCTACCCGAACTCGCACTTCGCCTTGGAAAAGCATACACGCAACTCATGTAAAAGGACTTGTTGAAAATCGTCTCACTCGACGTTCCTACTTGTTTCATCTCCTTTTGGCAAACATGAAGGCACCCAACCTTCTCCTTGCCCTGGCTTCGCTTGCATCTGCACTCCCACAAGAAAGACCCAATAGACTCAGGCCACGACAGAGCACTACGACTTACCCAGTCTATACCTTCGATCAAAAGGTCAGGCTGCTCTGTGGTGGCCGCTGCACGCGAGACAAATACTGACCGAAACGGATGGCAGCTCGATCACTTCCCGGACAGCTCTCGCTACGTTCCTCATACCAACCACACCTTCAAGCAACATTACTATGTTGACTACACATACTACAAGCCAGGTGGCCCGGTGATATGCGCGATGAGTGGAGAGTCTGCCGCCGCGAACTTTGCTCCTGCTGCTTTTGGTTTCGGCTGTAAGTGTTACTGTAAAAGACCGATTTGCATCTTAGTGACACTCGTCAAAGCGGTCAAATTGCTCTTGCAAAAGTTCGACGGCCTAGGAGTCGTCTTAGAGAACCGTTACTATGGCGCCAGCTACCCCTTCAACACCAGCACCACTGATGACTTACGATTCTTCACGACCGAGCAAGGTAAGGCTTAGTTGAGTCCTTTCAGAACCTCGTATGACGCGGTCTGATCATCGCAGTTCTTGCCGACACGGCGTATTTCGCGCAGAATGTCATCTTGCCAGGTCACAATGCGTCTGCACACCTGCAAGCTCCCCATCATCCTTGGGTAAGTGTGAAGGGCAGAATTCCTGTTCTGGGCATAGAAGGCATGATGGCTGATGACCCTCGTTACAGGTCCTATCCGGTGGCAGCGTCCCGGGAGGCCAGGTGGCTTTCGTGATGAAAAAATATGGCGATGTGTTCTGGGGTGGCTTCGCCTCCAGCGGTCTCACGAAAGGTGTCTTGGGCTATCCTGAATGGTACGATCCAATCCAGAAGTTCGCGCCTCAAGACTGCACCGCCAGTCTTAACGGAATCATCGACAAGATGGACACAGTCTTCGCCAGCGGCAATGCAGACCATATCAGACACATGAAAAGCATATTCGGCCTCGAGACACTACACGATCACGGAGACTTTGCCCAGACCATTGCCTATCCTCTCGGAAACCCCTTTCTCTACCCAACCCACACTTGGCAAGAAATCAACTGGGATCCGGCCGTGGGCTCCTCTGACTTCTTCTACTTCTGCCACAACGTGACCAATCTCAATAGCCCCAAGAACGTCACCTCCGTCGACTACGCTCTCGCTCCATACACGAATAACGAATCTTGGCCAAACCTTGGTAACTACGCCAACTATATCAAGCAATACCTCATCCCCACGTGCGAAGGCGCTCCCGTCAACAGCAGCGCCTGCTTCCTTAATCACAACGAATCATACTGGGCCGACACGACCAACGGCCTGCGTCGTTCCTACCTCTATACTATGTGTACTGAGATGGGCACGTATACCGCCGCCCACCAAGACAAACCCAGCCTCGTCTCCCGCGTCCTCACGCCCGAGTATACCCAGCAGTGGTGTACATGGGCCTTTCCGCCCGGCAAGTACAACAAGATCCCCTCGACACCAGATCTCGAACGCTACAACGTCTATGGCGGCTCCAACATCTCTGCCGACCGATTGGCTCTCATCGGTGGCGAGCAGGATGTGTTTCGTGACGTTGGTTTCTTCGCGGTCGATCAAGGAGAGCGTTACTCATTGACTGTCAAGGACGCTTATCTGCACCCACAGATGCTGATTGAGTCTGGCGGACATGTCTGGGATTTCCTAGCATTGAATGAGGGGGATGTGTGGGAGAAAGAGAAGGAGCCGCAATTTATTCGTGAGGTGCATGAGTGGGAACTGCGAGTCATGGGGAAGTGGATGGAGATGTGGAAGGAGAGGAAAGCTGGCTGGGGATCGAAGAGGGATGAGTTGTGAACCATGCGACTGTGGCCCATCATAGGCATTGTCAATGTATATGTGGGCCGACTGGGTTTGCATGGCCCGCCTGACTGACAGGGTGGTTCATCCCTCTCCTTATTGCTTTTCGGGCCCGAACAGCCACTTTTTCCTGGCCTGCGTTCGCGAAGTCGGCACGCCGAACACATCGATAAAGAAGCCTTACAGCCCAGAGGCATTCTGCATATCGACGTCTCCCAGCTCCACCGCTTTCTAATCGTTCTGTCATGTCCAAAGCCTCCATTCCCGCCGTCCTCGTCGGCGTAACCCGTGCAACAGCACTCGACTCCAGCCTCGCCCTCTTCGACGACACGCCATACCACGTCGTAGCAGTTCTAGATGCAATCGAGGCTCCAGAGGACTACCGGGTCAACCCCACGAACCTCGGGACGGTGCTATACGCGTTGCATCCTCGACCGCAGATTCTGGTTACCGGCACGGCGATAGACGCTGAGACGGTCACGGCCATTGAGCCTATCTGGGAGGAGCATCTAGCGAGGGTTGAGGGCAAGTCGTGTTGGGTTGCAGTATGTTCGGAGACTTCGTGATAGAAACACGGGTGATCTTGCTGATTCGAACGTCAAGCTTTCGAAGACACACGGTCAGCCTGGCCCGCCGCCGCCCGGCATTGGAGAGGAAGTAATGAAGCAATTGGATGCGGTGTTTCGTCCAGTCATCAAGCATGGTTGATCGATGTATCGGACTGTTGGGTGTATTGCAGAGAAGGAAGGTTGGACTGCACTGATTGGAGATTCGAGTACAAAACTTCGAGCAGACGTCCTCGTCCACGGGCCGATATCTATAAGCTTACTGTACATGGGTATATCAACCCAAGACCTGTGCAAAATGCCGCTCCTATGCTCCACATCAGCAGTTTACAAAACTCGTCTCTGCTGCTGCGAGTGGAAAACCATATGCCTTTTACTTATCCGCAAAGTCCGATGCTTGTAGATTCCTAGTCATCGAGGGCAGCTTCACCACCAATCCATCTAGCTCCTTGCTCATCTCCACCTGACAGCCCAGTCGGGAAGTCTCGGTCAGGCCGAATGCGAGATCAAGCATGTCGTTCTCATCGTCTGAAGGTTCTTCCTATATGTTTCGTAAGTCCTGGGGGCTCTTCATCGTCGAGTGTCGTTGTGACCTACCATTTTATCGTACATCCCGTCCTCTTGCACAATGACATGACATGTGCTGCATGCACAGCTGCCTCCACATGCCCCTTCCATTTCTAGATCGTTCGCTTGAGCGATGTCTAATAGATTGTCCCCGTCTGCCACTTCGAATGTATGTTCATGACCTTCCTTATCGATGAATGTAACTTTTCTCTCTTCCCCAGGCTTTGGTGGTGTTATGTCGCCATGTCTTTGAGGTATTGTGGTCGAGAATGTTCTTCGTGCGTCCGATGTCCGAAAACCCGAGGAGGATCGATGAGCAGGTATCCTTTTCCACAAATTCGATATAGGCGAAGATGATGGAGGAGCGAGTTGTCGTTCATGTGTCGTTCTGGTTTGATAACATCTCTGCTGATACGTCGCCTGATATTTGCATCGTCTTGTGCTACTTCGTGCTCCAGCCTCTAGCAAGTTCGCAGCCGTCCTCGAGGCTGCTATGCATTGACTGCGCATCTTGGCTGCTGCGAAACACCTCAGCTGCTGTCAAACGTCTCTTTTTCTTCGATTGACAGTGCCTTCGGTGTCAATGCGGCTTGGTCTCGCACGTGATGTGAATAAGCAGATTTGTGAAGGGAAAGATTGAAAGATGGACGGGCGAAGACGGCGTCGTCGAGCTTCAGAAGCAAGCTTTGCCTTGGCGTGGCGCTCGGAAGTCCGCAGCTCTCGCAACGACCGTCATCGACCTCACTCCATCCTACGACGCCCTCCGTTGTACTGTTGCAGGAGAAGTTGCGGTGCATCGTAGTCTTATACTGCCGTTATGGACAAGGATCGCTTCCCGATGGCACCCTCGCGAGAACCGAACCCGCTCCGACCTTACTACATACCGCCCTCGATAGGCCCCAAGCCATCAGTATCGGCATCGCAGACACCTGATTTGGGGAGGACGAGTGCGCCGCGCTCAGGCGCATCAATATCAAGTACTGCACGGAATCTATTCCCAGAGCTAGATCTCGACCTGAAGTCAACAACCAGTGAGGCCTGGCAGCACACAAGGAGCTTGTTCGATACCCTGGCATGGCGGTATACGTCGGTACTGCTTGCGCAACCCTTCGACGTGGCCAAGACAATACTGCAGGTATCGATACCACCAGCGAGCACGGTAGCTACGCCGCAGAAGAAGAGAAGTACGACGGGTGGACTTGCGAGCTCGAAAGGGCGAGGTAGCCGGTATGACAACGATACCGAGGACAGCGACAGTGACAGGAGCGACGATATACCCGACTATTTCTCAGCAACGGCACCGCGAAGTCGATCACCCAGAAAGCGAAGGAGGACGCCTCCTAGCGAAGATATTTCACCATCACCTACGCCTCGACCTAGGAACCGCAGAGAGCAGGATGCCGAGGAAGAGTACAAAGTACGGGTGAAGAAGCCTGATGCTATAATGCATGCCATATCTGCAATATATAACACGTCTGGGGCCGTGGGTTTATGGCGAGCAAGCAACACAACCTTCCTCTACTCAATACTGCTCCGGACGACGGACTCTTTCATCCGAAGCTTGTTACTAGCCATACTTGGACTCCCAGACTTGCCAGGCCCAGATCAAGGCGGACTTGCTCCAGGCTTGAGTGCTTCTGGTGGTGCCGGATTCAGCGGCATAGATCTCAGCGACAGCCCCAACGCGATCGGCTCTCTTATAGTGGTTGGGCTAGCCAGTTGTCTGACGGGCCTGCTTCTTGCACCACTGGACCTGGTCAGGACGCGGCTGATTGTCACGCCACTGTCTACGCCCCCAAGAGGGCTTGTGCAAAACCTCCGACGGCTCCCTTCCCTGGTCGCACCATCTAACATGTGGCTACCAACTGCGCTCTATCACTCGATTCCCAATATATTCTCGGCCGCAACACCACTGTTCCTGCGCAGGCAGATGCGCATTACGCCAGAACTCGCACCAAGCCTCTGGTCATTGGCGGCATTCACGACGAGTTTGACCGAGCTGTTCATCCGGCTGCCGCTCGAGACTGTGGTGCGACGGGCTCAGCTGTCGACGATCACGAAGGCCGAACCAGATGTTCCACTCGTCGTCGATCCTGCCCCTTACAGTGGAGTCTGGGCGACTGTGTACGGCATCATGTATGTTGAGGGAGAGACCACAACAAGGAGTGCCAATGGCATGTTACGTACCCGACGAGGTCAAGGAGCTGCTGGCTTAGTGAGAGGGTGGCGTGTTGGGTTCTGGGGCTTGGTGGGTGTGTGGGGAGCTGGCGCCCTTGGTCCTGGAGACACCAAAGGAAGACCTGGCGAGTTTTGAAACAGATAATGCGCTTGCGTGAACGATACCCTCCTTTGGCAATAGATGATACCCCAATTTCTTGCGAGGATGCTTCACGCGCGGTGATGAAGAACGAATGAGATAGTATTGATGAATGTGGAAGCTCTACTCTGTTCCGAACTTCGTGATTCTACATGTACTAACACAAGTTGAGGTCTTTCTGCTTATATGTGATCGAAGCACGTCAGTAGAGAAAGTGAATAGACTTCAGCCGCATGCTGCTTGGCAAATCCAGGGTCCTTGCGCTGTTCGGTATCTAGATGACCTGGCATCTCGAGAAATGACAACGTAGCCACAACCTTCTCGACTTTCCCAACTTGAACTTACCCCGATCGTAACAAAACAATCGCATCACATCGTGTGCAGTAATCTGCTGCAAGCCGCCATCATGGACGCCATCGACACCTATACGCAACTCGCACTCAGCATCGACCCAGCGACAAAAGCGATCTCAACATCAGATTCCTCCTTAGCAAATGAAATCGAGGAACTCAACAAGATGAACCGCGCATTCATCGCTCTCGAAACACCCAACCAAATACCACCTCCACCCGCCCCCGTAAACCCCAAACGCAGCGTCCAGATCACCAAACTCAAAGACTCCGGGAACGCCTCCTACAAGAAAGGACAATACGCCGACGCACTCAAAATGTACGACCTCGCGATCCGCATGGCATCTGATCGGCCAGCGTGGGAAGCCAGTGGGCTCGTTAGGGAGGAGCTCAGCACACTGTACGGCAACCGCGCGCAGACGCTGATGGCGCAACAGGCGTGGGCTGAGGCGGCGGTGGATGCGGAGACAGCGGTGGAGATGAAGAAGGTGGGGAATGTGAAAGCCTGGTGGAGGAGGGGACAGTGTTTGAAGGAGATGGGACGGTTGGACGAGGCGGCAGAGTGGGTGAAGATTGGACTGGAGTTTGAGAGGGCTGGACCGGATAAGGGAAATGTTGGCGAGTTGGAGACGTTGGCGAGGGAGCTTGGGAAGGCGCTGGATAAGTCTTGAAGTGGGAATAGACTGCTATGGTGGGAGCGTGTTGAGCAAACCGGCATGGTCCTTCGAAGAGATGGTCACTTGGAGCCCACATCTGCCTCTCTTGGGCGCCTTCACGTACGGCATGGTATTGCGGCTTCTTGCTGCTGGACAGACTGTCAGGCGGCCAGTCATTGCACTGCGGCCATTACATGGACGAGATGCTGGAACACTGGCGACGAACCCGCAACCTCCGCACCACCTGCTGCGGACATGCCTCTGAAGCCGCAGAGCATTCTTCCGCAACATGTTGCAAGTTTTTGCTGCGTTCGTGCGGTTACCGTTCTGACACTCTACTGGCGACTACGACCAGAATGCCGACGGTTGATACTAGAATGGATTCGCGATGTATTTGGAGTGTGGCCGTCGGCATACAGCAATCTATGCAGCCTTTGGATTAAGAGGGAAACTCGCAAGGGGAGAAATGCTCCATGGTCAAGATCGATGTCCCTCACCTTGTCCTCACTCCCATAATCAATAATGTCCCCATACATGTAGCTAACTTCATCTGACTGCCAAGCCTTGACACCTTAGACAGCTCAAACTTGAACCCTGTCTCGCTTCCGAACTTCTTGCACTCCCTTCCTCTTCTCTTTCGACTAGATGAGCACACAACAACCCCTTCGCGAGTCCGACCTGATCTTCTCATCGGCGTCATCAGCACTGAAAGATGCACTCGGCGAGCTCAAGCGCGCAAATTTGTCCATCAAAAATCGACTACGATCCATCAAGGAAGACTCGGAATTCGTGACAAAGGTTGCAGATCTTTACGATCTACCCTTGTTAGCCAACGAGCGATGCGGGAGCTGGTACATCCCGCCTGAGCGCAAGGCTGGAAGTGCGTATTTCAAGTCCACAGATGGACATTTCCACCAATGGGGTTTCAGCTTGAGGAGACTGAATTTGCAGGTCGTGGATGTTCTGGAGGGATATGGAGGGTAGGTCAAGTTCAAATTGGTACTCGAGTACTCTTCGTTGATATGATTACTAGATGCGTTATTGTCGACTCCACCAGGCGAGGCAAGAGCATGCCAGATGCTCTGTCCAAGACTATTCCCATATGGATTACAGTCATGAACCGCGTCTTGTTCCCCAACGATAGTGAATGTCAACACTTCCGAACGCCTCTGGATGTTATTTCTGAGTCGGAACATGCACAGATCGAAGCTCGTCTGGAGGATTGTGTCAACGCTGCTCGTGGCCTACATCTGGATCTGGACAGCCT
This sequence comes from Zasmidium angulare, assembly GCA_002786045.1. Lineage (NCBI taxonomy): Eukaryota > Fungi > Ascomycota > Dothideomycetes > Mycosphaerellales > Mycosphaerellaceae > Zasmidium > Zasmidium angulare. Next base: position 1,640,651 of record NHNX01000002.1, read on the forward strand.
CCGACAAAAGCTCAGCAATAAGCCTATTCAAGTGACCTGGCAACGTCCTGGCGACAGCCTGCCAGAAAGACATGAGCAAGAAATGACAAACCTGATTGTACTGTGTACTGCGTCGAACCAGACAAGTAATGCGACTTCGGCGACGTCGGACTACGTACAAGGGGCTGCGGACGATCCTGAGAGTTGGTCACATGGTCTTGATGCGGCGTGCTTTTGGGCACATATGGGAGAGCTGCTGTCGACCACCGAAGACTGCCTACCCAGCTTGATCGAAAGACTGGTGTCTGAAGCCAGGCTGACATCCTGTGTGCGCTCACCAATCCTTATCAAACCGACAAGCTGCCTCTATATCAGCGACAACAATTCAGCCGCAACCACGGTGCCGGAATATGACATCGTGGTGTCCTGCAGCACCAAATCAGATGCATCGTTGTCGACGGCCAAGAACCTCCACTACATTAGTCTCACTTGCACCACAGGCAAAGTTGGAAGCCGTCAGCTTCGCGCGCAATTGCCAAAACTCGAGCAATTGCGTACTTCTTTGACCTCTTCCAGCAAAGTTCTAGTGACTTGCGAGTCTGGCAAAGACTTAGCAGTTGGCACAGCGCTAGCTATGCTCTGTCTATACTTCGACGAGCAAGGACTACTGCGTCCTCCAATGACAGATCAGAACGTCAACAAGACCATGATAAAGCAAAGGCTTAGTTGGATAATGGTCTCCATGCCAGATGCTTCGCCTAGCAGAGCCACATTGCAAAGCGTGAATGCATTTCTGATGGGCTGAGCTTTTCTGCAGACAGGATGCGGTCGAATGTGCAATCGCGTCCTTACAAGCGATGCGTGGTTGTCGGAATACCTCATATACCTAATGTGTCGAAGCAATTCGCGCTGACAAACAGTGAGCAGATGACCTTCCCTTGCGTTGAAAGTCATCTCTCCTACGAAAGATGATGTTGAGCGTGCTGTCTACAATCTAGCCTGCATGTTTGGTGAGGTGAGGTTTCACACGGCGCCCAAGGCGCCCCAGAATCCAGCCACGCCTCGGCTCCCTCGGACGTCAACATGCAATCTTACTTCTCTCAGCCAGTCAACGCCGTGGAACACGCCTTTTCAAAGGCTGCATGCAAAATGAAATACATATGTCTCGATGTGAGGACTTCAGCCACGGCATGTTGAAGAAAGAGAGCGTCAATGCAAGGACAGACGTCTCCTAGCTCTTCCCAAAGCGGCAGGAGAAACAGACGATGAAATGGCCCTTCCCCCGCTCCAACGGTACACTTAAAGGCGGCACGGTGCTCTTCTTTCTCGTCACTTGTCTTGGCCTCTACGGTACGCAGTCTTGGAGGCGTTTGCTCAGTGACAATCGCTGATCTGGAGACCCAGCCATGAAGATCCAATCCATCTTTCCGGTCATTGCCACTCGTATGTTCCTGCGAACCATTCCTGGCCATAGACATCCACTGACCTGCATCATCAGATGGCTTCCTCATCCAGACCGCCTCTGGCAAGATCTGGGGACACGGATACGGTAAAGGAGATCAACTCCGAATGAACCAAATCCAAGTCGTTGGCACGCATAATTCGTATCACCGCGAGATCTCCCTGTCCGAACGTAAAGTCTTCGAACAATATCTGCCCTCGCCGGAGAATTACTACTACTCCCACTCAAAATGGACCGACCAACTAGATCATCAATCTGTACGATCATTTGAGATCGATCTCCACTCAGATACGCAAGGCGGCCTATATGCCTTTCCATTGATCTGGAAGTTATCGAATCTTACAAATGAGACGGCACCATTCCATGATCCCAATATGTATAAGCCAGGTCTAAAGGTCTTCCACATCACGGACGTCGATACGAACGCCATCTGCCACACCTTCATCGAATGCCTAACCCAGTTGAAAGCCTGGTCTGACGCTCATCCCAACCATCTCCCCCTCACCTTCGACCTCGAGCTCAAAAACGACGCCCTGGCATGCGGCCTTGGAGGCGTCTGCGCTCAAGAAGCCAAAAACTGGACCCTCTCCCAAATCCTCGAAGTCGACAGAGAAATCCGCTCAGTCCTCCCCTCCAACAAACTCATCGTCCCCGATGACATCCGCAAACCCGGCCTAACCCTCGAGGAATCCGTCCTCAAACACGGCTGGCCGACCCTCAAGGATGCACGAGGGAAATTCATGTTCTACTTCGACAACGACCCGGACTCGGACATCAAGCTGCGCGAGCAGTACACCGCCAATGGGCACGAATCCCTACAGAACCGCACCGTCTTTACGAATGCCGTCGAAGGGGACGCGGACTGTGCGTTCATCAAGTACAATTCTCCGGAGGTAAAGAACATCCAGCGGCTGGTGAAAAAGGGGTACTTCGTGCGGACGAGGGCCGATGAGCCGATCACGACGATTCTGGCGAGGAATACAACAATGCGGGCGCAGGCTTTTGAGAGTGCCGCGCAGGTTGTTAGTACGGATTTTCCGCAGTATGGGATGTCTGCGAGATGGGATAGGGATTATGCGGTGCAGCTTGAGGGTGCGAAGATTGCCAGGTGTAATCCTGTCTCGGCGCCGAAGTGGTGTAAGGATAGTATGCTGCAATGATTTGAGGCTTGAAGGAACATGGTCTGCATACATGTAATGTATATATGTGAGTGATCGCAGTCTTTGGGTATGTAGCTGATTGGACATAACAGATTCCCGACTACTGAATCACATACCCAAGCAGATAGTCCACATGATACTCCTCGCAATTCGACGCAGTCGACACCATATGGTCCCCAGACGTAGGATTGTAGCAGCGATACAGCGGCACCGAGCCATCCACCTGATTCTGATACGCATACCCAACCGGTCCCCAGGGAAACTGTCCTTCACAGGCTGGATCCGTACTCAACATTGAGTGCTGGCCAACCTTGCACTCGTATAGAACCTGAGTTCCATCAGCAGGATCTCTCAGCAGCCGCCAGCTCGCCTCGCTGTTGAAGCCTGAAGGCAGGTTCCTCGTGGACGCCACGTGCCCTCGCGAAGGGTTGTAGCCACGCGTCAGCAGGACGTAAGGCAGATACTCGAAGCCGCAGTTCAGCTGCGGTGGGTTGAGGTCGTTGCGATTCGCCAGCGCCCAGGTGGACCAGGAGGGTTTTGCAGAGCTGTCAGATCTGCGCAAACCGAGTTGCAGACCGCCTTCTGCTGAATTGTCGACCATGCGGTGGTAGATGTAGTTCTCTACGTTTGGCGTGCCGAGAATGTTGCGGAACGTCTGGCAGATGGCTGTGTTCTGCGCGTCTTCACTGGATTGACTGCCTGAGTTGACGCCGTTCTCTGTGAACTGGACGGTCCAGGCGGAGGGATTGTTAGGGAACGTTTGGCGCAGCCAGCCGACAAGGACACCGACGTTGCCGAAGGTGACTTTGGGGTAGTCGTCTGCTGAACAGGCTGGGCTGAAGAGATTCGGTGGGTAAGGATGAAAGGCCACACGCCATTGTCGACTGCCGGCTCTATCTGCGAGGCCTCTGATGACGGTTTGGCCGGACAGGACGCCATTCTCTGGATGGTCGTAGGTCTCGCTGCCGAAGTTGTGGTCCAGGGATGTGAAGACCTTGGCTGTCGATTGCTCGGCCATGATACGGTCGTAGGCATTGTTATAGTTGGCAGCGATCTCGTTGAGCCAATCGTCCTTGTCGCAAGGAGTGCCTTGGCCACACCCAATATCAAACCAGTCGTTGCTACCGACTTCATTGTCGATGACCTGCACGATTTTCATCAGCAATGCGAATCGCGCTTCGAGATCCACCTTGAAGACTCACAAAATCAGCAATCCTTCCAACACCATTCATCCCATTATACCTCTGCGCTAGCATGCCTGCAAATCGTCCATAGGCCGACGGATCATCCGGAATACAGAAGATCTCGAACCCGGCTGCTGCAGGCGTACAAGGCCGACTGCCTCTCGCCCACGCCGGCGTACCATACACAATCGCCGTGACGACCAATCCGCGTGCAGTCCAGCCTTGGATGGCCTGTTCGACCTCAGGCTGGACGACGAAGCAGTGGCCGTCGTATTCGACTTCATTACTGGCGCATGGTGGGGCTTTGAGGTTGGCTTCCCAGGTCGACCAGACCAGATTCATGGAGACACCGCCGGCATTGTTTCCGGAGATCTCGTCCTGGTTGGGCCAGAAGTCTGGTTGGATGCCTTTGATGTGGTAGTTCGAGCGGGTTGGATAGGGGAGTTGGGCGGACACGTAAGGAATAGAGATAAGGAATGCTGAGAGCATGGAGTACAGAGGGAGCATCGCCATGTTGTACGATATGTTGGAAGAAACGTTCAGAGCATCAAGAGCAGCCTTCAGAACTTGCCTGTTATACCATATGGCCCTCATGCGAGGATCTACACATGGCTGCAGATCGACCTGCACAATTCGAGCCACGCGCAGACCTCGACTCCATAGGATTGCCGGTCCAAGTCCACGTTTAGTCGACTATGTAGAAACGGAATGTGTTATAGTTCAAATAAGCGACAATACTTTCCAGGTGGAGCACAAGATTGCTGCACTATGCCAGCAACAGAAGCTCAAACATGTAGCCACACACGTCGGAGCTTCTTGCTTTAGTTCGTAGGCGGGCGCAGGTAATGACACCGCAGCATGCAACATCTCGCTTGTTGGCTTCCTTTGGAGCTTGTAGGTCGAGCCTTGAAGCTTGTGATGGTAAAGTGGTCTTGATGGACGAGAGGGAGGCCGAAGATCCGCATGAGATTGCTGATGGATTTGCAATAGTAGAGCAGGATCGCTGCTTCTTGCAAGAATGTGCACTGCTATGATGAATCGCGCGCTGCCTGCCTGCCGAACCATCTGCTGTCGTTGCGGGATATAAGTAGGATCGGGGACACCGTGGAGATGCGATGTTCTTTCCTTCGAAGTGAGATGCATCATCTCAATTCGATGAGAAGTCTGCCTTCACGGAGCGATCATCTTTTCGTTGCCTTCGGGGCGAACTTGCTGCCGGGCGTAATGCTGCGCATAGCTCAACAGACGACTCGTCAGTACGGCGATAGTCCGCATTGTTTGTTGACCATTTCGGTATGAGATGAAGATGAGAGAGGAGAGAAGAAAAGACATTCTCGGTTATATGTTTACTTCTCACAACCATTGTCGCCGACTGTGCCCCGCACCGCGTCAACGGCGAGACACACCCCAGCAACGGTGCGTGAGAAATTTGGTATTTGTAGTGATGACATGAATGAATGGATCTTGCTGACGAAAGGCGTATTAGCGTCCATTGCGGTGACCGGGTACATGTACCTGATACGAGACTCGGCAACGCAAAGGCAGGATGAACAGTTTTGCCGAATGGAATGACTGTTCCTGAAGGCTCGGTCCCTGTGAGTCGATCTCGCAAAAAGCCTCAAAAAGCTTCACACCCCCCCACCAAGTACTTTGACACCCAAGCACGCCATTTCTATACCACCGCCTACTACTTGTGCCTTTGCTTCGGTGAAGCGTTATAGCGAGAACGTCGTCTCCAGTCGACGTTACACACACATCACACATACCATGGACTTCCCTCTCATACGCCGGGAACGCACCCCGATCGATGCGACCAACTTCATAAACGGTATCCTCGGCGACAGAAGACCGCACGTGCCGGAGAAGAACGTCCCAGGAGGAGGGAATTGGGTCGTGCAAAAGTTCGGCGGCACAAGCGTGGGCAAGTTCCCTGTCAAGATCGCAGAGGAGGTCGTGCAGTAAGTGCTGAATACCCAAGGCCCTACCGCGACTCGAAAAGTCAGTGGGTGAGGAGGAAGTATGTGAAGGTCGTCTCGCTGAATACAACAGGGCAGGTCTTGATCCCACCGGCCAAAACCGCATCGCCATCGTCTGCTCCGCACGCAGCACCTCGACCAAGAGCGAAGGCACCACGAATCGTCTTGTCCGTGCCGCCATCGATTGCCAGGACTCCCACTCGGGCAAGTTCCGCGAAATTGTCGAGACGATTCGCCTCGATCACCTCCAAGCCGGGAAAGATGCATGTCTGGTATGGGGAGGCGCCAAGAACGAAATACTGGATCAGTACACGGCCGCAGTCAATGGCGAGTGTCGCATGCTACTGAGGATCCTGGAGAGCGCGCAGTTCTTGAAGGCTGTAACGGATCAGACCGAGGATATGATCATCTCTACCGGAGAGAAGCTGAGCTGTCTATACATGACAGCTCTGCTGCAGGCGAGAGGTGTGCCGGCCGCGTATGTGGACTTGAGCGAGATTATCCAATTTGAGGTCGGAAAGCACTTGGACGAGACGTTCTATCTGAACGTGGGCAAGGCAATCGCGGACCGCATACTGGCATTGGGCCCAGATACGGTTCCAGTAGTTACTGGCTACTTTGGCAGCATCCCTGGAGGCCTGTTGAAAGAGATTGGAAGAGGCTACACCGATCTCTGTGCCGCCTTGACGGCCGTAGGACTGAAAGCGAAAGAGCTGCAGATCTGGAAAGAAGTCGACGGCATCTTCACCGCAGATCCACGCAAAGTGGCCAACGCGAAGCTCCTGGAATCCGTCACCCCCAGCGAAGCTTCAGAATTGACCTTCTACGGTTCCGAGGTCATCCACCCCTTCACCATGGACCAGGTCATCCGGGCCACGATCCCCATCCGCATCAAAAACGTCATGAACCCTCGAAGCCCGGGTACAGTCGTGATCCCGGACCCAGAGGACGAACTGCGCGTGCGCCGTCCAGGCCTTTTCCGCAACCGCTCCCTCTCCTCACTGAGCGCGCACGAAAAGGTCAAACGCCCCACAGCCGTCACCACCAAGCGTGGCATCACAGTGCTGAACGTGCACTCCAAGAAGCGCACGCGAGCCCATGGCTTCCTCATGTCCATCTTCCACATCCTGGACCAGCACAAACTCTCCGTCGACCTCATCTCCTCCTCGGAAGTCCACGTCTCCATGGCCCTGCATAGCGAGATCGCGCTGCTATCCGATCACGGTGAGGAAGAATTGAAGATCGAGTCAGCAGCGTTGCAAGGCGCCGTCGACGCGCTGAGCGTATATGGAGACGTCGACCTCGTCCCAGGCATGGCCATCATCTCCTTGGTGGGAAGACAGCTACGTAGTATGGTGGGTATTAGTGGGAGATTCTTCAGCACGCTCGGTGAGCACGGGATAAATATCGAGATGATCTCGCAGGGGGCGAGCGAGATCAATATCAGCTGTGTGATTGAGGAAGCGAATGCCGATCGGGCGTTGAATGTGGTGCATACGAACCTGTTTACGTTTCTAGAGTAGAGAGAAAATGATGTCTTGCATTTAGCGAATTGGGCGTGAAGTCAAAAAGCGATGCATAGCATGAGGTTGAAAGGGAGAGAGATTATAGAGATGTGAGATGGGAAAATTTGGATACAGTGTGGCCAGGCAGTGGCTGAATTGTTGAATGGAGAGAAAGCGATACTTCGATAGCTTCTACATCTGACTTGATTAGCTTGAGCGACATTCTCCTACTCCTGGTTACAAGTAGCAAGTGAGCACATTTCGTCGGTGCGTATACGAGAGCAAATGGTGAACATCGACACTAGACGTCGGTGCTATATCCTCCTCCTCTGCTTCAGCGGCGGCGGTTGACGAGCATGGATCTGCAATGCAGCACGCTTGTTGACAGCGGTATTCTGCGAAGCCAAGCTCAAGTTCCTCTCCACGTCATCGAGGTCCTCTAGCATGGATTCTGTCACGACGGCTGGGCTTGCGTGAAGCTGCTGAGGATTCATGGGTCGGAAGCGGGCGACCTTGCTGGGCATGTCGGTCGATGACTCGCATGTGTTCGATTTCATTGAAGCTGTTTGGAAGTGTGGGGAGTGCGTGTCTTCGCAATCAGACTGAGATTCCGGCACGAGATCGCGGGTGTCGATGAATTGAATGACATCGTCGTCTAGCTCGCGCGGTGTCCAATCCGCAATCGCATGCCTGTAGGCAGCGTCGAAATCAGCCTTATAGTAAGGGTGCTGGAACCAGGGCAGCGCAAGGCATTGCCCGGCTGTGAGTCTTTGGTTCTCGTCAAGTGTCAGACAACCTCGAATCAATGCTTTCGCTCGGTGGCCGATGTGCTCCCATTTGCGATCAGTCTCCAGCACAGCTAGGCGTTCGTTGATTTCTGTAAGGGTCATGTTGCCTGTACGCCATTCGTCGACGTCTGCGAAGAATGGGTCGCTGGTGAGGATTGTTGCTGTGACGCAGCCGATGGACCACAGGTCGACGGCTTGGCCGTAGCCGCGTTCGTGTTGGACGTCCTTAGCCAGATATCGATACACTTCGCTGTTTCCGCATGTCAGCACGCGCCACACGGAAGAATGGCATGCTACTTACGGCGCAGTATAGCCATGGGTGCCGACCACCGACTGCATGCGAAAAGCACCAACTTTCTTTGCAGCATTTTCCACATCAAGGGCTGTCCTTGATTGACCAAAATCGGTCAACACAACCCTGGTGCCGTCTTTCCAGGACGTCATGAGGATGTTCTCAGGTTTGATGTCTCGATGTACGACTTGCCTTTCGTGGAGGTACTTGACGGCTTCAAGAAGCTGCCGCACGATCATGGCGGCTTGTGGCTCGGATAGAGGACCTTTGTTCTCGATGTAAGAAAGCAAATCGCCACCCGTGACCAGCTCCTGGAAGATATACACCGTGTGGGAAGTGTGGATCACTTTCTCGAGTGTGATGATGTTTGGATGGGACAAGTCCTTCAGTAGGTTGTACTCTCGGGTGATCTTGCGTCGCAGATCTGACAACGCCTTCTTCTCGTCTGTGTAGCGAGGCCTGGCCCCGTCATCGTCGAGGCTGGTTGGTAAGGGCACAATCTTGCACGCGACCTGTCGACCCGTCTTGCGCTGCTCTGCAACACGTACAGAGGCGTATCCTCCAGCACCGAGGACGCGCTCAGATAGGCGGTACTGATGACTGAACGCCTTACGCTCAACTTTCTGAATCTCGCCAAGGCCTTTTGGGACTACTTCCTGCGACTCGAACGATTTGAGGTCCACAGTAATCTTGTTCGTCAAGCGTAGATAGTCACCAGGATTGAGCAGCACGTCTCCATCGTCTCTGCCAACATCGACACCACCAGCAGGAGTATCGAGGCCGTGACGGATCAAGATTGCCGTGTTGCCAGAACGAATGTGTGCGTAGATCAATGGCGTTACCCCATGTTCACCACCATCGTCGTAGCCGATGCAGCGAACACGCAAGTGATGCGTAGAAATACTTCGATCGTGGATTCGAAGCCTGTCTTGGATGTCTTTCCTTCCGAAGTTGAGCTCCTCGTGTGGATATATCATGCAATTACCTGCTTGTGTTTAGCACGCTCGTCCACCAAAGGCATTACGGATGTAGTTCTCTCGTACTCTCAAAGTCAGGTTGATCTGTACTTCGGAATACGAGACATCCGGCAGGTATGCCAACTCCATCGTGCTGGTCAGCCATGTTGAATAGCTGGATAGTGCGGGAGATGTTGGTGAGGAATAGTGAGCTTGTAGCGAGGATGGCGAGGATGCCAGGACGCGCGACGGGAGCAAAGGTGAGGTCGAGTTCGAGGTCATGTGGCAGTGACGTTTCTCTTGGCAGTCCGTGCGCGCACATCCATTTCAGCAAACCAAGCAAGCCGAACCTTCCTTCCCTTCTCCAGCAACCTCATCCACCGGCAAAAGGTGAGTTTCAAACGCCATCGGATGTCTCAATCTGTACTCAATGGCCATATACTAACATTCGACGCAGTCAAGCTCGCCCAAGATGAGAGCGAAGTGGAGAAAGAAGCGAGTTCGACGCCTGAAGCGCAAGAGAAGAAAGACGAGAGCCCGCAGGTAAGCATTGGACGCTATGCTCATATCGAGAGACACATTTCAGCTGACACCTTTCGCAGCAAATAAGCGCATCGCCCCCCTATTGACTGCAATCCCATCAACCACCGCAAAAGCCAACACCAGTCACGCGACCATCACACAATAAGCTCGGCGCTGAAGGAAGGAACGACACCTGACAGCGCCTTGGACATGGCGTACAACAATCACCATCAACTGAGTGCGGAGGAATGGGCATGAACGGAAGTCAGTGTCTGCAGGTGGAAAGTGGCATGTGTTTATGAATCTGGCTGCCAATGCACTCTAATACCGGCTTCAATGCCTTTGAGTACTTGGTCGAGCTCGCAGCAGTAGCTACCTTCAATGGACAAGCCTTGACCTGCTACCTATTTTCGTCCTGGTCTCATCACAATCCCAAGTCGTAGTAGATACAACTGCCGGTGCGGTAGTTGTAGACGGCCATTTCACGCACGCCGTCACCTGCGCTCCAGCTCTTGCGCGAAGTATTCAGCACCTCCTGCACCTGCTGGAGATACTGACGCTCGTTGAGTTGCACACCCTGGATCGCCTTTCTCCAACTCTCAGCGTCACCAAGTCGAGTTCCTTGCACAAGGTCCAGAACTTCATCTCGTGTCTCAATGGCCAGGATGGGCGCTGCTTTCATGTTATCCAGCTTCTCTGACCAACGCTGCTGGGCCGTTTCAACGATGCCATATTTATTGCCCTTCTTGCTGCCATGTCGAGCTGTGAGCACCTGGACATTGTGGCTCTTGCGGTCACTATCCTGGTGGCTGGAAGCATTGCGGAGCAATGGCCGACGAAACTTGGTGGTGGCTTGATCGCGAAGCTCCTGCTGGAGATAGCCAACAAGGTTAGGCAGCGCGACATCCTCGTCTTCGTTCTTTCCCGTATCTGTTACACGGACCGTGAGTGAAGTCTCGTGTCGCATGTTGACGATGAAGGCGTAGCTCTGCTCTGGGAAGGAGTCATGAGACAGCTCGGCACTGATATCGTGAGCCCATAGACTGCTGACAAGCTTAAGGCCAGCATCACGTAGACTCTCTGTCACACTAGCAATGACCAGCACGTTGCATCGTCGTGGCACCTGGTATTGAGTGTCCGGGTCTTTGAGGAAAGTGGCTTTGGATCCAGAGGGACCTGCATTTAGCAGGTGCATGACAAGATAGTCCATGCCGATGGTCACGCCGACTGCTCCTTGGTTGACGACGTCATGCTCTGGAACTCGGTGTGCTTGAATGAGACTGTCGTAACGACCTCCTGCCGCTATGACATATGCGCTCTTCTTCTTCTCGAGCATGCATTGGAACAGCATGCCATTGTCGAAGAACTTGGCATTCACGGAGCTGAGAGGTGCGACGAAGAGCTTGCGAGCAAGGCTGAACTTATCAACGAAGCTCAGAACTCGCCGCAGGTGTTGTACTGATTCATCGCTCTTTGACTGGATGCGGTCCTTAGCACCATCCAGAAGGCCTCGCAATCGGCTGAATGCTTTCTCGGCCGTATCTCGCCAATCGAACTGTTGTAGATCGTCCAGCGTTGTATCGCTGAGGCCAATGTTTCGCAACTCCGGCCTCAATTTGGTCCATGTCATCTGACGTTGACCAAGCTTGCTGAGGGTCTCTTTCACCACGTGTTGCAGAACAATTGGGACACGGCAGTTATCCAGGATGGCATCCAGTAGCTTGCCATGGTTGATCTGGAAGCAGACAGTGGCAGACTTCTCAAACGCAGGAAGTTCAGTAATGACTTCGTCCATGACCTTGATGACCTCTGCGTCATTGAGCGCAACATCATCATCTTGTCCAATATTCACGATGTCGAAGTCGGCCTCTTCTGCCACCTTCGGCGGCCCGCCCGTAAACGGATCACGGTATGCACTGCCGAACGTGAAGGTGCATCTCAGCTTCGAGACTTGTCGAGCTAGTTGTTGTGCGTGCGGCAAAGTCAGGTCGTAAGGCAGCTGCAGCAGATTACCAGAAGCGTCCAAAAACTGAACAACGTTGGGTTGGGTGTAGATTTCGGAGCGTGGGAAGATTGTGTCTCGTCTACGCTCTTCGGCACCGTGCTTCCTGAACACAGTCTGCAGAGCCCAGCGAGCGACACCTCTCAAGCGTGCCTTATCAACGTCTTCGGGGCTGACCGCAGCTTTCGCTTCCCATGCGCGTGCCTTCACGCGCTGGCTGCTGGCAGCGTCGTGGGCGAACAAGGCAGATATGAGCGTTTGATGATATGGCGATTGAGGATCTGACAGTCCATTGAGAGCTTGTCTGAGAATATCGTCTTCGATCTTGACGGGCAAGATGTCACTTCGCAGCAACTCAGCGCTCGTGGGACGCTCGCTCGGCTTGTGCGAGATCAAGCAGCTGACGAGTCTTCCCTGGGCGGCTTTTTCGCCATTTGGTTGGAACGCCGTGGGCAATTCATGATCTTTCTTCCGGATCCGCAATATCTCGTTGATCCTCTCCATTGTGGTGCCGAACGGTTGGCACATCTCGAAGAACATGATGCCAAGAGAATACATGTCAACTTTCTGATCGCATTTGGTACTGGACTTTGACTGCAGCTCTGGAGCGACGTAAAGAGTAGTCCCGATACTGCGCGTCATGTCGACACTGCCGAAGCCTGCAGACCCGATCTGGCCTTGCTGATCGTTGTAGTTACCAGTGGTGGCTAGGCCAAAGTCGCCAATCTTTGGGTTTCCAGTGGCATCGATGAATACATTATCGGGCTTCAGGTCACGGTGAATGATACCACTCTCGTGTATGTGTGCTAGACCTTCGGTGATCTGCCGCATCATGCGCCACGAATCATCATCGTCCATAACGCGTCGAATGAGGTCGCGCAATGAGCGTCGATCACACAACTCCATCTGAATGTAGAGTGTCGAGATCATGCGACGGGGTGCGGATTTGGATTTGTGCAGGTGGTTGTCTTCTGCTTGAAGTCCGATGACAGATTCGACTGAAGAAGCGCCATCGAAGCCATTGCTCTTGCTGTCACGCTCAAAAGGATCTTCATCATCACCGGCGCTCTTGCTGTCACGCTCAAAAGGATCTTCGTCATCGTCGGTGTCGTCCTCTTCCTCAAATTCGTCGTCATCGTCGTCATCGTCCCCGAACTCGACGCCTAAATGGCCATTAGAGCTGACAAAGTCCAGGCCTCCGGTACTAGCATACGTAAAGTTGGTATTTGGACCACCAGACAATGTCTCCTCGGTCGTAGAGACAGCATCATCCTGAGTAGCGCCTGGCATGTCGTTCTCCAGCCATGCCGAGAAGTACCTGACCACGTACGGGTGGTTGAGCCGGTTCAACAGCATTACCTCCATGAGGACCTGGTCGAGGAGCTGTGGAGCCTGTCGGATCTTCTTGACAGCGTACACGCCACCATCGATCTTGTTACGAGCTTTTACCACTTCTCCAAATCCTCCTCTGCCGAGCCTGCCAAGATCCGTGAAATCGTTCGCGTAGCGAGAAAATGGGTCGTGCAAAGTGGAAGAGTTGTGTCTTGAACGTCTGTTCGTTGGACTGGTAGCCCCAGGAAGTGACTTTCTGCTCCGGTGGATGGTGCGTGTTGTCGCCTCTTGCAGGACAGGGGTATCTTCCCGTTCCCTGAGGAACTCGGCGGGTAACAGGTCCAGACACGACGGCCTCTTCTTTGCGTCGGTGAAGAAGATCTTGGTCAAGAAGTCCTCGAATGTCTCCGAAAGGTCAAGTTTGTTGAGCAGCAAAGAGGGAGACGAGGACTCATCGATCGCGGCGAGGCCAAGGAACATTTGCACTACGACAATACCCAGATCCCATAGATCAGATTGCCGCTGCGATGATGGGGCTTTCGAACCGGCATCAGGTGAACGCCATTTGCCGGCCATGTCGTTGCGCAGGCCAAGCAGTGACGCATAACCAAAGTTAGCCAGCTTCGGGGCCAACGATGGGCTGGCTGCAAGAAAGATGTTGCGGAGACTGACACCTCCGTGAACCATTCCATTCTTGTGAAGATAGTCCAGACCCTCCAGCAGCTGGGTCGTGAACTGTCGAGCTTTACTGACGTGTAAGTCGCAGAGGGAGAGCATGTCGTACAAAGTCCCTCTGTCCGCGAATTCTCGGCAGACGATGAGCTCAGAGTTGAAGTTGTTAATGCGATCGACTCGGAATGCAAGCAGATTCACAAGACTGGGGTGCTTGAGTTTATATGCGGCTTCCAGAACGGCTTCCAATTCGATGATGTCTCCGCGAGGCATCTCGACTCTGCGCTTTACTATAGCGACCAGAGGTGAGTCAGCGAGCGTAGAGACCTTTGGCTTGCCCACATATACGCTCTCTTTGCCATTCTCGAAGAGCAGCCCAGTCACAGCGACCTCTGTAAACGTCTCGCTTTCGTTGCGAACTTTGACGCTGGCGGTCTGGTCAAAGACAATAGCTTCGGGCATGGTTGGTTCGGACTGGAGCTTGGGATGTTCTCCTGACGATTTCGTTGACTTCCGCTTTTCCCGACGCTTCACCTCTTGCTCCACCTCCTGGTCCTCCTTGCGTTTCGCGTCTTCTTGGGCTTCCTGTTGGCGACGGGTGTCGGCTTCTTCGGCCTCTTTCGCCATTTTCATGGCGACTTCTTCTGCGCTGGCGCGCTCCTCGGCAAGGCTGGGTAGTGTGCCTTGCGCCCGAGCAGTGACAGCATCTTCGAGAGCCTCCTGGACTTCAACGGCTATGGTGTAAATCATGGTCTCTCCCAGCATTTCGGATGGTTTGTCTCTGAGAACGTTGGCGATCCTCTCTCGCGTCCGCTCTTGGAAGTTGTTGAGACCTTGCACGTTCAGTACCGGCGCAGACTTCGGATATGTCGCCGTCAGCCTGACCGCCAACACAACGTAGTCGTCGTCTCCGGCCTTTTCATGGGTAGGTCTGATTGTGATCTTGAAGACGTGATCGTTTGCCTTGCCCCAGGCAGCTGTGGTGACGGCCTCTTCTCTGAAATCGTCCATGTAGATTGCCTTCAAGGCGTTGATTTCTTCGGTTTGAACTTCTGCGTAGTCGATTGCTGGAGATGCAGCATCGCCGGCGGCAACAGTCTGCTGCGCATTGTTAATTTGTGCACTGGGTTTCTTTTTCCAAGGCGATTTCGGCGCCATGGCAGCAACGGTTGGCGGCGATGGTCGGTGTCGTCCTGAAGAGACGACGTGGACATACAGCCGAAGCTGTAGTCCGCTACGCGATGGATGTCATTGTCTAAGCTGAGTGAAGGGCTCAGGTGAAATTTAGAGTGAATTGCTATTGACGAGGCGGCATGTGAAAGGCGCAGTCACCATAGGGTTTCAGATTATGCACGTGCGCGTAACACTAGCGCCAACCTAAATCGTGGTGGGGTACCTAGTAGGCGCGCTGTGTTTACAGGACCAAACAAATGGGCTGCACTGGCTTCAATGCTCATCCTGGAAGCTTCACGACACACGCGTCCAACCACTCGCTGACGTTCCATTGCCATGCTGCATCGGTAATCCAGGCATATATGCGCTCCACTGAAAATATGCTGCACTGGCTCGCTGGCCAGAAACCGCATGACAACAACGCGGGTAAGCCTTTGGTCTCGGCTTGGTGCTTCGAGGTCTTCGCTAATAGCCACAGATCCGGATGCGACGGGATACGAAGAGCCTCCGGAAACACCTGCTCCAGTCTTCGCAGTACGCGCATTCAAGCACGCAATCTTTGGCACGCCTGCTACCCAAGCCAAGCCTCGACGACACTCGAACAATGATACACTTCGACCGCGTCAAAATGGACGACCAGCAATGCCTCGGCCGAAGAGCGCGAACGATACACAGACACTGGGTCGGCTAGAACATGCGATCGATGAGGAGCCAGCACCTTCTTCTCCATTACCTTCGCCCACGAAAGGCATACTCCTTACGCCAGGAACGGTGACTGCCCGACGAAAGACAGTTTCATTTGGCCTTAACGTGGTCGATAACGAGCAAAAGCGACCGATGGGAAGTGGTCTACCGGACGATTGCCCTGGTAAATTCCCTAGTCCTTGGTCGAAACCCGCGGCGGAACCCGATAGCAGCGACGAGCCCGTGGAGAGGCCGAGAGGACGAAGTAAACTTACAGAGGCATTCGAGCAAGTACGCGAGGAGTCTGCGAAGCGGAAATCGAGATCGAGTCGGCAGCAGAAAGAGAAAGAGACCTTGGACACTACAATCGACCTCACTGAGCCCGTGTCAGAGTCTGGCACATACTGGAAGCACGAGTACGACATCTACAGGGAGAGAACAACAATGGAGGTCAAGAGGCTGGTTGAGAAGCAAAGGTCAGCTAAGCGGTATGCCGGTGAAAAGGACTTAGAGTGTCAGGAAATGCGAGATGAGCTACGGCGGGAACGAAAGAGATCGGACAGACTTGAGAAGCGGGCGGCCGAGTTAGAAGCTCAGTTGAAAGAGCTTCAACAGCAGGTGCAAAGCGGCCAGGGTGTACTTCACGCTGTAGAGGTTGGCAGCTTGCCAAAAGACAGTGAGGTGGGTGCGGCCGCGCAGCCTCATGAATCCGAGAAAGGTGACAACCCGGAGAGGAATTCGTGGAGGGAGAGTCTGGTCCAGCTGTCCCGCCGAGATGTAAAGCAGGATGAACTGAAGAACACGACACTACCCGGCAAGCAGAACGAGGCTATAAGACCCAATCACCGACGTGATGGGGCCATGGAGCCGAAATCGAGACCCAGGCGAATTCCAACGAAGTTGAAAGACGATCTCTGGGCACCATCTTCGAGCATACAAGCTCAAGTCGAGCCAGAACCTTTATCATCCAAGAACAGTCATGCAGTGGCGACAGGTAACAACATTGCTCCTCTGCAGTCGCTTAGTGTGAACACTATCGCGCAAAAGGAGGACTCCGTGGCACTGGCAATCTCAATGGGCTTGCAACCACCGTCGCCACAACGAGAAGACCGACATGACTCCCTTACCCAATCGCCACGTTTACCTTTATCAAGTCCGGAGATTCCTGCGAGGAGTACACCTAGGCCATCGTCGTGGTCGCGGAAGAACCCAAAGTCTGAGGACATATCCATGGCTGTCGCGGAATCGAGCCCGTTTCAGCCAGAGGTGGCCTCGGAACGCCCCAATATCCTCACGGGACAACCAGTGCCCATCAAACCTACTCTGCGACCTTCGACGAAAGCGCCTGATGTCAAGGAGAACGTCTCGCCTACGACAAAAGTAGCGCAACCCAGAAACGAGGAGAATATGAAGCCTTCAGCCGCTTGGACTGCGATGAGCAATGTCGCTGCAGAGCGAAGACTGGTGAGCAAAGGCAAGGAGATCGAAGGCGATCGGCTGGCCAAGGCAAGAGCGCGTTTGCAGGAGCGAGGGAGGCAAGTTTCTTAGTCTTGACGATCACTTTGATGAACACACGTACAGATACCCCGGAGAGCATCGATAAGTGTAGAAGCCTCGTTATTGTTTTCAAGACCTACCACAAAACACCTTCTCAAGCTCTTACCGCACGTAGTAACATGCGGTCAGTCTAATGACGCTTTCGGCAATGACTCTTGTCGAGTGATTGCAATGCCACTAGCGCTTCTGTTCTTGCTCGTGTAGTTCGCCTACCTTTGTCCGGGTGGACCAGGAATCCGCAGCTACTCGTATTCGCTATGTCGCCTTTCCTGCCACCATTCGCCCGTTGTACTGCTCTTGAAACTTGACACTGCTTCGCCACTCGTGCCTCGGACGTTATGAGGCCGCTCTCACACTCGTCGGCCTTGAGAACTTCCGTAGACTCGGCCGCAAGATCGGCTCCCTGGTCCATAGACTTCAAGCGGACCAACCGAAAGGCATTCGTGTCCGAATCAGGTTGTACCATGGCGTGCCAGAAGGTTTGCCTGGCAGTTATTACTGCCTCTATTCGCTGCAAGCCCATACTTACCACAGACTCGCGATTCAACTCGCCATGCAAGACGCCATGGGGCGGGAGGTGGCCTCTGGAATCCATTTGGTGATGATGACGATGGAGTGCCGAGTCCTGGGGTAGTCCTCTCGTCACCAGGCGAACAATGCATGCCAGTCGTTCAGGACTACCAGGGTCAAAATTTCTCAAATGACTGTTACATGTCAAGCTGGTACTCGACTTGATGCCAGTGGTTGGTTCCGTGGCTGATCACCAAGTCCACATTCTCAACGATTGGGGTAATACAAGAAGCTTCTTCCTGAACAGTACAGCGTCTTTACGTGGACTTCCCCACGAGGTGGCTTGAACAGCGGTGTGACCCGTATCTCTGAGACATCTCTTGTGAAGCGGATATGCTCGGTGTGCTGGCAGCTCGAAATGCAAGATAGCGCTCGAGGAAATGTGTCGCCAAAGGCCAGTTGATAACGAAGCACATGCCCGAGAGCGAGGGAGGATTGTGGTTTATGCGGATGAGTACCTCGCTTGCTGTGCTGAATCCTTGTCAGCAAGACCGCATCAGTCGAAATCATCGATGAGAAGTCCACAGAGACAGCGAGTGTCCGAGCAATGTCCCAATTCTTGAGCATGCTGGGCCGTAACCAGCCGCGCCTCTCAAGCCCACCGTTCTTACCGCCTCCAAATGATGACTTCTAGAAAGTGGTGATCGGCAAATGGGCCTGTGCTTGCTTTCATGTGTCGATTGTGAAGAGTTGTTGCAAGCCTCAAGCATACTGCAATGCAATGCAGGCGTTCCTCTTCGAAACCATGATCGATCTGCCAAGCTGTCAGTATCCTCAGCGAGCAGGAAACTTCCCAGCAAACGGCACGATGAATAAAGAATGCACTGTCGTCTGCTTCGGCACCGAGCACAACCACGAACCCACTGCTGCTCGGAGGATGTCGATACCGAGCCATGGAAATGCTTGACCGCCAGCGATGTCGAATGCCAGTGTGAACTGTGAACTGTGGAGCCGCATGCAATGCCTGCTTCGATCGGTCACAATGTGCGGCGCCCAGCCAAGAAGACGCCGCCACATGCCCCACGGTGTTGGGAACATTGATCTTTCTTGTGTTGCTGCCGACTGCCGCTGGCGCCAACCAAAGTTACAGATGTCGTGAGCGGGCACTGATGGTCAAAGCCCATCTTCACCGCAAAGTATAGAGTTTTGAAAGCCGTTGGAAAACAAGTGGTGGGTTGTTCAACGCGTCGGCAGTGGTTGAAAATGTCCGAGGAGGGTTTCTGATGATCTGGCGGTGAGCAGCTACAGACAGGCGATAGAATGTCGCCAAAGACTGTGCTGGTGGTCCGATGTTGTTGTGTCGAACAAAGCCTGGCTGTAGTTGCACAAGATCTCATTTTCCGGGCTGCTGGGTTGGAAAGCACCACACGACATATGCACCCCACTATGTTGACTCGAGCTGTGGTGGGGAAGGCATTGAGTTCCAGAAGCTGCCCCTCATGAAACATCTCCACAGCTTCACAGAGAGGCAGGGTCGGCGCGAACGATGCAGGTTTGCAATAGCGTCTCGGGTGGCTAAGATCCTGGCGAGCATATGGTGCGGCTTGACTGCCTTAGCCTGCTCATCACCGTCTATTCCGCAGCGGACGCAGCCATAATGCGGAGCGCGAGTGGACTTCTCGCGGCCTTGGTTGGAGAGAGTCTCGCGGTAGGCTTGCTGTAGCTGAAGGATGGTTGCATCGCGCCCACGCGGAGCGCTGCAGGTCCGTCACTCTCGACACTTCTTATCGCGCTCCTGAACCAAATTGCTTGAAGCTCGTGCCAATTGTCGTGCTTCACCGCCAGACAATCCCCTCACCGTAATGGGTCCCCACCAGAGGGACAGCTGTGCCCAAGAGAGGCGGACTGCGGACGGGCGACATGTAGAGGGTATTTAGAGCTCGCTCCGTTCCTTGGTCGTTCCAGTTTCTTTGCCTCCAGTCCTTAGCCAACTTTCCAATCCAAACTCGAAACAGTCCACTTCAAACCCTTTCCCAACACAAGCAGCCAACATGCCTCACACCGAGCTCAACAGCAAGGTCGAATTCGACTCGGCCCTCCAGACCAAGGACAAGTACGTCCTCATCTACGCATACGAGGGCTCCGTCAACCCAAAGGCCGATGAGTAAGTCGATGGTCAAGAACAAGGTTGTCGAGAAGCGCGTTGCTGACTGCCTTGCCCAGGTACGCCGACAAGTTCGCCGGCACCACCGCTGCCTACAAGGTCGATGTCTCCAAGCACGACGCTGCCAAGGTCAGTCAAAAAGTCCCAATATGTATGACATGCAACGCAGTCGGCTGACTTGTGTCCAGTCCTACTTCGGCGTGACCAAGGTCCCAACCGTCGTCGTGTTCAAGGATGGCAAGGAGGTCAAGAAGGCCGAGGGCATGGACGAGGCCGGCATGGAAGAGGTCGCCAGCATCCTCTCCTAAGCGTATCGCATTTTCCTGTCGTTGCTGCACTGATGGAAGCGCATGAAGAGATCAGAGGGAAGGTCCGGCCATGGATGGAGTTCGTGTAGATGAGAATCAAAAGAAAGCATTTCTCCACAGGTCACACATATCAACATACCTTGGATAGCCTCAGAGCTGCCACTCCATGTCCCTGCAGGACCATTCGCGAGATCTCGTCTGACAGGTAACGACGGGATCCAGTCGCACCAAGCAGATGCAGGTCCAGCCTGAGCTCCAGAGTCAGGTTGTCTCCATAGACATACAACATGGCCCGGTATGTCCGGCAAGACAGGTGATGGACTGGGTATTTCCCTGACTTGTCAGTTTAAAGTAGATGAGGACCGAGACAGGTTGACAAATCGCTATCCAACTCGCAAGTCGCAGGTAGTAAGGTCTGCGGCCGGCGAAACGTCAGTCCGCGGCTCTGCAAGCTGTTGAGTGTATATGGGACATGGTAGAACACTGTTTCCCGGGCTCGGATAATGAAGTGATGTTGTCGTCGTTGCCAGCGTTGTTGACGTTGGCTGGAAGTGAAGGGCAGTAACACGCGAAGAAAGCTTAGCGGCGGCGCGGTACGGGCCGGCATCAAGGACAACTTCAACCGTGATCTCGCTGTGAGACACGACCTCGACTTTCCACGCCAGCTCCACCGCACACTATTCATCGATCACGGCCGCAACAAACCTACGCCGCACCCGGACAGACGCTGTGCAATACTGGCGTCACATGAACGGCCTTTGAAGCGGAACCTCGCTGGGCTTCGGCCAGAGCGCGTACTGCAGCCTCGATAACCACCCCGAAAGCCTTCCTTCGAACGACAGCCACATGTCCGCAGCATTCGAACTCGCGCCACAACTCTCTTCACCGCCACGATCCCCTTCCTCTCTCCCTCGCCATGGCGCCTTCGAGTAACAAGCGAAAGCGACCAGAGCGGCAGACCACAGAAGATGACGGAGCCAGCCGACCATCTCCATACAAGCCCGAGAAGTCGCGCATGACCCGCCGGACATCACAACAGGTGGAGAATCTAGACAGACTTGGAGAAGAAGATGCTGTCCCGAATATGCGTAAGGGCACCAAGCAAGCTCACCCAAATGAAGCTAACAATTGGGTTTGACAGCAACAAGCTCGCGTGAGGGCACGCAAACGCCGGCACCGGGCAGTCTTGAGAACACATCGGACGCAAATGGACATGGAAACTCTGCGGAGCCCGCCACTTCGATACAGCCAACAGCACCGTACAACTACATTCATGTTGCCGACGAGCTTGTCTCCTCATGGCCTGAATCTGGAAAAGACGCCGTCGTTGACGCAGCCAAAGGCCTTGACGATATGCAACTCAGTGACTTGTTCTCTGAGCTTGTACGGTCAGCTCTGGAGGATCGATTGACTGGCAAGCAGGCTGGTGTAGCCGTACGGGACATCATTGCATCACAACAGCATGACGCTGCCGCTACCGAGGAGCTTTTCCTCAACACGATTTCATTTCTCTACGATGCGAGCTACAAAGGCCCTCAACTACGGACTCTGGTTGCTGCGAGTGCCATCGACATCCAGCGGATGCGAGAGGCGCTCGACATTCCACTTTTGCAAGAACTCGGGCTTGTTCGCAGTACCTTCGACAAAATGAGAACAAGGAAGACCACTAATGCTCTCTACCGACAAGCGAACTTCAACCTACTTCGAGAAGAGTCTGAAGGCTACGCCAAGCTCATCACTGAATACTTCAACACCGCACAGGAGGCCAGCAGCCGACGTGACGATGTTCCGTACATGGCAGAAGATGCTTTTCGAAGGGTGGAAGCCTTGATCGGTGCCTTCGATCTCGACGTCGGGAGAGTCTTGGACATCATTTTGGACGTGAGTGCCAATCTGCTTGTCAAGTCATATCCCTTCTTCATAAAGTTTTACCGTGCGAGTTCCTGGTGGCCTGATAACGAACTCCTGGACCACGTGAAATTGGAAGATCAAGGCTTCGATTCTGTGCCAACCTGGGCACTTCCAGGATCCGGCCGCTGGGCTCAGAGTGAAGAGGAGAGAGAAACTCTGCTACAGCTCCGACACACGCGCGACGTTCGCTTCTGGGATCACGTCCGAGATGTCGGTATGGATGCGTTCTTCGAGCTTGGAGTCAAGAAGATCGTCAATTTCGACTCAATACTTCCCTTGCTGCAAACGGAAGTCTTAGCTGAGCTCGACGCCAGAGGCAAGGAAACAAATCCGAACAAGCGTCTACGTCTCAACGAGCTTCGCAAGTACATGCGGGAGACTCGCAGCTTGCCTCCATCCGGTAATTACGACGCGGCGCAGCTTCTGGGCTTCAAATTACGGTTCTATGCTTCGGACGCGCGAGACGCCGGAGACACTTTGCCTGATAATCTCATCTACCTTGCAGCCCTCCTTATCAAGATTGGCTTCATCTCTTTACGGGATCTATACCCGCATCTCTACCCAGCCGACTCAGACATGCCCAAAGAGCGTTCGAGGCTGGAGAAAGAGAAGGCGGAGAAAGAAGCCAAAGAGCGGCCAGGTGGTGGCATGAATGCTCTACTTATGGCTGGAGCTCTTGCTGATGAGTCGGTACCTGCATCTCGGAGGATAGACAAGGAAAAGAGCGGTGCCGCTACTCCGTCCCACGACAAGAAGGAAGATCCAAAAGAAGAGCTTCCAGCACCTGTCAACCAGAAGATTCTGCTTCTCAAAGCGTTGCTCCTCATTGGTGCACTTCCAGAGGCTTTGCATCTTCTTGGGCGCTTTCCATGGCTGGCTGAGGTTGACGTTTCGCTTCCAGCGTTTTTGCAACGCCTCGCCAGACACATGTTGAGCAAGATTGCAGAGTCACTACACCCTTTAAGCAACCGTGATGGTCTTCAGGAAACGCAAGGGCAGCTCGCAGACAGTGCAGCTAGACCCGATGGTAGCCTCGCCTTTTCCGCCAGACTACCTAAGAAGACGACAAGGTGGCTATATAACGATGTCTTTGACAAGGAAGATGGTCAGGAGTATCGGCACTACTACTCTGACTGGAGTGACAATATACCAGTTTGCCAATCGCTGGATGATGTCTTTGCACTGTGCAACACCTTCCTTGGCTACATTGGACCCAAAATTGGACAGGACGTCGCGCTGTACGGGACCCTGCTGCGCCTGGCCCATCGCAGCCTGACGGATGATATCTCGAACGAGAATCGCTCTCGCTGGCTCGACATCATGAAACGTCTGTTGGTTCCAGCACTGAGTTGCAGCAAGCACAGCCCTCAGCTTGCACAACAAGTGTACGACTTACTGAACCTCTTCCCGGTCGCTACGAGATATAAGGTGTACGCCGAATGGTTCACTGGCCGAACATCTCGTCTGCCCGACATTCAGGCCGCTTTCGCCAAGAACAAAGCTGAAGTGCGCGATGTGCTTCGGCGAGTCTCGAATGACTATGTCAAAAAGCAATCGCGTGCACTGGGCAAAGTCGCATTAGCATCTCCGGGCATTGTCATGATGGAGATGATCAACCAGCTCGAGAGCTACAGCAACATGATTCCAAGCTTGGTCGAGTGTACACGCTACTTCTCCTCGCTGGCGTACGACGTCTTGAACTGGGCCCTCATTAACTCTGTCAGTGGCCAAGGACGGGATCGTATGCAAGCGGACGGCATGCTTACCAGTTCTTGGTTGCAAGCACTGTCACAGTTCGTTGCCTCATTGTTTGCACGATACTCCCACCTGAACCTGTCTCCGATCCTCCAGTACTTGGCGGCGGAGCTTCGCAGTGGAAATTCAACCGATCTCGAGTTATTTGAGCAAGTGCTGGTGGAAATGGCTGGTATCAGGTCGGATACGGAGTTCAACGACTCTCAGGTATTGGCCATGGGCGGTGGGGACACCCTCAAGACTCACATACTGTCACAACTTTCGGACACGAGGCACTTGAAGAAGACTTCGGCTCAACGCCTAATTGCGGCACTCGACAAGCCTAAACTCATAGGCCAGACACTTGTTGCCATCGCGCAGGAGCGACAAATGTACGCTCAACACGATTCGTCGCGATTCATGCCCCTGAAGGTGCTCGGGAACAACTTGGACAAGATCCAAGCCGTTTTCCAGCAGTACATGGAAGTGCTGAAGTACAACTTGGATGCGCAGAAGTTCGAGAACGCAGTACCAGACGCGGCCAGCCTAGTGAGAGACTTTGGTGTTGAGCCGGGCGTTGCGCTCACCATTTGTCGGACGGCTCTGCAACATCGTATTAACGAGTTGGATGTGGTCAAGAAACACGAGCCCGAGGATAAGAAGGCGGGGTCTACCCAGGGCGCTACCATGAGCGAAAATGCCGGGCGCACGGGAGAATCAAACCGGTCGGATATTGTAGAGGTCTCCTCGACGAGTCAAGGCACAGAACAGACAAATGGTATTGCAGAAGCTGACCACGAAATGGAGGGTGTTGAGGTTGCCGAAACTCCGGCAGTCCAGCGTTCGGAAACTGGTCCGTGGCATCCAGTGCTGGAACCAGTCATCCAAGGCCTACAAGAGGCTCTACCAGAGCTCGCAGCCCGCATCAGCATACCGTTCTACGTCACCTTCTGGACTCTGGACCTGTACGATGTGTTCGTACCTATGGACAACTACTCGCGAGAGATGAAGCGACTCGATGTACAGATCAATGAGATCACGAGCGACCGTTCTGACTTGAGTGCGGTTCAGTCACGGGAGAGGGAGCGCAAGAAGAGAACCCTCATGGACTTGCGAGACAAGTTAAAGCAGGAGCCTTCAGCGCATGTAAGCGCTTATCGACAGGTCAAGGCCCGGCTCAGCGAGACCGAGAAAGCACACTGGTTTGCGAAATCGGACGGAAAGGAGTCACGCGCCGCCATCGATGCGAAGCACCAAGGCCTGCTCCAGGAGTGCTTTCTCCCAAGAGCTATCCTGTCGTCTATCGATGCTCACTTCTCATTCACCATGATGAAGGTCTTGCACAACCAAGGCACCCCGGGTTTCAGCCTCATGCACCTGCTGAACCAGCTCTTCAAGAAGCAACAGCTCACGACTTTGATGTTTCAGTGCACCGCGAATGAAGTACAGCATTTGGCTCGTTTCCTCTGTGAGACCCTCAAGCTGCTACACTCGTGGCATGCGGACAAGGCGACGTACGAGAAAGAGGCCCTAGGTCAAAAGCAAAAGCTTCACGGCTTCGTCAAGGCATTCGACGAGAATGGCGAGCCTAAATCTGTCATCGACTTCGAAACGTTCAGGCGACTGCTGTTCAACTTCCACGCCCACCTCAGCAATGCGCTACAGGCCTGTTTCGAATCTGGAGAGTACATGCATATCCGTAACGGCATCATTGTCCTCAAGTCGGTGGTCCAGGTGTTCCCAGCGATCAAGTACATTGGCAAGAACATGGTCGACCACGTCACAAGAATCTCAAAGGAGGACCCACGTCAAGATCTCAAATTGGCAGCCATGTCTCTTCTTGGTCCCCTCAAGAATCGAGAGAAAGATTGGATTCTGCCACAGGCGTTCAGGTTGAACGATCCTGCCAAAGATGGCCCCAAACCGGCAAGCCGCGCACCCTCTGCCAGACCAGAGACTCCACAACCGGGATCTGGCACGCCGAAGCTGAACGCTTCAGCTCCTGACTTCAGACCCACGACCAACGGCACGACCAGGAAAGAATCTGTGGCTGGTGGTCCTGAGGACGGCGAGATCGAAGACGAGAGGCAAGGGTCTGCAAAGGATGATAGATCTTCTGGCAAGACTGCTGGTCAGCTAGAGGCGCCGAAGGCAACCGAAAAGGAGAACCAGAGACCATCGCATGAAGTGAAGTCTTCTGTCGCTCGCGAAACACCAAAATCCGACTCCAAGCCCTCCACGCCTGCACCATCGCAAGTCAGACCGCCTCCCGGCACGGCGGGATCGCAGCGAACAGAGCCATCAAGGCCTTCTTCAACACAACCTGCACCTGGTCGATCGTCGGCGCATGACCTACCAAGCCGTCCAGAACATAGTGCTACGAAACCCCTTCCAGGAGCGCCTGCTCAGAACAGAAGCGGGCGCTATCCCGGTCGATCTGGAACAGATGAGCGTTTTGGCAGATTGGACAGACCCAACGAGGTCAGGCCAGCTTCTCGCGACCATTCGCCCGGCCATCGTACTCGTGGACGTACGCCGCCTCCAGCTGTTACGCCACGTGGCTATCGTGATGATCGACCATTCGACCGGCCACCTGATAGACAACCTCACGACAGCAGAGGGGCACGTGATGATGCCTATGCAAACTCGCGGCGCGAGGGTCCTCCCATCTCGTCACGTCCTCCGCCTGATGCTCGTGATCGTCCGCAGTATGGTGGACGACCATCGGATGCAGGCACGCACCCGGATCGCATGGGTCACATATCGTCAGTAGCCGTCGCGCCCGAGGCACAACAACCATCGCGAAGCATATCCAGCGCCACACCATCGCAGGCTCAGTCGCAGGATGATCAGCAACATGTCAATCCGGCTCGGATGGCATTGATTGACTCTGCAACGGGAGGTCCAGCACCTCGTCGAGGCAGAGATGGTCCACCTGGCGATAGAGAGCCTCGTCGTGAGAGAGAAGCACGATTCGATGATCGTCCAGGAGCTGGTTTTGGTCCGCGACATGGCGGATCTGGCGAGACGCCACGCGCCGAACCACCACGCAATGAGCCGCAACCCGACCTGGCGCCTACGGGACCAAAGCGCGCCGGCGGACGATTGCGTGAGATGGGACCCCCTCAAGCAGAGTCCAACTTTGGTCGACTCAATGGCCCTCAAGATGCACCATCAGGACCTCGTCAGCTGAACGGATCTGGCAGGGGCTCTCGGAATTTCACAGCACCCGTCAACACACGTTCTAATGAACCGACTGCGCCGTCTCCAACCACCAACAGGCCACCAGAGTCACCTGCGGCGCTTCGAGGAGCACACATTCGACAGCCCAGTGGTTCTGCGGCACAAGGTGACCGAAGCGCTCCTACATCTGCGCCAAGTACCCCTGCTGCTGAAAACGGTCCCCAGGTCCATCCAAGCAGAGCTGCTCAGTTCGCTCAACCAGCGCCTCTTCAGACAAGCTTTCAAGCGCCGAATGGGCCGCGGAATGCAGGCTCTCCAGTCACAGGACCTCCAGTTGGACCACGAGGACCCAACCGTGGCGGTCCTCCAAGTGGTACTCCCACAGGACCATCCCCTGCCAACAGTGTACCCTCCGGGCCAGCGTCAGGATTAGAGAGGCAGAAGCGTGGTGATCGACAACGTGCAAACATCAATGCTACTTTGCAGGGCAATAGCAGTGCTCCTAGCCCAACGAACGGCCAAGGAGTGAACTTTAGAGGAGCATCGTCTCGTCAGCCGAGCATGTCGTCATTGCCTCCAAGTGGACCAGGTGCAAGATCTACAGCAACTTTGCCCTCTGTATCATCGTCGATGGAGCCGCCAAACAGTCGCCCATCCTTTGAGAGTGGCCGACATGGACCCGAGGATTCTCATAGTCGGACTGATCTATTCCACGGCAGATCAGGCCGTGACGACGAGGGCAGTAGGCGACGAGAGGAGGATCGAGCAGATCGTTCACACGGCAGCCGAAACCCGAGCCGAGAGCCGCGACGTGACATCGTCGACCCTTTGGCTCGTCCTCCTCCGCCTCCTCCGCCACCACCTGGTGGACCCGATGATAATAGAGACCGGCGTGGTGGACCTCAGCGCGATGATCGTCGTATGCCACGAGGTGCACCAGGCGCGGATGCTGCACAACGAGACCGTCGAGGAGCACCGGATAGACAGCCACGCGGTCCACCAGCAGACATGGCTGGGGGTTTTGCAGGGGGGTCTGCGCCAGAGTGGGAGCGACGCGATGAGAGTGGCAGGAGAGGTGGCAGATCAATGGGACCGGGTAGGCCAGAAGACTTTCGTGGTCCGCCGCGTGAGGATGACAGAGGAGGTAGCGGCAGACCCCAACGCGACGATGGCGCACCCGAAGGCAGGAAGCGACGGCATGAGGACGGCGCTGGATTTCCAGGAGACCCGAAGCGGAGGCGAAGCGCAAGATAGTATGCTTCATGCACGAGACTCTTGTCGAGAAGCGACAGGCGCAAGAAGAAGAGCCAACACCGAGACTGAATACAAGTCAATGTTTTACTATGAAGAGCGTACATTTTGACTTCCACCGCATCCAGCAAGCACAGGCGAGAAAGAAGGACATAATGCATAGCGTGGCGTTCCTGGAGTGTGATCTTGTTTTCGACGCAATGGAATTTGGGCGATTTGTGAGATACCCCCGCGTGTAGTACAGCGAGGCGTTTGGAGGGTAGCTGAAGTCCCGTGCACTTACACGACAGCGTTTGATGGAGTCAAAAGTATGTATTGTTGCTAGACGGCGGGTATTCAGGTTTGGCCCTGGATCTGTATTCTAGCTGTATGATTGCCTATGGACATCCACAGGACCTAGTATCCTCCTTCTTCCCAGCTATGACCTACCATCGTCGCAACTTTCATGCTTTTGATTTCACGACATCTATCGTAGATGTCGCTGTGTCTTCTTCGCCTGCTATGTAGCGGCACAACGTCCTCATTATCTGTACATTGCGCATCGACCATTTACCTCGTTCATTGCGGCAGCTCCGCAAAGGCGCTCAACGCAAACATGAGTCCAAAGCTGATCTTGAAAGCAATGTTGTCCTGTACGGCGCTCCGTACATTCACACCCTTGACGTAGTTCTGGAGGGTCTTGTAAGGCACCAGATGTATCCCGTAGCTTTCGGCGGTTTGTACGCCGGCGATGAGCAGGCCGATGAGGAGAGCGAGAGGTTTGGAGAAGAGAGATACGCCTAGGCCAGCGACAAGACCTGATATTGTGTTGTTAGCCTCGTGATGGCATCATATGGTCGACCCTCGATCGATATACCTATAATGCTCCCGGCGCTCAATTGCCGTACTGCCCGCGCATTGAAGCGGCCCTGTGGTGTGACTATCGGTGTTCGAGCATCGCTTGCGTATTGAGAGAACGACCAATCTTTGGGCGATACGCTGCTAGGCGAGGAGTCTAGTCGGAGGGGTTGGCGGTATGTCTGGAGAAGAGGTGCGAAGACCAATGCGCTGGAGACGCCCAAGCCCGCGGCGAAGAGTGGGGTGCGGAGACCGCAGGCGAAGAGGCGCGTGGTGAACATTGTGTTGGGTGAGTAAGAAATTGAAGTCGTTCAATAGTGGTAGAAGACGAAAAACTAGTCTTGCAGTGAGTTGACATGTGTCTCCTGGTGAAGGTGAGGTCAAGACTGGTGCTCCCAATTCACTTGGAGCACGTGTTGGTGATGTCACATGCCGATTGGCGGTTGTTTTGCGTGGACACCGAGGCTTCGAATCCTCCTTGACATCAACAACAACAACAACATCATCATTGAGCCTTTCTTCAACCTACGCTTGTCTCATCTTCAAGCATCCCGCGGATGTGCCTTGGTTATGAGGCCGCCAGCTAGACGATTTCTCGTGGTCCCAATGGACGAAGTCTACCAGCTGTGGTGGGGCCTCGGAGGCATGCTGCATCCATCGAGTGTGGCTATGGCCACTAGCAAGTGTACAGTATAAGCAGGTTGCCAAGTCGTTTGTATCTCCTTCGTCCCTTGTTTCTTTGCTCTAGCTACTTTGCGAGGATCAGACAACAGATTTTCAAATTTGTCTCATCTTCCAGACAGCAACATCACGATGTCAGACCTCGACCTCGGCACCCTCCTCAACACCATGGGAAACATCCTCCTCGCGATCCTGATCTTCGCTCTGGGCATGGTTCCCATCGGTGCTCTTGCAATGTTTGCAGCCTGGATCGTCACCTATGACCAGCGAGCCCACTTTTTTGAACGAAAGATACCACCGAACGACCCCCTCGTCGGATTCCTCGTTGCTTTCGGCTTCGCTCACCTCTTCGCGACCTTCATTATGTTCATGACCTGGGGTGTTGAAGGCAGCGCATCAGCCTTGACGATAGTCACATACAGTGTAGCCTCTGTTGTGACTGTTACATTGGGGTTGTCTCTTGGGGCGTTGATGCTAGGAAGCCTGTGGCATCTGATCCGGAAGAACTCGAACAAATCCAACTCTGGGGCGTCAGGGACATATCAGCAGGTCGCTACCGATGCCACCGAACATGAGCTTGAGAGTGGCGCTCAGAACGTGGACGACACTACCGAGGCGACAACGAAGGTCTAATACATACAGAGGACGATGGACATGCTCGATACATGCATGAACTGTTCGATCCCGAAGGCCCTACTGCCGGTGAGACTAATCAGCGCATTGGTCGTCCTCCTTCGTGCCCTTGGCTGCTACACACCTCATCACCTGCTTGTCCATCTCCACTGACGCGGCTGGTCTCACCTTTGTTCTCGATTGATCGGTGATTTCAAGCGGGGCTGCCTTGCTACGCGAGAGTGTGTACGTGACCAGAACGGCCAACCCAGGGCATCACATATGACACACGACTTCATTCTGAGAGGACCAGAAACTGGTTAATGGACTCCAAAAGGACGAGCTCTGGTCGAGTGCAATGACGCTACCCATCCGGAACCATCTGGATAATCACGGCACGTGCCCCTATGTTGGGTTCAGGAAAAGTTTGGCAACTCTGGTAGCACCAATACCTTCTCGCGTGGACAGGCTTATACGTATCATCTCGCACGGCATCCTAGGCGACGGCGTATTGTGATCTTGGCTATGAAATATCACCTTCCGCCCTCGACCTTTAAGCTTACAATACAACTCAACTGAAGTCCCACAGACCTTCGTAAACCTTACAATACCAGTGGACTTTCCTGGCGAAGCGAAGACACTCAGAGATCCACCATGTCATCCAACACAACCAACATCACGTCGCCGGTCGATGACCAGGACATCCTCAGTCATGTGATCCAGACTGTGGTCCAGATTTTTGGCTGGATCGCCGTGGGCGCCTCTATTGCCATAGCTCTGATCTTCTGGGGCCTCGTCACGTCCTGGCTTCGTCGCGTTGTTGCAGACGGCAAAAACGAAAAGGACCACCGCAGAAATAAAACGGACGACCTCGACGAAAATTCCGGGACGAGCGTCTGGATCGGGTTCCTAGTCGTCTGCTATATCCTCACGGTCGTAACGATATTCGATTATGCGGACAGGCACGGTGAACCTGTACCCCTCGGTCGCATCCTTGTGTACACCCTGCTTTGCATCGCGACCCTCGCCGCTGTTATGGCCATCCTCAGTGGGGCATGTTGTCGTGCCTACAAGGTCTTCAAGAGTCTCCCCTTACGAGCGAATGCGGTGACCTGGACTGGAGATGAGGACGTGCCGCTCAACCATGCGTCGTCTCCTAACAAAGAATCCGAGTGCTGAGCCTGGTCGTTGCCGACTGCAGAAACGAAAAGGGACTGTCTCGACTTCTGAGGCTCATTACAACACCTGCAGATAATTTAGCCGCTTAGAGAAAGAGGATCCACACCTGGGCGGCTATATCCCAGCCTCGGGTTTCATACATCTCGAAATACTTTGCGAGTTATATGCTAATGTGCACTACTGCTGTCGAGCGGCGCAGCAGCGCGTAGAAGATACAAATATGTCCCGTTAGAATGCAGGTAGGTAGCATTAACATACATTCTGTCTTTTCCGTACTTGGGCTTCTTCGTTTCTGTACTTTTACATGCTGGTGGCAGTCATGTACATACATTCTCTACCTTTTATCATCCTCTTCTTGTACACTGATCCGTACTGCGCCGCCAGCGAGCCACTGCATTGGACTAATATCAGCTCGACAATACCTACACGCACTTCGACCTCTTTCGCTATACCTGGAATAAACATTAAGCCTCCTCTAAGCCTGTTTACCCGCTCCAGCTATGCCACATCACACACTGGCACACCTGAATACAACTACTTCACGGCAATCGAATCATACGCATCGACCACCTACGGACCCGCTGTCTTCAACCATACGACCTTTCAGTCCGTTTGCCCTTCCTCGCCGCGCAGCACGGCGAGGGCTTGCTATAGCACATGCACATCCTTCGCAAATGCTTGCCGCGAGCTGCATTACTCCTGGAGCGGTAGGAATGCTGCGTTCCAGAGCTCGATGAACAAGGAGCATTTCGGGGGCACTTCGAGCAGGATAGGCGATTCGGTCTATACCCATACTGAGCAGCTGTCGACGATGTGGACATACGATATAACGTACGCAACGACGCTGACGACGGTAGATATCCTGGGACAGTTCGGCGAGTCGCAGAAGGTGTACCCTACCAAGATATACACCGTGATCGATGGGGTCAGCACGACGTTGACTTCTACGGCGACGCAGAAGGCAGTTCAAATCGAAACGGAAAGCCAGGCGTATGCTGTCGGTGGAACTGGCAATGTCGTCTCGGTCAAGACGCTGGACAACTACCTCGTCACATCCACGAACTATTACTCATGGTTCTTTTCGGAGCCCAAGCCGCAATGCTCGCCAACTACGTGGTCAGATTGCCAGTTCCGGACCGATTGCGACAAATGCACCATCTCTGGCGGCACAGTGAGACTCCTATACTTCCCTGTCAGTCGAACGAGCTCAGGAGAAATCCATACAACCAATCCTCTAGTGACAGCGCCTACAACGAGCGCAAAAGTCTCGCCCGAGACAGCAGTTTACGGCAACACGACCCTCACCTCCCCATCCGTCTACATCTCCTTCAACACAGCGTACGCCATGAACGCCTGCGGCACGCAGATCGGCGCACGCTACCCAGGCGCCATCCTCGCTCTAAACCCAAACTCCCTCTCTAGCATCAACATGATCTGGGGCACGATGTACAGCACCCAAGCCGCAGACCCCTTCGCATCCGGCTCCCCGTACCTAATCGCCAGCTCCTTCAACCTCGCAGACATGCAATGGCCCGTGCCGGCATCAGCATACATGGCTCAACCCAAGTGCCAGAACGGCGCGCCGTTCGGACTGTGTAGTGTGATTCTGGATGATTACAATCCTTTGCTGGAGGTGCCGAGAGAGGTGAGGGCTATGGATCCGGCTTGGAGGAGTTGCGAATTGGACTGGCAGGGGCTATATGATCCTCCACAGGCTTTGCAGCCTGTCGCGGCTGCGGCGAAACCTACGATTACTTCTGGAGGCGGAGAAGGCTATACCAGTGCCAGGCCCCGGAGCACGCCGACTAGTCCGCCTGTGGAGACTACGATACCCGAAGGAACCGTGCAGTTCAGTGAGCTGTTCGCGAGCGAGGCAAGCAGCAGGACCAGCAAAACCAGTTCGAAGGTTGAAGATGATCCCACGAGCGCGGCTCCAGGCCCTGCGTCTCCATTGACAACATCACAGGGCTTCAGCAGTCTCCCGCCGTCGGACAGCCTTGTGGCATTTATTAGCGACGCCTCCCCGGCTGTATCGACAACTCACGCGGGCGCAAATGAAGATTCCACGGACATCGGCGGCGGATCTCACCTTTCAACCGAAGCGAGCCTTGAGGATGCCACAGCGACCACGAGCGACGGGTTGTCCTCTACCGAAGCTCAAAGCAACATCCTTCCAGCCTCACAAGATGCAGGTGGAGGTGCGGTCGCTTCGACCACTCCGAACTCATCGGTTGATCCCTCAGAGCCAGCTCACACGAATTCCAAGGCCGCAAACGAAGCGCCTTCACCACCGGCATCGTCCTTGCCATCGTCTTCGAGCCAGATAGGCACAGTATTCCTCGACAGCACTGGTGGCGCCAACGTCGTGTTCGAAAGTAGCACGATCGCAGCCGGACAGCTCTCAACTGAGGCTGGCGCTGATGGTCCCACGGTGTTCGTCGGAAGCGAGGGCGGCGCTTTATTGACCAGGACATTGCAATCTTTGCGGCCGACTGCTACCACGACTTCCGAGGGGCAGATTGAGGAGCCGAGCCCAAGCCATGCGCAGACGAAACCAAAGTCACGTCCGTTGATCGTTGCAATCGATAGCCAGACGCTGACAGAAGGAGGGTCTGTCCAGACGATCTCAGGCCAGAGGGCAAGTCTGGCATCAGACGAAATCGTAGTCGGATCTCAGACAATTGGCATCCCACAGATTCAAGCCGGGACGCAGCGGATCTCGCTGCCTGTAGGCAGTCACTCAGCGTTGATGGGATTGACCTTCGTTGCGGGAGAGGTGTCTGCAATACCAACCAATACTGGTCCTGCAGAGACGGGACCGACATCTCAGACAGCGGACGATGGCACGACGCTTGCTTCGACGGTTCCGCGAGCCATCTTCACTTTCGGGACGCATACCTACACAGCTATCAAGACAGCTGGGCCCGGCCAAGCTGTTGTGGACGGCAAGACGCTTTCGATAGGTGGCACACGTGTCAACCTCGATGGCGGCAATGTAAGTTTGAGGAGCGACGGTCAATTGGCGATACAGTCCAGCCCGGCAACAACTGCGAGCTCGATGCCGCGTGGCGCCACCATTGTCAACGCTGTCGCAATAACACTCGACAGCACGACATTGACAGCAGTGCACCCGTCGGGGGCACGCAAAGGCGTGGTGAAAGTCGACGGTACGACGTTGTCTCCTGGTGGTTCTGGCCTTGTTGTTGGTGATGCGACCATCAATGCGATATCGAATGGAATCGTGACACTTGGGGACGGTGGTAGTGGAACCGTGACATTGGAGAAATCCACCTTCACCAATCGCGTATCTGGGAGCTCTTCGAGCAGCTTTGCGGATAATGGCCCTCTGGCGCCTTCGATGACCTCTGGGATTGGATATGTTCAAATGGCTAGTCCGTCACCGACTTCAACGACGTCTGGGGCAAGTGCGATGGTGATCGATATGAGGCCTTTCGATGCCCTCGTCATCGTTGCGCTTTCAGTCTCGCTGCATCTTTTCCATACCTTGTAATGACGAAATCAATAGCCATGTTCGACCAGAAAGTGAATCTCGAGCACATACCAATTTCTGTCGAAGGCTTGAAGCCAATCTCTAAGGTGTGCAAGGGTGACACGAGGTGACCTGGTTAAATCTTCCGACTGTCCGAAGTTCCCAGAAGTGTAATCGTACTACTCGGCGGTTTTCATGAAGCGATTGTCTTTTGCACCTTTCTGTTCTCAGAGCTGATCAAGTGTGGAGACCTGGGGAGGATCCGTCTGCAGGAACCAGGCTATGTCGCAACACTGCAGACGCAGCGCTTACTATGCCAAATGATGACAGCCGTACCTGCAGGTACATGCAAGCTGAATCCTGAGTACACATCATTGCTGCAGACTGGACGAGATTGAGATTGTTTGTATCACCTTTGTTTGCATGCAATCGTTGTCGCGGCACATCGTGACATGTTGTCCACTCTTGCCGAGCCGACCTTATCAGACACGTTGACCCCGACCGCGGTTCGAGAGGGGAAAGTGACAAGGGCGCGCTGCCCAGCATCGTCCGACTTCGAAGTGTTTGACCATCTGCAGCAGCTTCGCCTGCTGTGGCAGTCTGTAACACTCGTGATGCCACGGCACATCTCTGCAACGACGACCCCTCGTGTTGCAAACGATCTTGGTTTGCGAAATGCACGCAGCCGCGAGCACAATAATGGAGCGGCTGTGCAGGCTGTAAACAGGACATCGACCGACCACGACAGTACGCGGGGGCAGGCGAACTTTTGTTCTCCCAAGACGCCGTCCGGATAGCGTCTTGAGGCTCATTTCCCACACCCATGTCTTCGAAGCACAACGAAGAAGAGCCGCGTGGTCGCCGTGGAGAGTCAGTAACCGGAATCAAATAAAGAGCAGCTAAGCTTTGAGGCGCATCGGGTATCGTCGTCATGAATCCACAGGCACGGAGCGAGAGGATTGGCCATGTGCGGCAGAGCGGCAGCGTCTCCTTTCTGCAGGTGCTGTGATTCGTGCATACTGGGCCAAATGGAGATCTCGCTGCCGGCCGTTTGATAGCCTGGGTGATCTCAACTCGGTTGCTTGAGATAAGGAGGGAGGACACAAGCAGGATGCGGACTTCAGCTGGTGCAGGATGCTCCTTGACGGCGTCCAACGAAGGACGAGAGGTGAGTCTTGTGCCATGGCATTTGACGCTGCCATGCCATGCGCTGCGAGCAATCAGGGAGCGCAGGAGAGATGGCTGGAGTAGGCGGGTCATTTTAAGGGATGCGCTAATGCGGGCAGCCGGCGCACTGCGCGTTTCAAGGTTCCGAACTAAATTGCATGCCCCGACCTCAGCGACGGGAGAGTTCATCTCATTCACAACGGCGTCTTGTTCTCCTCGTCACCCAAATCTTCGTGCCAAGCGGACAGTCACTCATTCACTCCCGTCGCGCTCTGCAGCTTCACTTTCGCTGTTGTTGATTGTTGCCATTGTCACCAGACGGACCTCACCTAGCCCAGCGCTTCACGAGTCTCGTCGTTCCGCTCATTTGTTTGTATCCGACCACACACCAGCAACGCACCCTCGCCGACCTCCCGCCCACGCAAGGTACATACCACCCAGCCCTTGCCGTACACAACCTCCAGGCACGCGCCATTGCGACAGACAGCACGAGCTTCGACAGACAGCACGAGCTTCGACAGACAGCTCCCACGTTCCTTCAAACTCGGCACATAGACGCCACCGCAGGCGAGCAGGCGACGCTTCCATTGGCAGGGCCTTCGTTCAACGCAACCAGCGACAGCGTCGCTGAATCACTTGTGCATATCACCAGCATCACTTCTCGCGCTGGACGCTGTTCATCATGAAGTCCTCCTTCGCCGCGACCTTCGCTTTCGCTAGCAGCGTCGCTGCGTTCTGGCGCATGCCATGTCGCTCGCAGACCGGCTACGCTCGTATCGACCCTCTGGTCGACCCCGGCAGCATCTCTGACCATGTGCACGCCATCACTGGTGGTGGAAGTACGTTGGATCCATCTCAACATGCGCG
Organism: Zasmidium angulare; assembly: GCA_002786045.1. NCBI lineage: Eukaryota > Fungi > Ascomycota > Dothideomycetes > Mycosphaerellales > Mycosphaerellaceae > Zasmidium > Zasmidium angulare. The sequence goes on from NHNX01000002.1 coordinate 1,677,789, forward strand.
ATGCTCGTCACTAACAGCGTGGTAGACTTTGGTGCCAGCACTGACTTCAAGGCCCTCACTGCCGACGGCTCTTGCACTGCTTGCGCTGTCACCCAGGATCACTCTGCCTACTGGACTCCAGCGCTGTACTTCCAGTACGACAATGGCACCACCGTCATGGTCCCACAGGTTGGTGGCATGCTGGCGTAAGTTGCACCTCTCTTTCGCCAGCTTTTCGTACTGACAGGTCCATCTAGTTACTACCTCTACTACCTCGACAACGTCAAGGCCTTCCCAGAAGGCTTCGCCATGATCGCTGGCAACCCAGCCTACCGCAACTTCACCGGCCCATTCCCCGACGAGCCATTGAGCTCATGGCCAACCGACCCAACCAACCAATACTTCCTCCAACAACGCGCTCTCGGCTTCAACTGCCTCAACTATGACAAGACCCCAGAGGCTTCTCTCTACCGCCACAACTTCCCTCCAAAAGAGTACATGGACGCAAACTGCCTCGACGGTCTCCGTCTGGAGCTCGCCTTCCCCAGCTGCGGCAAGGAGGGTGAGCTGGACTCTGACGATCACCGCTCCCACGTCGCCTACCCAAGCTTGGTCAAGGAGGGCAACTGCCCTGACGGATTCGATGTCCACTACCCGTTCCTCTTCTTCGAGACCATCTGGGCTACCAACCAGTTCGCTGGACAGGATGGCAAGTTTCTTTTGTCTACTGGTGACCCAGTCGGCACCAGTTACCACGGAGATTTCATTATGGGCTGGGAGTCGGCGGACTTCCTACAAAGTGCTCTTGACACGTGCCAGAACCCATCTGGAGAGATCACCGACTGCGCCTTGTTCGACATTCAAGACGACTCGGACGCTGCGCAGTGTACTTTCGACATGCCTGGCGATTTGAAGGAGGATAACTGCCACGGTCCCCGCGAAGGCCTTCCAGTCGGTGTCCCGATCCAGTACGGCCCAGAAGCAGCCACCAAGTACCCAGTCGCTGGCAAAAGCGGTTCACCCACCACCAGCGTGCCGCAGACCAGCGCACCCAAGACTTACACGCAATCTGCAGTATCATACTCTCCAGCTGACGCCGCAAGCACGTCCACTGCTCAAGGTGGCATTGTTGTCGCTATGGAGTCTTCTGGATCTTCCTATGAAGGCAAGGCCGCTGAGTACGGAGCTGCTCACCCATCTGTGACCTCTGCTCCAAGCTACTCAGCCAGCGGCGACTCCAACGCCGTTTCCACGACTACGATCACTCGCGGCAACGAGGTCATTGAGATGGTCATCGAGGAGACCGAAGTCACCGTCACCGCTCAGCCAACCGCTGGCTCATACGCCCCAGACTCCTACAAGCAAAAGCGCCACCTCGAGCACCACAAGCACCACCATCATGCGCGCAATTGAGGCTTGCATTTCTCACATCACATGGTAAATGTCTAGTCTCTTTTAGCGGCATTGGGAAGGCGCTTTTGTTTGTGGGTTCGATTGGATTCCAACGAGAACTTTGGACGGGTGGTCGCGACCTCAGGATATAGCAGATCGCGACCTTCCCTGAGCAATCCGAAGAGTCGGTGTGTTTTGCCCACCTTTTCTGGATAGCACAAGCACGGGCTGGTTCCTGAGCGAGCGGTTGTAACATATTCCACGAGTGACGACGACTCGACGGCATTGACCGACAACAACAAACATCAAAGACCGTTGATGGGTCTTTGCCTGCTGCTGTAGCGATGACGCAGCCTGTATCGGCGCCTGCATGCAACAGCTCGAAAACCCATACCTTTTTCATAGCGAAATCAGAGCTTCTTTGTACAGTGTTCTTGAGGTTCGACACCTACATCATACTTCACATTCCAGAACTTTTCAAGAGAAAAACAACACCACGATCTAGATCCAACTCACTGACTGGTCGAGCGACATTGTTTTGGTGAGTCGACTTGTTTGTTTGCCTGCCCGTTATCCTATTTCCATCATCTGAGCTGTCGCCCATGGTCCTTTTCCTGTTGACCGTTATGCCAGGATCCAGAACCATTCACTCTCAGCAATGTCCAATGTCCACTTGAGTGGTGGGCTACTTCACTGGTTTTGTTGTTGGCACCGTCAAGCCACAATAACATCTAACGACGCAGAAGTGGAATTACTTCACCTGCCGTCACCGTCTGACCATGTCATCGTTCACTGCCCACCTACGTCCTCGCTGTCGCTGTCGTAGACATCATCCGAGGAAGAGTTCGAAATGGCACCACCACCGTATACACAACCTCCAATCTGGCATTCTGACTTCATTGGCAAGGGGAGTTGTCCAGCTCCAGGAACTAAAGACACCCGTCGTTGTCGCAATAAGAGGACATGCGATCTACGAAGGCGAGGACGAGAAAGCGAGCAGGCTCGCGTGGTGGCTTTGAGGGATGAGTTGGTGGAAAGATGGAGGGGTTTGAGTGGGGAGGAGAGGTTTGATAAGGCGGATTTGTTGGCGAGGTTGAGTGTTTGTGCGGGTTGTGAGAGGAAGGGGACGAGGGTGATGGTCAGGGACGTGGTGTTAGAGCAGTTGGGGGAGAAGTTTGGGCTCGGAAAGGGTGCTGACGGGCTTCTTGGTGGCGAGGATGCTGCTGTTGGGGAGATCGATGTTGAGCAGACCGTGCTGATCTTGCGAGGCGACTTGAACGACGAGGAGCTTGATGGAGATGGCAAAGTCGTCGAATTTGAAGCAGACGAGGCATTGTCCTCCGCAGCTCTCGAAAGCATCTTGTCCGTCGATCGTCACCAGCAAGCAGACCAGAACGACAGGGTCGACGGCCGAGGACTGGAGGATGGCAGAATTGTCGGGACGGAGAACTGGATCTCGTTCCCTCTATTCGACGATGGCGACCTTATCCACCAGCTGCTTGACCGCTACCACGACGACCACGACCAAGGAGAGCAAGATCCCATCTCATCGACGCCCCCTTCAGTCCGTACAGCCTCGACTCGTCACTCCTCTTCACCACCGACCGACCCATCGACCCTGACTCTCAACTCCAGTCCACCAGAACTCCCGCGCTTAACCATCGATCCCGACGCCCTCGCAGACTTCTGCTTCGGCTCGCCATTCTACGACTCCAAACGCAATGATCCGCCAGTCACGCCGCTATCACAGTCGATCTCGACACCCTGGACTGGACCTGTTCACGCGATTTCGTATCTTCCTTCACCCGTGACCCCCTCGAAGGAGCCAAGGGATATCCAGATTGAAATCTCTCCAACCTTTCATCAGCAGGAGAAATCCACACCACCCCAGCCTCACCTTCTGGAGTCCGCAACGCTTCGGATCGATATTCTTGAAGTCGAGAATACTGGACTTCATGCCCAACTAGAGGACCTTCAACGAAACCTCGACACCGCCGAATTGAAAGCTCGCGCCGCACGAGCAGAAGCCGACAGATGGCGAAAGCTCTACCAGAACCTCAAGGACTCCGTAATGTGGTTCTTCGAGCGCGACCAACAGACTCAACAACCCGAACACGAGGAGGAGGAATGCAGCACCACCGTGGATGAAGACGTTGAAGTCGAAGACGATGCATCTTGGAGCAGCGAGGGAGAGGAGATCGGCGAGGCGTACTGGCCCTTGAAAGTGCCGAAGAAGAGAGAGCCGGCACCGCAGCGGGTGGATAGTGGATTGGGCGAGTTCGTTGAGCCGAAGGAGGTAGTTCTGCTGCCCGCACCGTCTGTGCAGTCCTTACCAAAGAGGAGGAGGAGAAGACGGACGACAGGGATGTCAATGATGAGTTTGGGGAGTATTGTCGAGGAGAGGGAGGAGTGAGCAGGCCGGGAAGGTCATGATGATCCGTTCCTTCCAGCACGTGTGCAGCCCAGAGCTTTTCGTATGTGTCCTGTTTCTCTCTTTCAAGCGAAAGATGGAAGTATTAGTGGTGCGACTTTCTCCGAATTACCGCGTCTTATGTGTCTCGAATGCCCCCTTTTCAATATCTTGAAGTAGCAGCGACAGACTTTCCTGGGGTATCTACAAACGCTCACAGACTATTGTACAGTAAACTCCTGATGCGAACTCCTTGTCTATCATCCAAAAGGAAGGCCGTCTTGAAAACACCTGTTTCTTCCCTCCCACAGTGCAGGCTGTTAGTTCAAGTCCCTTCGTATGGCACAGCAGGCACCAGCCCCCTGATGCTCTCGCTCTCATGCATTCCCGTCTGCTCGTCACGTCCTCTACGTGTCTCTTCATGCTCCACGATTGTCATGATCTGAATCCCGGGCACTGGGCTCCTTGCAGCCTCTCGGCCAGTTCTTCCACTTCTGTTCCCAAGGCCTTCCTCGTCTATCTCCTTGATCTCGACAGTACTTGTCGTACCTGCTACGAACCTCATCCCTAGTCGTGACAACCGTCCACCACCTTTGGTCTCCAACCCGTCGCGGTCGACATTTGCTGTACAACTCGCACGACTCTTGCCGTGATGATCGGCAAGCTCGAGAGTCGACGATCGAATGTAAGTCGAAGCTGCATACGACGAAGAGAACAGCCTCGGAAAGTATCGCGTGATGAAGCCTTTTAGCGTAGGGATGCAGCTGCATAGGATTCCAACATTGACCTCGAGGCTCGACCAGATCGCTGCAAGCGGGTTGTCCCAGCTGACATCGCTAGATCTGGAGACGGCATAGAGCGCGGATAGGCGTAGGATGGATATGACACATGTCACGCCTACAGAAGCGTCAGTAATGGTAGGGTTTTCCGCAGGGTTTGAGCTGGATATACCACCGAGTCCAAAGACAACCATGAGTACCACCTTCTGGCGTTTTGGTAGGTTCAAGCTATTGAGGACCGGCAATGGCAAGATGGCCGTACATATGTCCGTAACGATGTTGACTGCTGCGTTGGAGAACCTGTCGACACTGTTCAGCTGATGGCTACTTCGAACTACTCTTCGCTGTCTCACCAAACAGCCAATCGATTCAAACACGATCCATGGATCGACCTATCCCAGAAATACCGAATGGGCCAGCAGGCGAGAATGGCAGAGAAGAATGCCCAACACGTCCAGCCAACGACAATGCCGATCAATGTAAAACATCCAGTGCGGTACTTGTCGTTGGGCAATATCCGTAGATATTGAAGCAATATGGAGAGTTTGGCGAAGCAAAGTGCTAGGTAGTATACCCAGACTGACTGGAAGCGAAACGTCAGCAAGCATGCGATGAGAGATTGAGTGAGATGGGTTGTGTTCTCTGACACACATACCGTCCAGAACCAGACTAGTGATTGTGTTTTGTTGTTGTCGGTAAGGGTGTCTGCATGTCTTCCCATGCCGTAGCGGACTTGTACCGATCAGCATTATGTCTGTGGCATCTCTGACAATTGACTTTGAAGTACCTTGTTGGCACATTGTGAAAGTCAGAACGATAGTCAGCGCCAACGCAACCGTGATGATAATGTCATCGAGTCCAACATTGCGAACGATCCCTATCCGTGTGTATAGTCTCATCAGTGTCGCCATAAAGGCAAGAATCGTGAACGAGATTGTGACGCCGACTACAGCCCCTCCTGGAGCATGTCCAGTAGCAGCAGCCATTGCGGTCCTTTGTTTTTCTTCCTCAGAGGAGAAATGCGACTAAAAGTTCCAGTCGCCGTGTGAAGATGGCTGAGACTGATGCAGCACGGAGAAAGCGAAGCACTCTAGATGAAGCACAATACCAAATTTCCCCAGGCGGGTGAGGACGATGTAAAGGCTGGAGATGTGCTAACGACCCATCTCGAAAGTACCCTGCATCGCCTGGATGAACACGTCGAAGTCCAGCCGCGATCATCAAGACGCCGAGCCTGTAGGCAATGAGGGTGACTACTGTGGGCTGAAGAGGTCGATTGCACTATTGTGCCATATGCGCGCACGGGACAACCCTGAAGCTGCAACGCATGCGGTGCCTGTGCAGGTGCCTGTGCAATCAGAAGGGACATTCATTCGCATTACCTCGCATTTCCCGTGGTCGTGCCAAAAACAGGTGCGAGGTTGCCTTTTGGCGTAGACTAGAGTTCCCGTGGACGGAAGCCAGACAAGGACGAGAATTGGGAGTCGGGTCAGGTGGAGTAGCGGTTCCTGGTGGTCGGCATTGAATGCTTGAGCGGTTCGAGTGGAGCTGTAGGGCTGTAGACTAGATGCAGCACGGCTCTTGCTATTAATGTATCTCGACATCCAAGGTTAGGCCATGCTATGCCTGAGCATGATGCGGTTGACAGTCCCTGTTCTCCACACCTGGAGATGTAGTGACAAACAGCATAACACTCTCCTCCGCAGCGAGAGAGCCATGGTTTCCGGGCGTATCGACATAGTCGGTCATCAAGGATCTGCTGAGGTCGCGAGACGGCACAGGGGAAAGACGGCTTGACTCGCCAACCCGCATGCTCGCTTAGAGACGCCGCTGAGTGCTGCGAAACTTGGTGCTGTGGTTGCTGCAAGTGCGGCTCGGGGCATCGGGCAGAGCGCCTGGCGGCTGCCATCTTCTACAGATATAGTCTGGTTGTTTTGCGATTGCGGGAGCTGCGCCGGAGACTTGACTGCAATGAGTTGCATAGGAACGCGTGTACTCTTGCACGCTGCCGTCTCGAGCAGAATTGCATCCTCGCGGTGCCGTGTGGAGGCGGAGGCACGGCAAGCCGCCTCTTTGCTTTCTTCGACGTTTGATGCCATCATCGCCAGCACCGCCAGCATCGGCAGTGAGTGAAGGGGGTCTCCCGGGCTTGTCTGACGTGCGAGAAGCCTCTCCGGCAAGGGCGGCCGAGATAAGTGTTGTCACATGAAACGATGTACATGTTATCGAAGAGCAGACCACAGAAACGTACCAGATACTACCACCACCGAAAGTGAGTGGGTGAGTAGAGTGAGTGAGTGATGAGTGAGTGAGTGAGTAGAAGCGCCGGATCAGCCCGCAGCACATGGCAGCCGACAAGCCGGACAAGTGACCACCTCACCTCAACTCTGGCTGTGAACATCTGCCAGAGCAATGCCATAGTCACCACCTCTACGGCAGCCAGACTGCCCCAAACAACCACCCAAAATGCACTCTAGCCTCGTACGAGTCCAGAATGTCTTCGGCTTCTTCACCTCCGTAGCTTTCGCCATCGCAGCCGCCATAGCAATCAGCGTCGTCCTAAGCCCACAAGCCCCGACAGCGAGCCTCGAGCTCAAGAACGTCAAGGTGTACGTCTCATCTACCTCGTCTTCAATCCCCAATACACGTCTGCAGATTGCTGATATTGTGTGATGGTACAGCGCAAAAGGCCGTCCCCACTACTACTCCACCAAACGCGAAGAGTACGCCCACATCACCTTCTCCCTCGACGCCGACCTAGCCTCCCTCTTCAACTGGAACACCAAACAAATCTTCCTCTGGATCTCCGCCTCCTACCCCCACTCCACCTCCCCACACACCGCCCCACCCTCCGAAGCCATCATCTGGGACGCCATAATCCCCTCCGACCTCGCCCCGTACCACCCAAACACTTACACGCACCCCAACGCCAAAACCAAAGGCTCTTCAACCCGCCGTGGCAAGTCCGGCGCTGCGGTGAAAGCAAAGGCATATCCGGAAGGCACACAGCCTGGGATTGTAAGATTGGAGGGCCAGAAACCTAAGTATCAAATTACCGATGTCACGGGCAAGATGGCGGAAAGGACGAATGCGACGTTGACGCTGCATTGGAATGTGCAGCCTTGGGTGGGGCTTTTGACGTGGACGAATCGGGAGACGTATGGACGATGGGAGGGCTTGAAGGGTGGGAGTACCGGTGCGTTTGCATTTCCTGTTATCAAAGGCAGTGAGACGATCAAGAAGGAGGATTTGAGGACAGCGACGGGCGCCGAGGCGAGACGAGGAAGTCCGGCTTAGAAGAGAATTTACGACTTTGGAACTTCTTGTACGATGAAATGTGGGTTGTGCCTTTCCAAGCAGCTCTTCATGATATGTCTATGGTGCTCGCTTGACCGTCTCCATGCGATGCCCAGGTTCGATGCTCCGTCTTGCATGCAACCCTGTGTAGCAACTTCTCGTCAATGCCTCTTCCGCTTGAATTCCACCCTGGCATTCTACGCCGCAGAGGGATCGCCCGGACCCAAGGTCGTCTTCGGCTTCTTTTGCGCATCACCCGCACCAGCATTGGCACCTTCCAACTCATCCAGCTTCCGCTTCTCTCCCTCTCGCTGCTGTCGCCTCGCCTCTCGCTCCTGTCGCTCTTTCTCCTTTCTCAAGGCCTTACTCTCGAACTCGTGCCAATCTCCTTCCAGATCAGCCAGCTCTACCACCTGTGCTGGTTGTGGTTCCTCGGCCGTGAAATATGGATGCTCAAGAACATCCGCTGCGGTCGGTCGATTGGCAGGATCGTATAGGAACATCGCCTGGAGGAGCTCAAATGCATCGTGGCTAACGCGGTCCTTGTACTTTTCTTCGAATGTCGATGGGATTCGATGCGTCGGCCGGAGGAGTTCGTACCACTGCAGCTCAGTAATGCCAGGCCACTCACTACGTGATGGCGTTCCAAGCACATTGTAGATCTTGTCCAGCTGATTAATCTCGCCTCCATCGCCTGGAAATATGGCATGCCTGGTGAAGATCTCGACGAGGACACAGGCAGCACTCCAGATGTCGACTGCTGGACCGTATTGTGTCTCTCCCAGCAGGAGCTCGGGGCTTCGATACCAGATAGTGATGACTCGATTGGTATAGTCCTGCTTTTGTCGCTTTTGATAGAAACGTGCCAGTCCAAAGTCGGCAAGTTTGAGGACACCATCTTTCGAGATGAGAATGTTGGCTGCTTTGATGTCGCGGTGCAAGACCCCTCTCCTGTGCAGGTAGTCCAGACCTTCGAAAAGTTGCTTGGCGAGGTGCTTCTTGTGACCTGCCGTAAGAGCGAACGAAGGGTGATTGAGCAGGCCAGTCAAGTCGTGAGAGAGATACTCAAACACCATGAAACAGTCGTTGCGTTCGACCATGACCTCTAGCAGTGGTACCACATTCGTGTGCTTCAGAGACTGCAGGAGCTTGATCTCGCGGATAGCGGTGACTGGGAACTGGGAGATGTTAGCAACCGCTCAATGTTAGATGGTGACGTGCACTTACGCCATCGCGCTCACCCTCCATACGGATCTTCTTCAGTGCGACCATACCGCCAGTGTATACATGAACAGCTTTGTAGACCTTGCCGTATGTGCCGCTTCCCACCACAGACTCGTTACCCGTCTTCCTGAAGTATACACTGTCTGACTGCTTGAACTCATCGGACAGCTGCGGTCGAGGCTTGATTCGCTTCTTCCTCACCATCTCCTTGCGCGTTCTCGGTGGTTCAGGCTTTGGCGGCTCGATCCGTGTGTTGCCCACGTAATTCGAACTCTTCGGCACATTGCTTTGCACAAGAGGAGATATCGCGGGTGTCCTCTTAGCGACTAATGGCGACGTTTCGACACGAGGTATGGCAGGGGCCTTCTCAGCGGCTGCCATGCTCGCACGACCTTTGATTGAGAAGCTGATCTTGTTCTTCTCACGTTCTGCCTGAGCCGCTTTCTCCTCTGCAGTTCTGGGCTCATCGCCGACTGCGGCGACAGTGGAGACAGGCATTTCAGTCTTTCGCTTCTTGCGCACACTCTCGTCTTCGGCTCGTAGGTCGGCGGGTGGTCGAAACGGGTTGTCCTCGTCCTCTGGATCCGGGACCGACACGACTGACTTGGGCTGTAGAGCTGGAGCACCATCTTTGGTCTTTAGTCCAGGCTCCACGAGATGGCCACCCTTAGTTCCATCACCTGGGGTCCATGACAGGTTGGCGAAGTGCGCTCGTCCACCTCTCGCTGCAGGTCCACCACGCTGAGGAGGTCTTGGGAACTGCTCTCGCGGCGGATAGTTTGGTGAGTTTCCATATTGCTTGCCTGGCTGCGGCTGGTAGAATGGGACGCCGGGCTGAGATGCTGGAGCCTGATACCCATGAGGCGAGTACTGATTGTAGCCGGGTGAGCCTGCATGTGGATGAGGACCAGCTGAAGGATGTCCGTACGGTGATTGCCCTGGAGGGCCGCCGTAGCGATGATCGTAAGGCGGGCCACGGTTGTACATTTCGGAGTCTTGAGCAGGGTCCTCCTTCCGCGAGCGACGAGTTTCCCGACTTTCTGAACGCCGTCGCTCGGACGTAGATTTGTGACGGCGCGAGCTTTCGCGGCTGGTAGCCCGCGATGGGTGCGCGCGAGGGGATCGGGTGTGATGGCGACTGCCTCGGTCGTGGTGCTTCGCGCGTGATTCACGAGGAGCCTCGTTCAGATCCCGCCTGTGGCTGGCATGCGTTCTGTCACGACTTCCTTCACGGCGATGCGGCTTTGTAGGCGGCGGAGATCGTGAGCGTCGACGGTCGTGACCGCGACGATATTCCCCGATATCTTCTTTTCTGTGACTCCTATTTGTAGAGGACCGCCTCTTGTCTCTGTGTGGTGCACGATCCCTCCGATCAACCGATGGTGAACGACGTTGTCGATGATGTCTCTCGTCGTGGTCGGTGCCTGACCGCTTGTCCGCCACAATGTCCTCTTCACGTGCAGGTCGAGGTGACCTGGCACTTGCTTCCCGATATACCGTTGATGTCGGTTGTCTCGATCGAGATGGCGATGCTGCTGCGCTTCGGCTGCGGCGGCGCTTGTGATGGTGATGGTGCACGGTGGAGGCAGAAGGCGAACGTGTGCGACGCCGTTTGTGCGACGTTGGCGATTCGGCGTGGCGGCGACTTTGGGCGGTATGATCAGCGACTCGTTCTTGACGGCCAGGTGGACGGTCAGGATCTTCGGCGATATCCCGACGACGACTGCGCGACCGAGAGCGTCTCCTACTCCCACTGCTCCTGTGGTGCCTGTGATGATGGCGATGAGGTGTGGGCGAGACGGATTGCCGGCGGTGATGGTGGGAGCGCTCCGAAGATTGGTGATGTGGAGGCTTGGATGCTCTGACGCCAGCAGCCTCGCGCTGCTCACCACGTGTCGGCGACCTGGTTACTTTGTCGCCCTCTCTGCCTCTGCCTTGACTGCGCGACCGACTCCTTCGCTGGCTGTTGACCTCGCCCTTTGCCGTTCGCTGGTGCTCGGATTTACCCAATGATGAGCCGTCCATACGGTAGAATCAAGGTGCGCATCCAAGCGCAAGGGAAGGTTCGGACGAAATGATAGGGTGGTGAAGCGGACCGGTTTTCGCCAGCAACAAAGGACAGCTGCAGGGCGCGGCAAAACACTGATGAAGGATGGAATAGTCCTGTTGGCAGTCCCGGCGACTGCAATCCCTATCACACACAACACTCACCTCGACGCTGCCGCCCACAAGCGGCGCCTTCGCCGTGCTGCAAGCCGCAGAGGTAGGCCGAGGGCGTGCTTGGTCAGTGCCCCTCTTTTGCTTGGCGCTTTGATGGACTCGTCCATATTGATGAGCGCGGAGGGCGCTGTCTTTTGTCTGCTGCTCCCACGACTGGACTGGAAAGGGATAGAACCAACCCATACCTTAGGTCCCTCATGCAGTGGCCCTGACAGTACTGCTCTTGCGCGTCACCTCATCTGCGCGCTGCTTGCGTTGGCCAAAGCCAACTAAAGCCAACATGGAACGCATGTAGTACGCCCGAGCAGCAGTACCATATGCAGATTCAACGATCTTGACAGCGCTCTAGGGAAAGCATCCGGAGAGTAAGTGAGCTCAGTCGGAAGGATACGCTGGACGGCCATCACGTAAAGATGCATGTCCATGTAGTCATTGCTGCAAGCTTCCTTCGCTCCGATCAAGCGTCTCAGACTGCATCGCCAACGATGAGGTGAAAGCGAACCACAGCGCTCAATCGCGAACACTCATCGCTGGTAAGGGTAGCCAACAAGTTGTTCAAAGCTCACGCCAGTCGAAGTCTTCGAGCCGTGCTCGTCGTGCTCGCCCTGCCGTGTTTTCCTTCAGGTGACACTGTACAGCGTAACCGTGAGGTAGGCCCAGCGGTAGTAGGACCACGTGCTGCTCATCTGCAACCTATGGCAGAACTTCATTGCGAGTGCTGCAGTGCCGGTACTGTTAGCTCGCATTGGTTTTTGCTTCGTGCTGAGTTGCCCGGGATATGCTCCTGTGGGATGCCGCCTTCGACTGTGCGACGAAAAGCTAACATGGCCGCCTCGCTCAAGTGAGATACAGGGACAGTCACGATCACATGAATCTATATACGAAAGGCACCTGCAGATGCCGCTGCAGGTACGTCCGTCCAACACTCGATGTGTGGGGTCTCGTGGAATAGATAACGGGGACCGGGAAAGCTGGAAAGCTCTTGAAGTCCGACTTCAGGGTCAGACGGAACATGGATCCGGCGTATCAGGCAGGTGGTGCTCGGCAGTCGATAGAGACGGTATCGAGAGACCAGTCGTCAGCGGAGTTCAGAAACTCCAGATGTCTCCCAACGCGTGAAGCGATGAGACGAGGAATCAGCCGATCGTCGAAGCGCGCAGGCGACAGTGCCGCTCAGCATATGCCGTCGGACGCCAAAACCAGGTCGATCTCATTGTCGCGAGCCTCAGCTGTGCGGTGAATGTGATATCGTGATGCCGCCGGGATGTCAGTCTTTGATGTCGATGGCGAGAGAGGGAGAGCGGGCGTGGTGCGAGTCGCACCTGGAGTCGCGCTTTGAGGGGCAGCTCGCTTAGCACCGGCAAGGGCAGCCGCGGTCGGCGGCATGACATAAGTAGCGTGCGTCTTTTGAGGCCGAATTCACTCACTCGAACAGGGCAAAAAATACAACCTTTCAGCTTTTCCCGGTGTCCGACCAGGCGATCGTCAGACTCGAATTCGCGATACCATAACATTGGAATGCCTTTCCAGTAGCGTGCGCAAGGGCTTTGTGTGATGGACTACCTGTTCTACCAGATTCAAGCCTCCTTCTCGAACTACTACCTCTAGACCCTCCTTCGTTCCACTTACCTACACTTTCTCACGAACTTCTGATCACGCCAAAGCCAGTTCTTAGGATTGGTACGACCCTGGCTGGCTCCTCCGGCTGGACTTCGTGACTACACCAACCTACACGGCCAGCCCATGGACGACTCATTGTCTGCCCACCCCGCCGCCCCCAGGCCCAAGCCCATACCACCGTACCTCGTAAACGGCCACTCCCCTCTTCATCCTATGGCCAACGCAGAGAGAGATCGCGAAGAGCGAGAAAGTGCAATGGCCTCCATACAGCGCTCCATGGGACCGCACAAAGAACCTATCGACATTGCGGAGCTTGAGAACCCGCTCTCTTTCCGATCTTCTCCGCAACGCAAGCCGCACGGGTCGCCAGAGCAGAAGAAGAATTTGCCAAAGCAGTATGTCGAGGTCGAGGATCAGGATATTGAGGATATCGAAATGCGGATTGCGTCTAGAGACGGGCCCGACGAGGCTCCTCCGACACCACCAACCACCAGTCGCTCGATATCGCCCTTCACTTCAAACCCTACCGTGGACTTTGATGGCTTGTCGTGGCCGAGCACAGGAACTCTTGACAGACTACGCGAGCGGGAAAGCCCAGAGGAGGCGGAGGCAAGATTACAGAAACTGGCAGGAGCTGTGAGGACAATGCTGGAGTGCATTGGCGAAGATCCAGACAGAGAAGGACTGCATGGAACCCCAGAACGCTACGCCAAGGCTATGATGTTCTTTACCAAGGGGTATGAGGAGAACTTGAGGGACATTGTTAATGGCGCTGTCTTCCACGAAGATCACGATGAGTTAGTCATCGTGAAAGACATCGAGGTTTACAGCCTATGCGAGCACCACTTGGTGCCTTTCACTGGGAAGGTGAGGCTATTGGTGGCTACTTTGACTACATCTACTGACTGTCGCGCAGATGCACATTGGCTACATTCCCTCTCGTCGAGTCATTGGTCTCTCGAAGCTCGCTCGGATCGCAGAAATGTTCAGCAGACGCCTTCAAGTACAGGAACGACTGACGAAACAAGTTGCTCTCGCTCTCTCCGAAGTACTGAAACCACAAGGCGTTGCGGTGGTCATGGAGAGCACGCATATGTGCATGGTGATGCGAGGCGTGCAAAAATCCGGATCCGTGACCACAACCAGTTGCATGCTGGGTGCGATGCGTGCACGAGCGAAGACGAGGGAAGAGTTCTTGAGCTTGCTCAATCGAAGATGAGCTGTATGGTGGGACGGGGAAAAAGTCGGTTGGTGCGGTGTCTTGAGGCGTTAAGGGGAGCACATGGCGTCAAGGACACACGTGGTCTGAGTTGGCATTTTGATGATTGGGCGGTGCGGTCATTTCAACAGACCTCTTGATGATACCAACGCTCAACTCAGCGTAAGTTTTTGTTTGCTTGAACCGAATGTGAGACCATTAAACCTGCAGTGAAAACCTGTCAACAGCTGTCACGATTTCGCGATTCATCACGCGCAGCCACTCGGTTGCTGCCGATAGCACCTATCGACGTAACCTACGATCTGTAGCGCAACCGTGAGCCAATCTCATCGCGCATTTCAGTAACACTTCGAGTCGATTTGGCTCGATGTGGTTACCAAGTGACGAAACCTCACTTCAACATTCACTTGTGGCTGCGTGCCTTCCTATCTCGGAAGCGCACATGGTCAGCCGACAGACCCGAGCAACTAGCTGGTCAAAACACGCGTCCGTGCCCCACCCTTACTATTGTCCTCTCATCACCACAACAACCACTGCCAAAATCCGACATCAATCAAAAAGCGACTGACAGTCTATTGCAACAATGGGCATTGGCAGAATCTACTACTTTAGTGCAGCCTTCCTCGCCGCGACATACTTCAGGTAACTCCACCGCTCCATCTTTGAGTCTGAAGACGCCGGACTGACGTCTCCCAGCTTGACGCACTACAAACCCTACGACGGCAACTGGCATCGACCCAGAAACCAAGCCAAAAAGGCGAAGAAAAAGGCCGAGGCGGAGGCCGCCGCGAAAGCAGAGAAGGCCGCACGCGAGCAGCGCGCTCAGAAGACATCGCCGCCGTGATGACACACCTGCTCCGAGGACCCCTCACGCCACCGCCGGAGCCAAGCGGCAGCGGCGTGGGTCTCGGGCTCATGATGACCGCGACAGACACGGAGGCGGACGGTACGGCGACGGAGGATCCAGTGACAACTCAAGTCGATCGAGCGACATCTATGCAGATAGGCGCGGACGGGACAACAGCTTCCCACCACCCAGACGACACAGCTCATACAAAGACTTCGAGCATCGAGTCAAGCCAACCCCGTATAGCGAATACGTCCCAGAGGCAAGTGTAAGCATTGTATCGTGTTGAAGGAGATCTCGACATTGACTTGAAGATAGGCAAACATTCTTGGAGCTACTCCTCCTCCAGAGCCCGCAAAACCAGTCCACAGCACCAAGCGCCACTCGTCCTTCCGCAAACCAGCCGACTTCGCCATGCCAGACCACACACGCCCCGGCTATAGCACACGAGACGGAAGATACGAATCGTACAAACACCTCTACGGCGCATACGACGACCAGCTTCATGCTCCCTTCGAGGGACCTTGAGCTCCGACCACGATCAGCACAAGAAGAACAGTATGGATCGCAGCTTTCGTCACCTGTACCGAATCCCGGCGGAAATTTGCATAAGCGACGGATGACTGTGTCGCCCGAGAAGTTCAACAAGGGCCACTTTGAACCGCTGAATGTTCGTACTGATGTTCCGCTGCCGGTGAATGAGCCTCCTGCGAAGCGGACGCGAACGGCCAACATTGAGATTTACTATGACTCCATGGGCACACCGAGGATCAAGGAGACGCCGGCCAGTGTCGAGGCAGGCTTCACTCCGAGGACAGGCGCCTTCCCAAGCAGCACGATACATCATGCACCATTATCAGCGGTGAAGACTTCAGAGCCCTCTAAGACTGCAGAGCCAGCTACAACTGCAGAGCCCCAAAACAGCGCAGAGCATTCCAAGAATGCAAAGCCAGTCAAGAAGGCAGTCCCCATCGTTACTGCGGCCAACATCAGGCAGCTGATGCAAGCCTTGCCCCAAGAGGAGCGAGCTCAATTTCTGAAAGCCAACATTGAGCAGCTGCTGCAAACCATGACCCCAGAAAGGCGAGCTGAATTCCTGAAACTCTTCGGAAAGAAGAGAAAGTTCAGCCTACTGGATGCTTTCGTGCGAGACGACAGTCTATGCATGCTCCTGGTGAGCTACTTGCCAGCAGCCTCGATCATCGACCTCTATGCGATTTCCAAGGTCTTCCACTACAAGTTCAATAAAGAAGCAACGGCGTACATCATGGCGAGCGTGCGGACATGGGCGCCAAAGGCTGAACTCATCTGGCCGTGGAGATGCTACAAACCGTTGTGCATCAAGGATCCTGTCAAGCGGCAGAAGGCTAGTGCTGTCAAGGCCCGTGGTGGCGCTGACGTCGAAGCCGATTATGAGCAGCTTGCGGAGGGTTCGAGGGATGTGCCTAGTTTGCGCTGGTTGCAGATGGTGATATATCGGAACCATGTTTGCAAGGACATGATGATCTCCTTGGCGAGTCGAGGTTTGAGAGTCGAACCTGCCAGTATGGACCCGGTACAGGTAAGAGTCACAATCACTACTTCTTGGGCCTCTCGCTAACGGATTGTACAGCGCATGTGGTTCATTCTAGACTTACCCCTGAACGCCCATCGAGTCGCCCTCATCCACAGCAG
This sequence comes from Zasmidium angulare, assembly GCA_002786045.1. NCBI lineage: Eukaryota > Fungi > Ascomycota > Dothideomycetes > Mycosphaerellales > Mycosphaerellaceae > Zasmidium > Zasmidium angulare. The sequence continues at coordinate 1,694,450 of NHNX01000002.1, forward strand.
GGAATACATCACCAACGAAACCCTCAGACTCGCTACTGCATTCTTCCTCAAAGTCGACATGGCTCTCACAGATCCAGGCTACCCTCTCGAGCATGTCAACATACTGATCCCAGCCCAGAGATTCTGTGCCTTCAATGGCTGCAAATTTCGCCAACTTCTCATCGCCGAGAGATCCTTCACACCGCTCTGGCGAGTCCTCAAGGGTTGGTGCCCATTTCAAGACCTCGATCGAGACGAGGAACCACATACGTGGCCCATCCTGCTGCAGGAGGGCGATGCCTTGGAGCTGTACTGGCGACACGCGGGACGTGTACCACCCAACTGCCCCGACGACGCCGCCTGGTCCGTCGTCACGGGCGAAAAGCTCTCATTCCGGAGAATGGCTGGCTACGAGCGCGTCTACAGACCCGAAGACGACAAGACCCTGACTCCCTTCGAGCGAGATGCAGCCATTCTCGCAGCTGGCCCGGAGAACAAACGACACCAACCGAAGAAGCTGCTGACGCCCGTCGATCTCATCATGAAGGAGAGCATCCGAAGACAGCTGAATCAGCATAAGTGGTGGCCGGAGGCCATGTTTGGTGGGGTTCCGACCAGGGACGGTAAAACCGATGGCAAGGTTGGGCCGGTGACTGAGGCGGAGTATTATGATTTGTTGATGCATGATTTCAATCCGGCGGTAAGGAAGAAGCTTGATAGGTTGAGGAGGGAAGATGAGGAGAAGAGGGAGGCGAGGAGGGCTGAGGAGGAGAAGAGGGAGAGAGAGGCGGAAGAGAGTGATGACTCGTTGATGAGCGTCGACTAGGCCTTTGAAGAGTGCACAGGTCTGAAAGTGCCACAAGGGCATATCTGGTTCCAACAACAGCCATCATGTCTTTGCAAAGCACAAATTCGAGCCCTTCACAACTCACTCGCATACACCTTGCGCAAACAGCCTGATGTCCCTTACAACGCACTTCCTCCTTGAGCTCTCATTCCGCCATCGACTCCAGCCCATCTTATCGCGACTTCACCAACGCTTGCGCTTGAGCTGCAACTTAGTCGGGGTGGTCTTGGTCGGCGTGCCTTTGACAGCCGTGCTCCAAGTACATTTCTCACCTCGCAGCACATCCTCGTCGTGCTCGTGGTATAGGCAGCGGGCAACGTCGACCGGCTTGGGAAAGTCGATAGTCTTGTCGACGGAATGCATAGCCCAGCCGAAGAGCAATGCATCGAGGTACTCCTTTGGCAGATTTTCGCGGCAGCCTTCAAGCCAGTCGAGGTTGACGCCGGAAAGGCCATCATCGATCAGGTAACGACATAAGGTACTAGTCTTGGGGAGGTTTGAGAAGGCGAGCATGATTGTGCCGTCGCCGGGTCGGTAGCTGCGGTTCGCGGCACATTCAAGGATCTTGTCCATCGCCGCATTGCGAAGTGCCTTGTCGTCCACGATATCGGCGAGGATGTAGATGTCGGCGAGGACGTGGCATAGCTGAACACAGCGATCATCTTCGTCGCAGCTGCTGTTGATGTCCTCGACGATGACATCCAGGTCTCCAAGTTTACACCAGTTCAGATAGTAGTTGAAGCCCACTACGCTCAGAAAGCTGAAGTTGAGCGTATCTTTCGGGTACGTCTGGCGGGAGACACCTGGTAGACTCTGCCAATTGTCCGATAGGGCCTTTTCGAACACTTTTGAGTTGCTGGTGAGGAGGCTCGGATAGACCTTGAAAATGTGCTCTTCGGTACCGATCTTGATGTCGATTGTATCTTGGGCGAAGAAGCAGCTAGCCTTCTGTCAATATCGTTCTCGGTCAATGCAATGACGCTATACGTACTGGGTGCGCTTTCGAGCAGTTGCTGCCGCCATGGCGTCTCTTGTGTGGTCGGTTGCGGTCGTGTGACGATGGAAAAGCAAGTAGCAGTATCACACTTCGAAGATGTAGCTCTTCATGCCGAATTTTGAGTGAAGTGAGGTTGGAAGCCAGGATGCTGTGAAGTGCTACTGGTTGAGTGAATTCAAGCCTCACCTGCATACTTTCCGTGAGCACATAGTGAAGCAGTCGCATGTGCAATGACAGACCATGACGTCCATTCTCAAAGTACCTGAGGCGTACTGATACAATAGAGCAGATGTCCACCAATCTCTGAAACTCCGTGAGCAGAACAACAAAGTGTAGAAGAGCCGAGCACCACTGACGCTTGTGACAGCTGGGATACGAGCCAAATTATTCCAGCATTGTGGAGATCCGTTCGCTCAAGTCATCGATCGCAGCAGCAGGCGCGGTGTCTTGACTTAGCTCATGGTAACGGAAATGGTTCGAGTGGAGTACTGGATTCCAAACACGACTCCTGTCCCAATTCGCTTTTGCCAATTTGATACCAAAATCCACAAAGAAAGCTTCTGGTATCTCGCTCCTTCTCATCTCCAGCCATACTCCCTCTGTATGCCAGACGAACCAGTCTACCACCGCTTCGCGCAGCTTGTGACCCGGTGAAGTTGAGGCGTACAGGTACTTGATGTCCCTGATGGTGGGTGATCTGCGAGACTTCTCTAGGTTGTCCAGAAAGATATCCACAACGGAGTTCTTGAGCGGCACATTGCTGACTTGTGTTGCCAATTCATAGAGTCTGATCAAGGAAGACAGTCGCCCAGCACGATCATCAACGTCGTCCGGCGAGTGCGTAGGTACAGCCACCCTGCCGCTATAGGCCCATTGTAGAAAGTACTTGAAGGTGTCCGGCTCTGTTTCTGGCAATCGAATGCTATTGTCAGTCGAGTCTCGGAGAGCCTCGGCACATGCATTCTCGAAAAAAGGGGAGCCGTAGGTGAGGACGTCCTTGTGCACCATGAACGGACTTTCGGCGGATCCAACAACGACGACGACTTGTTCGGTGTAGTCGAACCTGAATGATGGATCAGAATGTTATTCTGTGGTGATGTAACAATACTGACCTTCGGGTGGGCTGCACCACTGCATTTGAGCGCAAATTGTTCCGGATCAGTACGTTCGACATGGCCGCCTATGGCCGGGTAAGGTTGAAGATGAGGCGTAACCGAACGTATACAGCCCTTGTCCACAATCGAGAAGCGCGTGTAGCAGCCTTGTTCAGTCTGACGACTGGATGCAGAACGCTCTGGTGTATATAGAGTAGTAGGAAAGTTTGGACTGCCTTGTTGGAGCAGGCTATTAGGATGATCGCAATAGTCGAGGAGCAGAATATCTGCCTTTTTATACCCACCATCATCGAATAGCCACAGCGCATGGCGATGTGGGCGTGGAACGAAGCGATCTTGAGAGATGCGTTGAGGCGGCACAGCATCCCAATTTTGGAGAGGCGCCCAAGGCTGCATATCATAGCACGGACCCGCCTCAGTTGGCGCCCTGTATCAGATCCGCTCAGTCAATTAACTCCATAGATATTGTGCATGAGATGTTGGCTCACAGACACTTGGAGGATGATAGGTCGATAAAGCTCGACATACTTGATGTGGCGCGGTAGGTGTAATGCAGGGGTGGCGTCCCGTGAAGACGACTTGTTCCGGTGCCTAAGGCACTGCGCAGACTCGCAGGGTGTCGTATACTGCTGTCGCTGCGGCACGAGATAAGATTGGAACTACCTTCGTGTTTCCTCCCTCATCTCTGAAGTCTGAGGTTGGTTAGCATCCCGATTCGCTTGATGAGGAACTGAGTGCAGTAGGACTTGAAGGGTTGGTTTGTCATTTGAAAGGGAGCCAGTCTAAAGAAATCGAATCGGGTCGTTGAAGATCATTATCGCTTGAATGTCATCGTCATCAAAAGTACGTGATTCATCTTCTTGCTTTTGCAAAGATCCCATCGTCGTCTAAGCCACCAGCAGCTCACTCATGTCAGGGTGTGTGTGACGCACTGTTGAATATTATTCTGGGTCTTGCAGAAGACTTCCGTATGAGGAGAAACGGAAGGCGTAGGCGTCGATGACCAGGGAGTGTATACATGGCTCTTGGGCCAGGTAGGAGAAGCCGAGGAGATCTTAGACTGGCGTGCCGGGTCATCATACATGAAAAAACTGTAGTCGTTATCAATCTTCTCGGGTATTCCCTTGTTATTTGTCTGTGAAACAGGGCGCATCAGCAACAGAACGGTATACTGGTCATGTTCAGTGGGGTCCGCGATATCTTACCTCGGGGTCTAGATCAATCGTCCACTTTATACACGAGTCCATGCCGTTGACGTCCGGGTAGGCGGTATTCGAAACTTTTCCAAAATTGCATTGCTTCTGCAGAGAGTCGAAAGCCTCGACGCATTGCTGCCAGGAGGGTCGATAGATGATGCAGGGTCCGCCTTGTTCCCAGTCGTTGCCGTTCACGTCGCCCTACGGTTGTCAGCTGCGTTCCTCAAATGCCTCCGTGTCATGGCTTACCCAGTACTGCATCATAACCAGTATTCGGGAATCCTTGCTACCCTTTTCGGCGGTCCATAACATCCAGTTAGATGCGAAAACCTGCTTCCAAGATTTTCCAGCGGGTCCCAAGCTGTTTTGCGAGAAGTATTTGCATGCATTATCGACCGCATGAGGAATGTTGTCGTACGCCGCTTTCGAATGACCCCAAGAGCACTCGCACATGTCGGGGTCTCCTATCTTCCTGTTCCCTTCGGGTTGACAGCTACTCTTGCGTCTTGACACGCCATGATCTGTGTCGTCCCTATGGATCGATCTGTTGCCCGTAGCATACGTCATGGTCTGGAATCCGGTACTGTCAAGCATAATTGACGCAGTCGACGCGGCGGAAATACTGGGCGGTCCCCAAGCAGTCGCAGATCCAAGGCCGCTACCGTAAGCTGTCGGTCCACTGGAGACGAGTCCTTGCGCAACAATTTGGTCGTCTCGGCACTCGGTCCCGCTTGCGACCTGCTGCCAGATGATAGTGCCATGTGAGCAGATGCCGAAATAGCCTGGGCCATCGCACGTGAGCTGGCCTTCTGTAGAGCACGTTGTGTTCGCTCCACTGGGGCCGCTTCCTTGCGCAACAATCTGATCGCCTTTGCACTCGGTCCCGTTTGCGACCTGTTGCCAGATGATAGTGCCGTGTGAGCAGATGCCGAAGTATCTGAGCCCGTTGCACTCGAATTTTCCCTCTGTAGAGCACGTCGCACTTCCGGCCGTCCCAGCAACGAAGGGCACAGTCGATGCTGAAGTCGCGGGGACACTTGCAGAGACAATCGATGCCGAAGTCGTGGGCATAGTGGTCGAGCCATTAGAATAGGTAGCCGCCCATCGAAGTCTCTTCTCTCCATTCAGCGTAGGATAGGAAGGAAACGTCGAGGTTGACTCTGGCTGCAAACTCTCTGGCCAGATATCGAGGTTCTGGCAGTTGCTCAGGAGGTCTTTTCGTGGCAAGCCGTCCTGGCCGAGATCAGACTCAGCGATATCCCGCTTCTGACTTGAGCCGAATTGGCATGGGTTGTAGTCGACGGGCATGATCCGGCCTTGCTGGTACTTGCCGACCATCGCGGCGACGAACAGACAGAGGAAGAGGATGGTGAGGAGCACGTTGTGTTTTCTCGGTGCTAGGTTGGCATCAGCGGCGACCTCCTTCTCGCCAAAGGTGTTGCGGAAGTCGATCTCCTCGATAGTACGGCTTCTGCCGAGGGGCGCATGGGGAAGCTCGTCAATGTCCGTATAGACGTCGCTGGCTACACTGCGGGTCTCATGGTCGGTGCCGTGGTGGCGGAGGTCGTTCTCTGGCGTGTTTTCTTCGCCCTGTGCCATGGCGGAGGAGCGAGTGGGTGGTGGATAAGGGCGGTTTGTTGATGACCGTAGACGGTCAAAGTGTTGTTGTATGTGGGTGTAGAGGTCAAGGAAGTGTCAAGGGCTTTATAGGACCCTTCGCATGTGCCGATGTCTGCGGTTGATGAAACCGCGTTACTGCGAGGATCGTGCAATCACAAGCGTGGCCTGTCGTGCTGTGGTGATTTGGTCGTGGAGATTGTCGTGGCAATGTTGCAGCTTTCAAGTGAAGTGGAGTGAGTGTGATGTAGTGCTTGAAGCACTAGCCGGTCGTACTTGGCTGATCTCGTTCGCTGTTGGAAATGGCAGTCGCGACGGACGTCTGGATAGGTCAGAGGCTGGGAGATGTTTGCTGGACTTTGTCGCGAAACAATCGGTTGGTGAAAGACACTCAGGTTAAATCCTGCTTGGCATGTAGAGTTCAGTAGAGAAGAGATAAGATCGTGAGGCAATTGATTGAGGAGCTCTGAAATAGTGTTGGTTCCTACCTACTAATGTGCATATGAACGTGTGCTGAAGCCCGCTCACTTCAACTACTGGCACCTGGACCCGACTTTGCACATGCGGGTCATGAAAGACATCTAGGGGTACAAGACGTCGGCGACTGGTGGTCAACGGCTGCTGCACGCGCAAGAGACCGATGTCACGAAGGACATTGGTGGTCGAATCGAGAGCAAGAAAATTTAGAGCCAAGAAAGACATGGGACGCACCTGGCTGATCGAATCGTGCTTCGTATCTCCATATCGGCCGTGAAAGTCAAGAGAACGCCCGCTTCCAAGTCAATTCGTTTTCGTGATTGCATTCTGGCTTCCAATACGTCAGCAATGGGTTCCTTCAGGCGCTCCTGATACGGAAGACTTACGATATCGGTACAACTGCCCATTTCCATCCCCAGTGGCCGTACGCCTTAAACACATTCTTGAATGGCACTATGGGCCACCTCGGAATCCCTTTCGATGACGACCGAGTGAGTGCACGCTCTCGTCAGACCTTCGTATGTCGTTGATGCCGTGTTATCTGCCACCACAGTCGCACGCTCAGGACAACAGGTCAGCCACGTTCATCGGCATCTCGTCGATCTGAGTAGAGTAATAGAGCTCGATGTCGCGCAGGATCCGAACGTCTTCGCTAGTAACGAAGTTGATGGCCACGCCCTTGCGCCCAAAGCGACCAGACCGACCAATGCGATGAATGTAGTTCTCTCTGTTAGAGGGCAAGTCATAGTTGATAACCAAGCTCACTTGTTGAACGTCGATACCACGAGCCCACACGTCGGTGCTGATAAGCACTCTGCTGTTGCCTTGTCGAAATTCGCCCATGATGCTGTCTCTCTCCTTCTGCGGCATCTCGCCGTGCATGCTCGAGACTGTGAAATTGGCGTCGCGCATCTTGTCCGTCAGCCAGTCGACCTTGCGGCGAGTGTTGCAGAAGATGACGGCTTGCGTGATGGTGAGTGTGTCGTACAGGTCGCAAAGCGTATCGAACTTCCACTCTTCCTTCTCGACGGCGATGAAGTACTGCTTGAGGCCTTCCAGGGTCAGTTCGTCACGCTTGACGAGAATGCGGACAGGGTCAGTCATGAACTTGGTAGTCATGTCAAGGACATCGTATGGGAGAGTGGCAGATACCACGACGACTTGAGTAGCCGGTGGCAGGTAGCGGTAGACGTCGTAGATCTGCTCTCGGAATCCTCGATTTAGGAGCTCATCCGCTTCATCCAGAACCAGCATCTTGATGTGACGCGTTCGCAAGTTCCGTCTCCGAATCATGTCCGCCACGCGCCCAGGTGTACCAGAGACGACGTGCTGTCCGTAGTCAAGCTTGCGAATGTCCTCTCCCACGTTGGTTCCTCCAATGCATGCATGGCATTGCACGTTCATGTAGTCTCCGAGAGCGAGCAAGACGGACTGGATCTGGGTCGCGAGTTCACGAGTGGGTGAGAGGACGAGCGCTGTCGAAAAGTAAGCACATGTCTATGAATATCCGCACTGCGGAATACTTACCCTGAGTCTCACGCACGGCAGTGTCAATGACCTGGAGTATGGAGATGCTGAAGGTGGCCGTCTTTCCAGTTCCTGACTGCGCCTGAGCGATAGTGTCTCTGCCCTTGCAGATCTGCACGATGGCACGCGACTGCACGGCGGATGGCGACTCGTAGCCATAGGCATAGATGCCGCGAAGCAGGTTTTCCTTGAGGCTCATCTGCTCGAAGGTGGGCGCAACGGTGACCTCCTTGGAGGTCGAGAACTCCATGCGCTCATCGGCTTTGCGGTCGATTCCTTCGTCCGCCATGTTGGCTAGAGTGATCGAGTGGGATCTGTTGGTGTGGTGGTGAGTGATCGTGGAGAAGGTGGTGTTGGAGTGCAGGTGTGGTTCTCTTAGGTCGATTTGCGCTAAGATTTTAGAGTTTCGCTAGCACTCCGCATTGCTTGTCGAACTTCTTCAGATTCAGCTTCAACTTCAGTGGCACACGACCACACAACACGACTTGACCCTTGACCACTTTGTGGAGCTACACACACCCTTTTCGTTCTCTCCAGATCCACCCGGTGAGTCAGGTATTTTCGGTTGGGCAGGAAGCGACGGCAGCGAGCAGAGCGGGCGGGTGGACAAGATGTTGTACGAAGACTTGCGCATGATTCACGAGGACGTGGAGCGACTGGAGCAAGCAATCGCAGACCGGGTGCTAGAGGACCCAAAGCACGTAAGTATATGGTTACCCTTCTTCCTCATGCGACAGAGCTCACAACTCACAGATCCGCAGTCGTCTCATCCGCGACCATGAGATCTCAAACTTCCTTTCCCGAATCCAGTCGCAGTCGCAACGTGCGCTGCATATCTACAACGACGAGAAGGATGCGCGAATGCAAGAAGTGCAATCCTTGAGCACCGGCGATACCTACGAGACCTTCTACAGCGAATACAACAAGATTAAAGACTTCCACAAGCGCTACCCAAATGAGCCGGTTGAGAACTTGGAGAGGGCATACAAGCGAGCGGAAGATGGGGGACCACCGGCAGGCTTTGCAGGAGATATCGATACCATGTTCACCGGCGAGGAAGCCTTCGGCCGCTTCTTCGATCTCACCTTGCTGCATGAGGAATACCTGAACCTGCCTGGTGTGAAGGGCGTGCGAAAGCTTACCTACCTGCAATATCTTGACGCCTTCGACGCCTTCACGCCACCGAAATGCACCATCTCCAAGCAAGAGAAGATGACCGACCACTACTTCGCGTATGTGGGTTCCTTGGCGCAATACCTCGAGTCCTTCATCCGAAGAGTCAAACCGTTGGAGGATCTGGACAAGTTGTTCAAGGCTTTTGGTGACGAGTTCGAGAAAGAGTGGCAAGAGGACAAAGTGCCAGGATGGGAAGAGAAAGAGGCGCAGACGAATGGTACTTCGAAAGGACTTGTCACAGAAGGCACAGGAGAGGGCGTATGGTGCGCGGACTGTCAGAAGGAATTCAAGAACGACAACGTCTACAAGGCACATTTGACTGGCAAGAAGCACATCAAGAATGCGGAGGCGAGGCAGCAAAAAGCAGACTCCGGCGACGTGGAAATGACGAACGGAGGCTCGAACGGAACAACAGGCGCAAATCACATCGCGCGGTTGAAGGAACGTGCGGTTGCTGAGCGCGAGCATCGTGTGCGAAAGCTCGCCAAGAGCATGCAAACAGAACGCGAAGACACTCGCGTGAACGTCGAGCGAAAGCATGGTATGACCGACAAAGAGCGACAGCAAGAGCTGGAAGCGCTATATGCAGAAGACGAGGAGGTCGCCGGCACTGCCAACGGTGACAACGCGGACGGGGAAGATGGCGAGAAGGTCTACAACCCCTTGAAGCTTCCTCTGGCGTGGGACGGTAAGCCAATTCCATTCTGGCTCTACAAGCTTCACGGTCTGGGCGTAGAGTTCCCATGCGAGATATGCGGCAACTACGTCTACATGGGTCGACGAGCATTCGACAAGCACTTTTCAGAAGCACGACACGTCTACGGCCTGCAGTGTTTAGGTATCACGAAGAACACGGGCCTATTCCGTGAAATTACGAAGATCGATGAGGCGGAGAAGTTGTGGGAGAAGCTTGAGCGCGACAAGGCGAAGGAGCTGGAGCGGAAAGGCGGTGATACTGGCGAGGGTATAATCGAAATGGAGGATCGCGAGGGCAACGTCATGCCGAAGAGGGTGTGGGATGACTTGGACAAGGCTGGACTGATGTGATTGCTTGCGGTCTTCCTTTCCTTGTGCTGGCATGGCGTTGGGGATTAAACTGAATACGAGGCGGATGAATGATTCATGGAGAAGGAGGCGAGCCAGTATCGCCACAAAACGTGTACAAAGGAGCTCGATCAGATACCTACACCCTGTACAATACGTCGAAACCAACCAACAGGACCCGAACAGCATTCTGCCAACATCTCAACCTTGGTTCGGCGGCCCCCAATTCCTCTTCCCCTCGATTTCCCCCTCATACCCAACAGCCTTCGCAAAGTCCTTCAGAAACTTCCATCTCGCCTGCCTCACCCAGCCCTTCTTCACAAAGTCATTCGCTAGCTTAGGGAAGAAATCGGCAGCATCCAGGATCGTCTCATCATGAGCCGCAACCATCAAGATATGCTCATTGACATCAGCCTCCTGCAACTTTTGGATTGTTCGAACAGCTTCAGCCGCATCATCATACGCTCCTCCAGATGCTGGCGCAGAGGGCTCGTAGAAGGGTTTCGCCTTATCGCCATCTCGCAGTAACAACTCGAACATGTGTCCTGGACATGGCGAGCTGGTCGACGGAGTAAAAGGATGCGGCGTGATGCTTTCCGATAGAGGCAGATACGGCGA